>OU383776.1:6007050-6138947 GCA_910950805.1 Acrocephalus scirpaceus scirpaceus
TTAATTACAGCCGTTAAAATTGAAATGAGCCTCTTGTCTGGCTGGGGCTGCCCCCTTCCAGTGCATGAGACTGATGAAAATTTTTAGGGTCAATGAATATGTCCCATGTCATGTCTGATAGATGCTAAAGATGTGAGGAGGTAAATGTTACCTTAGAAAGATGTGGTTGAAATTTTTAAGAGCTACATTTATTGACAAAATAACAGAAAAATACAGCTTATGTTACCTCTCTCTTCTGTCTGAGTTAGAAAGCATAACACATACAGACATACTCTGTTCTACCACATAACCACAATACACATTTAAAGAATAACTTATGGAATCATCATCATGTATCACACATGCTTGTTTTTAAACACCTGGCACCAGCCCTGCTTATGGCAGCCCTATCTTCAGAAGCACGATTTATGTATTTTTCATGTTGGAAAGAAAGAAGCATTACTTTAAACTCTGCCATAGACCTAAGCACCTGATTATATTAAAACAAAAAGTTGGATTAGTTTTAAGGATAGTACTGAATTTAAATGGAAGGCAAAAGATTATCAAAGGTCTCCTCACAGTAACTTATTTAGTTGAGCTTCTGTTTTGCAATATGCTCACAATTTATTTTCTATTTTATAAATAAGACTTTAACATTGCAATTGCACTTTACTTTGCTATTTTGGAACTTTTATTTTTAAATACATTTGAATCCTGGCTTATTCTTTGTAACTCAAAGATAACAAACCAGCAAAATAGCAATATAGTACTGAATCAAGATAATCAATGACCTGGTCATCCAGAATACAATTACATTAATATACAATAACAACTTACACATTATATTTATGTAATTATAAATAGTATCTCATTGATAGCATATATATATATATAAGCAAAAATAAAGGACATGTTCTGAAGAACATCTAGTACTGAACCACGCACTAATCAACTAAATAAATTATATTATACACAGTAGAAGTATAACATACCTCTCAGACTGAGCATACAATTATTTGGTCCAGTGTCTTGTATCAGGAACTTATTCCTGATTTAGAACAAACATCTTGTTTGAACTTCCAAACAAAATTCTCTAATTTATTTAAAGAAAATAAGTTGGAGATTTTGAAGTACAGATTTTGTTAAGAATGAATGCATTCAATAAATGTAAGATGTGTATTTTTAAGGCTTAAACATTAAATATCAGAAATGCATTTTAAAATAAAGAATAGAGGTGAAATGACAAAAAATAGTGTCAAGGCAGGTGTTTTTTTTCTTTCAAGCTAACATTTTTAGATGTGGAAGCAATTTCTGAAAGGACAGTACAGTCTTCAAACATCTGATGCTACACATATTGTCTATAACCAATTTAAGAACATCCACCTATACAGCAATTTTACATGAACAACAACAACAAAAAGAAGCATGTGTGAGTCTTTGTTTCATTTCTTCTTCTAGCTTGGCAATAGTTAATATCTGCTGATGAGCAGCTACATTCATTTGTAGAATTCTAAGTACTTTCCCAAGGTGAGTAAGCATCATTATCCTCATTTTTCAAATGGAAAACTAAAAGATTAAGATACTCCCTCCAGATCACACAGCAAGTAGTAAGCCAAAAATAGAACTCATTTTCCATATGTAACACCCAGTTCTGTATCCACTGGACCACACTGCCTTCCCACAAGCATCAGTCACATCTAATCAGCCATACAGCTGAATTTTGGGTGGCACTAAGAAAAAGTTACTTTTTTAACTCCTAAATTTAAGACCATACCTTTTCACTTGCTTCACATGTACAAACTTTCCCAGGCACCCTAGTAATACACACTGTAGAATGTGCTTTCAATTATGCCTTATGCCAGTTACAGATCTTATAGGGCACAACAGAGACTGTTCCACACGGAAAAAAAAAACCCACCTTAACAAATTAAGCTGAAAACTGCAGAACTGCAAAAATATCTCTGCCTAATGTGCAGTTGTGGTCAAGAACACAAGCAAAGTTATAAGCATTTACAGGAATAGGATACATGTAGATGGTCTTATGGTGCACTTTCTCCCTTCACCTCCCCACAACAAACTTCCCAATTTCAATCTGTATATAAAAACATGGGCTTCGGAAGTATAATAAAAACACTGAATATATAGGAAAAATGTTGTGATAAAACAGCAAAGGGATAAGACTCCTTATAGGAAGCCAAAAAACCAAGAGGGCAAACAGTAAGCTATAAAAATAATAAAATGATCTCATATGCTTGCGTTATCTTCACACAAAACTACAAAAACTTACGATAGGAGAGAAGATGTGGCTAATACTGGAAGCTTATTTAAAAGCATCCTCTTTTGCCCAAGTAAAAAATTTTACAAGCATCCTTAAGAGGGTATGGATACACTTACAGAAATGTAAAACTAATTATTTGTAGAACAATGGTAGTTGATCAAAATCTGCCTGAGAACAATGGGCAGAAGAACACCATTGCCCACAATCTGCTATCATAAGTGGTTGCACTATGTCTCTTTCATCACAATAACAATTTAATGTTTCTTCTGATGGAGCCATTCCTGAAGTAAGCACTCAGACCAGAGCTTGAATGACAAATGTATATAGTTAAAGAATAATTGCTGCTAGCAAAGCTCTGGGAAAAAAAAATCATGAAGTTAAGTGCATGCCAATAACTATTTGGAAGAACTACTATTTATTTCTCTACTGTAAGATCTTGAAAATTCTTAAAACACCTCATGCTAACCTTTCTTGCAAACTGCACACCAGACTAGAGCTATTATATAACCCATTATTGCAACCTTTGTGTTGCCAGTACTTCTAAGCAGAGATGCTTCAAACAAGAAAAGAAAATACATCAGTCAGTCTTAAAACTTGTTATAGTGGAATTACAAACAGCCTAAATGGACAAAGCCACCTAAATTAGAAGAAAGTATTCCCCTCTAAAGACTATGTCAACAACTTAGAAATAAAATATCATTTAAGGTGTTCTCCTAGTCTGAAAATACCTTTAGTTAAATATTGAGGGAGTTCATGTTTACTATTTCTAAGAAATTCTCTAAGTCTGTACTCAGTTTAAAATTAAATGTATTTATCACCTGATTTGACAGATCTGCAGCTTGACCTTGACTTCTGACAAAAGCTATTATTTCTTCTTCATGCATCACCACTCCAAAGAAGCTATCAAAGTGTAGATTGGTCAAAAGTTCTTCAGAAGGTATGAAACAGAAAACAAGATAATTTACTCCTCCCTTCCTAAAGTTTCTCTGGAAGGCCAAGTAGTAGGGAACAATAAAACATACCACTGGAAGCAACAACTATCATGAAAAGACACTGAACATATTGAATATGTTGTTTTGTAAGTAAAGCAGTACAACTTCTACAATTATAACTTGATTCCATATGCAGAATTGATAGTAAGTCTGAATGGCTACAAATATTTTTATAAGCACTTCCCCACTACAATAAGAGTTCTCCCTCCATTTGGTACATGCATTTTTTGTGAGATTTTCCTAGTCACTCCTGACCTTTCCCCCAAACTATTCCATTTGGAGCAGGGAAACATTCTTTTCCCCTCAATACTACTCAAGTCAGACCATACAGCCACACACTTTTTTACTCATCCAACTTCTCTCGCCAGAGCTCATACAGAGCTGTCAGTTCTCCCTTGGACTAACACTGTTCTGAACCATAACAGGTTTCCTGCTACCAAAGTAATATTTCCTTCTCACTAATTTTATTCATAAAAACATGTCATTTTTACCAGTTAATTATCCTATGCAGCATACTCAGGGGTCTCCACATTTAGGAGAGTAGTTGCTTGTACATTTTTACTATCTAAAATCCTAATGAGAAAAGAACAGGTGGTTTAGATCTTTTTTTCTTATCAGCTGTGTGACAGGTAGGAACAGATCACTCCCCTCTTCGGCTTCTATTACTATAGCTCTCCTCTCTCTCCTCTCACCATTTCTGCTCAAAATATTAATTATTGTAGCAGATTATAATCCTCTCTGTTCTTAGGTCAGTCATGAGTTTTGCTTTAAATTTCTCCTTTTTCACTTTATAACCCCTGCTTTCACAACTGACAACTTGCCATTTTCTCTTGCCTCCTGTTTTTCATTCACACTGCATCTTCACATATTTTTCAAAACTGCAAATTATCCATCTGAAACTCAATCAATGCCAACTGCAGTTTCCTCAAGCACTTAGTTTTGCTGTCACTTGCCTGCATACCATGAGAATCCCCACAGAAGCCTCCAGTGACCTCAGTGACCTGGTTCACTTAAACCTGAAGATGAACCACATGTACCAAGGCAAAAGCACGCACACAGATTTCCTACATTTTGCATTCAGTTGGAAGAAGGTCATCCATAAATTACAAGAGAATTTTGTTTTTCCTGGAACAAACTATAATATGCATGCATGCGTTTATATGAGGGGGAAATGTACTGTATGTAAACATGATGATAAAAACAAATGAGCCACAGGACAAAGCATTAGATTGTGCAGTTTCTATTCAAGAATATCTTGGTTTTGTAGGTTTTGCCATAACTGTAAAACCATTCTCGTATTTATGCTTTCTATAACATTTGGCAGCTATGAATTTGGAAGTTAAAAGTTTTCTAAAAGCTGTATCCAATTACAGTGCTGAATGATTTGAATAATAGACTGCTTGACATATTCCAAGATAAGTGGCTGCTACATTTCTTTGATATTAGGGTCATATACTGTACTTATCTATTTTTACTCCATGCTTTCCATTGCCCAGTAATAAATTAATTTCTCACTGTTAGTTTGGCATGTGCCCTACAGTTATATTCACTTTCTCTCACAATGAAAGAAGAAGAAGTTTTCTAAAGTATTTTTAGAATTAGCCATCACAGAATAAATTCAAAATACTATTTGAAGAGGCACATTCCCACATAAAGTCTTAAAAGGCAGTTTTACATTTTTATTTTTAGAAAATTACCTGGTGGTGCTGAACAACATGGGATTTTAGTTATCTAGCTACTTGCACACACATAAGACTTTTAAAACCAAATGGATATAATTTGAAAGAGTGAGTTTTAACCTTAACATTTAATTTCTGTTGCTACCTGGTGCAGAAAACTCAGCAAAGGACCTCATGTACATCTGCAGCTATCAATGGCAATGAGAGCTGAGTTTAGATCTGAAAACTGAATACAGGCAAAAACATGTAACCACTATCCAGGCAGAAACTACTACTTTTTACATGATCTGGGTTCTTTACAGAACAGAAAGAATGAGGAAATGTTCCAGTTTCTTTGCTGGTTACCAGACCTCGGTAATACCAAGGAGGCATTTTGCATTGTCATTATATAGGAAAAACTTCTACTCTTCGGCCTACATCTTCTACCTCTGTTTTCTCTAAAAGCTCTCTTATTTGTAGTTGTCTTCTAAATTGGGGAGAAGCAGTTTAGCAAACGAACAGCGGCAATCATGAGAAAAGCAAACATGAATGGGAGTGGAATATATGTTCAAGTACTGTAGACAGGGAAAGGAATAAAGGCATTGGCAAGCACGAGCACCCAAACCTCTGGCATTACAGGTTGCTATCTCTAATTTATCCTCAAAGAGGTAATTTTGAAGTAAGCCAAAGACACCAGAGTCATTCTTAAGCTTAACCCAGAGCCAGGTAAACATATGACAGCTTGTGATTTGAGCTGTCAAAGCCATTAAGGACGGCAAAGAGGCGACTGTTGCCTGCAATCAAAGAGTAACACTGCAGCTGTTGTTAAACACAGACTTGGCACCTAACATTGTATACTGCTCTACAAAATAACATGGAGGAGAATTTCTGCCATCTTCAGACTGTGTAACACATCAATGACTATACATCAGTTATAGTGACTGCACGTCCATGGATTGTTACTGGCCCGCTTGAAATTTACATTAAATGCAAATTTTCTTAGATAAGGCTAATATCCAACAAATTATCTGAAAGTCTCCCATTTCAACACCAAATCTTGAGGTCTGTAAACACGAAACTGAATCATAAGCAAAGGTCTTCTATTTCTTGAGTCAGCTCCTTTACTTAACAAATATTTGATGTTGCAAACTACTGTTTCCTGTGGCAGCACAAAGTAGGTTACCAGCGAATATTGAAGTTGCAGCGTAGGCTCTAGATACCAACCTCATTAGAAACAAGTCTTGGCTAAAAAATGCCTGTTTCTCTGGTATTTTGTCTGGTCACTTTCATCCATTTTCACAAGGATACATACCCTATGTTATACCACTGCAACTTCTATTTAAATTGCAAATATAAACTGGACACACACAAACTAGTAAAAAAAACCCAAGCGAAAGAGAACAAACTATTACAAACAATCCTTTCCCACAATAAAGAACACCCTCTATCTCCAGGAGTCTGCTAACCTTAATTACACCTATAGTTTTGAGATTCCCTAATGGAAAGTGCTACAAAGCACTAATGGAATGAATCATGACACATACAGATACACCACTGATTGTAAATCTATACCCTTTTTATTTGCACCCAGGGGCTATGTTTCATATATTGTTTACGTTTCATATATTTATGAAAAATTACTTCCAAGTAGCAAAATGTCATGATTGGAAGCATGTATGGTAAACCAACAGACTGAGTATAAGCAAATATGTGATGTTCTTGTAGTTTATTTTTGAAAGTGTAGCAAATCAATTATTTGAAAGAACTCTGTAGTTTGGATACTTTATTTCTGAATTAAAGCTTCCCTGAGGCAAAGAAAATGACAATTTGAAAGAGAAGGTTAAAAATCCTTGAAGGCATCCTTCTCAGACATGCAATATTCATACTTTTCTCCACATTTCAGAATGCAATTACAGATCAAAAACGCTGCCAGACTTGCATGTAAACCATAATTTCATATAAGACTTCTAAAGGTGAAAGAACTTTAAAAAAAATACCTTAATGATAGCCTCAAAACACATGAAATGCTCAAACTGACATGCACCCTCCCACTTTTTAAAGGCTACTTACATCAATGACTGATGAACTCGACAGACTTAATCCCTCTAGGTCTGCTGCTAAACTCGGGGACAAAACAGCTGCTGTAGGAACTGCCACAGGAGTTGTTACAGGACAAACTAGAAGCAAAAAGGCAAGACACTTAAATTGAAAAACTATTTAAGATGCTGGGAAAGACAATGATTTTTTTTTCACTGCACAAAAAAGGTTTCACATCCTTATCTAAATGTTACGTGGTTCTAAATATAGGATTACTTTTTCAGACATACAGCCATAATACTCAGAATAAGCAATGAAAATACAAATACCACACATACATGTACAGAACATGTGATTTCCTTTAAAACTATTTTCTCCTCCTTTCCCATTTTTCCTCTGTTTTATCCTTCAGTTTGATATGTACTACATAGCACTTTTTCATTTACAGGCTACAAGCAAATTATATGTTAAAATAAAGTCTGATGTGCTGCACCCACAGAAGTAAACTTTAAGAAAGGTACTACAAGCATAGCCAAAGACCAGTGCCAGCTCTATCTTACTCTTCCAAAAGTACTATTTCACACTGTTCTTCAAAAATGTCATTTTTAGCATCTTCATATAATACCATAATTGGCTCATAAATTGCACAGATGTTGTACAAGTAACATTCATTATTACCTGAGAAAATAAGCCCACTTTAAAAGAAAACAAGTCCAGACACATACAAATTCTCAAAATGTTTTTATATGGTGGAAAATTCTAAATTTTGAAAAAATTTCTCAATTATAAAACAAATTCTTGTAATAATTGTGCTTAAAAATAACTTGACAGTCTAAGCATTTATTTTGTCAGGAAACTGGCACAATAAATTAACAGAATCAATGTTTCAGACATTGAAGTTCATTGAATTAACTGAATAGAATTTACACCTTGGGAAAAATGAAGCTTTAATCAAGATACTTACAATCATCTAAATCTAAGAGAAACACGTCTTGTTTTTTTGGAGCCTTTCTATCTTGTACTGGTTTTTCTTCTTTCTGTCAAAACAGATGAATATTTCATCTTTCACCATATCATCAAAAGAAAAGCATTTAGTAGTTTTATAATGCAAGTGCATTTATTTTACTACTTTCATAAAGTAAAATGTATCCATTTTCAGGGCTTGGCATCCAGAGAATTCACCTACTTAGAAAGATTTGTTTATATAGTTAAACTGAAGAAAAATTTCACAGTTGAATTTCTGTAGCCCTTGTATTCATTTAATATTAATCATTGCTGCTACACAGAAAACATTTGGTGACAGATCAGATACTTCTGTTGAGAGCATTAAAAAAAAAGTTGCTATCTCTTTAAGATAAAAGATTTGAGTACTAATATTTCTGTTTTCATATGAAAAACAGGTCAAAATCTATTCAATAAGAAATATAGTGTTATTTGCATTTATCTAGGAGCATGGAATTCTGTCCAATTATCTACTGGGATTTATTTAACAGAAAGTTGATTTTTGTCACCAAAAAAGTTTCCGTTTTAAGCCTTGAGATAAGTTCTGATAAGAATTGGCTGTACTTTAAGTAAAGACTAGAGAATTAATAATCCCAGCACCTTGACAGAGTATTTCAACAAAATTTGCTTCAATACCTAAATAAAAAGTTCTACACAAATCTTGTAAGAGTTAGTGTTGGCCATACCTACAGAGCATGTTTAGAAAATTCAAGAAAGAATTCAGTGTGTTACAGCTCAGTATAGACTGCCAAGCGGGTGGCACTTCATACTTTAGTATAAAGTGTTGATTTTTGGATGTAGCTAGAACCTTTGTGTATCAAAGAGTTTTGACATCCTGTTGTTCCTACCCACTCTAAAGCCTCTTTCACTTGTGTCAGCTGAAGAATTTCTTCTACCTTCATCCTCTCTGGCTCACATACCATGCAGAACACTTTGCCATTTTTTTAGAAAATACGTTAACTGACTTTAGATCTTAAGACACTGCTCACTACTCAAGTTACTGCAAGTAATTTAAATGTATTCTTTCTAGGAGTCACACTTTCTAGTTCACCTGTTTCCCCTTAAACAGCATATGACAACCAAACACATATACAATTATTTTACCACTTCTAAAAAATTAACAGGTCTAAATAAATCAGTAAATCTCTTTATGCCCATCTAGGCCATCATTTCTTGAGCATTTCAGACACTCAGGATACAAATTTCTAGAAGAGCTTGGAGTCAACTCAGCAGCCAGAACCACTTCCTTTAATCAGCACCATAAAATAAAATGACACCTCTTTTCTTGAGGTGCATTCATTCCCTATTCCCTTCTTCTGGATTCTCAGCTTCATACTCAGTAGCAAACAAATAATAATATTGAGTTTATTTTTTCAATTTTGCGAGAAATTCTATGGTTCCCTCCAAAGAACATGAAATAAACTAGGAAATGTTCTCACTATTTCAAGCCATTGATGTTAATGATTACCACACTTGACCTTGGCCGTGATGACATCACTTAGCATGTTCTTCCTATAAATACCATGGCTCAAACAGACAGCAGTCACCTACAGGACCCCTATAGATATTCTAGTCTTCTGGGAGAAGAATCATCTTGTGGACTGAAAAGAACAGGAGCCACGACTTAAAAAGTTGTTTTAACACCATCATACTTTGATAGTCCTTATCACTATGGTATTTGAATGTTCTACTACTGATGTATCTGAAACCTAAAACTCCTTTGGTCAAAGAAAATATTACAAAATAGCTTTAAAATGGTGCTGAAGTTATACTATTTCTTGTATGTTTTGTCATACAAGAATTAATGAGAGACTCTTGCAAAACCAACTTTCTTGAATTCCATTCTGCTCACAACTACAGACTCGAGATGTGTTTATTAACAAGTCACTAAACTTGTTTTGGCTACTTCTGTTTTAAATCTGTGAAATAAGGACAAATAGTGTACTTCATAAGCTACAAGTTCTACTTGAATTACTCATGTCAGAGACACAATTTTGTGACAATCCTCATGAATTCCAAGCCACTTTAAAGCATCATTTGGTGAATATTTGGACCTGAATCTTGGGTTTAGCTGTTATTTCCAGTACTTTTACTATAAATTATGTATCACAACTCTTTCCTAAACTAGAAACTCTTTAGAAACCGAAACAGACTAAAGGAGAATTCTGTTAAACAAAAGGCAAATGTATTAAAAATATCCTCAATTTCTAAGCTCTTTCGCTCCCTGCCCCCACTTATCCATAAGATACAATTCTACCTCCAACTATAATCATAGTTCAAAGATACAGCTTTATATTTGCTAAATATGTCCATAGAGAAAGGATGCCTCCATCTCCTTTTATTATGCAGTCCACTAGAAGTCTCTAAAAAGTGGCTCAACCCACACAAGAGCCATGCAAGGATAAGAATTCAATATGCTTCAGTACAAATTTCTAAAAAATTAGGAGTCACTGCAAAAGAATCTGTTTTCTGAAGGCAACTAAGAGGGGTATTCAAAGTCACAAATAATATACCAAGAGTATACTTCAGTTTGCTTTTTCTGTCACAAGTACAAAAAATACACAAAGCTTGATATGAACTTTTATAAGGTGAAATCCATCCCTGCACTGATGTAATTTTGAATCTACTACATTTAAAATGTTTAAAAATGGGGGAAAAATCCTTCAAGAGTATTTACTTCTTATACTTAAAATAGAAATAAAATAATCCCCAAATAAGGCACAAGTAAAAAAATTATTGAATCAATGTATGGCAAGGAAAACTCTCATTGCATACTTTCTCAGAAGACTCTATTTCAGTGTACCAGTTTACTATAAAGAACAAGCAAGCAAACAATTCCACCAAACAGAATGTAAAAAATGCATAAACCTGACCCTACCATCTGGGAAATGTGAAATCAAGAGCTAATTAAATCAAGATAAAGCTAATGTTTAAGTGTGATCATGTCTTATTTCCAACTTAAGTCAAGTGTTTAAGCTTAAGAAAATACTGGGCTATTCATATATGTGTTTGGGTGCTATACATACACAAAAACATCCAAATATTTTCATGCTTATATGTATTTCTACATACGGGTATGTACATTAATTGTGTGCAATTCTGTAGAAAACACCAAAGAAATCTACTTATGTGGGTCCTGCCTATTACAAGCATGATTATTTTTAATTTGCTTTTTCCAAGAAAAGAAAATTGATTGGCTATCTCTGACCAATAAATAGCCAATGACTGCAGACATTTCAATTGAGTAAAAAAAGCTTTGCATTTGAAATCAAGACAATAAAAAGGTTCTGATGTGTCTGACATTTCTCTGTAACACAATTTTTCATCTTTTTTTTCTTAAAACTAAGCCTACAATATAACCCAAACAGTTTTCTACCAAGAAAGCCCACTATGGGAAAAGCAGAATATTAAACAAAGAAGTTAAGGTATATTCCATCAAACATTTCTCCATTTGCAATTCATCTTGGTAATAGAGATAGAACCTGGTAAATGCATATAGGACTTGAAGCAGGAGATTTCTCTTGCTCAATGCATAATTCATGTGCTCCGCCTGCAAAGTGTGTAAAATGAGAATTTCACACCGCAGCATGAGCCATGGAGCTGCAGAGAAAAGGCAGATGAAATCATATTCTGCTGTGCGAATTTTATTTCTTATCCTCCCAATATTTATACAAAACCATCACTGACAATCCAAATGCATTGACAGATCACCCACTGTTTCCATTGTGTTAGCACTTGAAAGGAGATCAGGCAGAAAGATAGACAATTTGTTTTTGTATATTTTTTAAATAGTGGATCAGGTTTTTAACAGCTGAGTGACTGTATTATACTTGTAGAAGGAGGTCAACAGTAGCTGATTTTAAAATCCCACTGTAGAGACACCTACTTATACATGCATCATCCTCAAATCTGCATTTTAGCTCCAAAGTATTTATGCTTACAGTATAATATGTATCTGAACACCTCAAACTATCCATATCTCAAAATGATATAAAAGACTGCAGTACAAGAGACTGACTTTTCTATTCGCTGCAGCTCAATTACAGTGAACACAACAGCTTTTTCAAAACGATTTGTCAGGAGAGAAAATACTAAATCATTAATAATATATTCAGGCAAATAATCTGAATTTTTTGTAGTGTATTTTAATGCCAGTAAGTGCACGGATGTCTGTAGAAATTAAGCTCCAGTGTGAATGTAATAAAACCCTTTTTATTAAGAAAATTTTGCAGAACATGGCAATGGCACCCAACACAATATATATATAATGGTAAACATCACCCAGACCATCAGTGATGTAACATAGTTCATAACGTGTGACAAAATGAGAAACCATAAAAATAGAGCTCACTAACCACAACTTCTTTTATTAATATGTATTTCATAAAATCTTTTTCAGTTTTACTGAAAAGGAAAGCCTAATGAATAATCTCCCCATATAGACTGCACAAATTAAGAACACACTACACCAGAATAACATAAGCAATGTCTTTTCTGAAGACAAACTATCAGAATAAAGCATGCATTTCTGAGAGCCTGGCAGAAACCATCTGTTTCCTGAGTGGTCTGAAAAATAAGTCAGGAAGGAAAAATAAGTATGTGTGGTTCTTTTAAAATGTACTTCGACAAGGGGTCTATATATAAGACTTTAACTATAATCTTCCTTGAAGTTTGTTAAAAATTGTTGTTTCTTTCCAGCTTGGAAGGTGTTATCTAGGTTACCATTAGTTACCTTCATCTATTATTACAGAGCTCAAACCGAGTTTCTCCCAAAAAACTCTATAAAGCTAGTTAGCATAGCAATCATCTTTAATAAAAAATACCTGTGATTCTCTTCCCCCACCCCCTTATCTAACTAATGTCCAAAAATTAACAAGTACTGGAAACACCTGAATTAAGGCATTGAACATGTTTTAAGTGGAAATTAAATTCAAGGTTGTAGGGATGAATATCATATATTGAAACAGTCCTCCTTGATCAGGACATTAAATTAACTACCCCCTGCCCCTTTATATCTCACTATTGCTGTTTACAGTTAATCAGCCATAGTTTGTTTCCCTTATATTAAATGTGCTAATTTGTAGATAAGAAAGAATTTAAGGAACATCTAGTTTCTTCACAGTGAGTTCTACGCTGTCTGTTCTTTTCAATAATTTCCTTGCTACTTTTCTTGCTGCCATGCATATAAACCCATTGCTAATTGTTTTAATGTCTTTCGAGATGTTTAAAAACTTTGCAATTTTTTCCCTCTATCCTTTGACTCTACTCTTATCAACTCTTCTGTCAACTGCTTAAAAATACTTCTTATTCCTAACACAATTCTTTTTAGGTGCTTCTTAATCAAGCAAGACTCCAGAACTATTGCAACGTTCTTTCTCTTCTCTTAAAATCCAAGGCCTTGACAACTTCCCATTGACTTCAACAATTCAATCCCAAGCTTCTTGGACATTCCAGTTCTCATATTCAGTGTATTTGACTTCACACATTTTGCTGTTTTAAAATACAAAAGGCTTCTTTATGCTAGTAGTCCTCACATATCCTGTGAAAGAACCAAACAGTTTAGAGAACTGTAGAGAAAGCAATTATCAACACTGTGTCAATATCCTGAGAAAACTGGAAAATGCAGCAGAGAGAAGAGAGTATAGTTTGAGGATGGTGTTGCAGTGGCTGCTCAGAACTAAGCCCATCAGAGTACATATTACTTTCTGGTGGAAAAAAATGCCGTGCTGATTTGAGAAGCTGCAAACTGTTACAATTAATTCATGTCCCATCTAGTATCAAAGCAGTTTATTCTCAGAAGATTTAAGTTATATTTTTTGTGCTACCGAATTTTGGCAAGATCCAGTCTGGCTGCTCTACAAGAAAAAACCTTTGACACAGGTGTGTTACCCAATTTGTTATTTGGGCAGGAAACAATGATCAAACCATGGAAACACCTCTCCATTTCTCAAGTAATACAGCCTCACTTCATCTTTTGTTCTACTTGGTTGAAGAAAGGAACAGACTAAAAGTTAAGGTCACAACTCAAGAGTTCTTAGGCAGATCTATAAAGTTACAAAACAAAGATCATGTACAATGTAAATTAAAGGAATTCATTAAAGGAAGTAAACATCTCAACAGCTTAAATAAGTAACAGCCTTACCTCTTAACTGGTCAAAACACACCTATCCACCAGCTTCAAAAATTGCCAGAAATGCAAGAAAGGATGCCTGTTTTGACTATTCTGCCATCTATATAGGAGTCCTGACCAAAAGGGTTTAGCTTAATTTAATATGCATTAGAGTTTCAATTGATTTTCAATATCATGTATCAGTATTCAAATGGAAACTTCTGAGCTACAATTCTACCCTTCAACATATTTTTGTGAATATATAGAAAGAAATGCATAGGAAGTATTTAAATACAGAAAAATAAGTGTCATAAATTCATTTATTCTTCTTCCTGAACAGATTTAGCAAAAAGTTCCTCATTTATTTATTTTAAAATGAAAGGTAGGTGGGTAAACAGTAACTAATTCAAGCTAATAGCATGTGTAGTTAATTCTATGCTAGTTTGAGGATAATGAACTTTTTGAAGCTCTTTTTCTTCACTAAGGTAAGCAATTAGATCTTAACTGACACACGAATGGCTCTGTTGTACATTTTTGCATCTTCATATATTTTGAAACCAATTTAAAAATATGTATTTTAAAGCTTGCTATTTCATACCTGTTTTAAGAAAGCTAACAGCATATGAAGTAACAGAACTCTTTAATCCTATCAAGCACAGACAGCAAGTCAAAGTTGATTGCTCTTCAGGAATATTAATGCTACTAATCTATATATACATTCCAGTTATAGATTCAGTAACTGCACTGTTCTCAATTTTAATAGAAAATTTTAAAACTAATAAGAGTTCTATTAGAACACCTTCAAACACTTAAGAAAAAACATAATAACATTTGGTTCTTGGTTTTCTTTCCTTTCAGACTCAGGTACTATAGCTATACTGTAAGATTTCTTTTTAATAAAATAACTATCAACATCCTTGTATTAAGTTTCACCAGTTCAACAATAACCTAAAAATTAAATTAAAAACCAATTAATTTTATTACAAAAGAATAATAGACTATCAGAAAAAATATTATGTTCTGTGTATAAAAATAATTAGATTCTATAATTCTTCTTCATCTATATGGAGTAAAAACAATATAAAACTATAAACTGAAGTAGAGATTTTTGTTATAAAAATGCTCTTAACTTGCCTAAACTATCACACTTTTGGACTGGTCTCTGTGTGAAAAATAAAAATTTTTTTTTCATAAATTCTGGATATTTTTAGGTATGCGTAAAACTACTACCCATCTTCATTCCAACAGAAAGAAACACGGATGGATGATTAGATACACATTATCATATTTTATAGAGGTTTCAAAAAACATATTTTACCTTACCAACCTTATTAGAGGTAGCACTTCTAGATTTTCCAGACTCAGAGTCACTTTTAGAGTCAGATTCTGACTTGGAGGCTGAAGAACATTCTTCTGAAGAAGTATAATCTGTATCAGAGGAACTGGATGTGCTTCTCTTTTTGGATATTCCCTCTGCTTTCTTTTTAATATCCTCTGAATCGCTACATATTAAAAAAAAAAAGTTGAGTCATGTAAAACCACCAAAGAAATCTGCTTAGGCAAAATCCTACAACAGGATTTCAAAGTTTTATTTTGAGTTTTAAGTTATTATTTGTCCACAATAAAAAATTCAGCTATGAATGAAATACTTTATTTATTATGCAAAAAACTGTTCTATTATACTACACAGTACACCATCCCATGTAGTCTTGATATGCAGAATAGCCAAACAAAATGTGAACATATGAAATATTAAAAATATTATTTGCATGCATCAAGCATGTGACATTACAAAAGGAAGTGCAGCCACCCTTTTAAATGAAGATGTTTTCATACTATTCCAGCTATGATGAACAGAATGTTGGTGTATCATCTTTTTGTACAGTAATATTGCTTAAAAAAAAAATCAATGAATTTAGTTTGTTCCTTTGTTAATTCTTCCAAATAAAACTGCGCCACCTAGAAATAAGATCTATAATAGTCTACAAATAGTTCAACCCATTAAAGAATTTATACACAAGAGCTGTTATATTCTTACACCTTTGGTCACATTTAATGCCTTACAGTTTCAGACACAGCGTTCTTCACACACTGAAGTTCTGTTCACCCTACCAATTGGATTATGCTGGTCTGTATTAATAGCTACTGAATATCATCTGCCTTGTTCACATCCAATAATACTTTAAATACCAATTAGTAGATTACCCTTTTGTCTCAGGGGGAGTTACTATCACAGAAAATGAAAATTGTTTTCTAATAGTTATCATGGAGCAGAAAAATTAATATAGCATATAGAAAAAACCCTTCTGTTCTTGGATATGCAAACAACCATTTTGTATTTCCAAATCAGGTGTTTCATACACTACCTGATTCAGCTCCCTTCCCAAGACAATAAATTGGTTATTGAAGTGCTTGAAGGGTAACAAGGTCAACAATAATTAAACAAATCTAGACCACTCAACTATTAAGAGTCCCTCTGGACTCATATTAAATTGTTGCACATTTTTGCTTAGCTTTAGGAGCAGTACAAAAGAATGTACTCTGCTGCATCACTGTTTGAGATTGCAATGTTTTTAGATGAAAAAAATACAGAGAAGGAGAAATAAAAATCTAACATGACAGAGATCAATGCAGTTAGTCTTCTTCCTCTCAAGAACTTCCTATGACTGAATTGCCTAAATAAAATTTAATCAAAATTATTTAAAATCAATAACATTTAGGCCATGTCTACCCATGTAACTGAACGTAGAATTACCTCCCCAAATTTTAGTCAAAAGCATAAAGCAGTAAACTTGAAGCTTGCAAAGCTAAAAACAGAATAATTGTACACTTCAGAAACACAGTGTAATGTAGCATATCTGATTGTTAAAATCACAGTGATAAACAGGCACTGAAAATTATGTTTCAATATGACAACATTTAAAAACTTGTTTGAAGTCAATGATTTAAGCAAAAATTCACTACCATATACTGTTCGAAGTTTCTTCATGACAAAAGAATTATCTATATTTCATTCACTGCCATTCAACAGTAGCTGTAGTTGCATTAACAAATATGTTGTTGTGAATCTATTATATAAATGAAGTTGTTTTTCAATAATTTATCTTTAGCTTAGCTTTAAAACTACATTTGAAGATTAAAAATGGTACTTTACTGCACATCAGCCAGTTTTGATGGGTAATAATTGTTTATCTTACTGCTTAAAATTTCAGATGTTATTCTAATGAAAAGAATTTACTGGTAACTAGCTTTTTAACTTTGTGATGATGAAAAGCTTGTATTAATTTAACCTACAGATTTCATTTGTTCTGAACAGGAAAAACAATATAAATCACTTTTAAAATCATTAAATCCTGACTTAAATTAATAAAGTCATAATTAGGGCATTATGCTGTGTTTGTTATGGAAGTGGCAAGGCGAGCTGCTTTAATTACTGTCTGTAATAAAAGGAGCAGAGTGTGTGCTGCGCCCCAATCAGCGCTGTCAGCCACGACTGAGCTGAGCTGCAAACTCATCAAGTGAGCTGGCAGCAGACTACAAAGTAAAGGGCGATTGTGTCTGCAGAGGCCGATTGCTGACAGCACTGGAAGAAACAGATTCATACAATCCAAGGTATTAGCCCCAATTACTCAAAATTTTAATGATACTTTAATACACGATAATGCTGTTGATAATAGGCAATCTTAAAAGCGCTAACACTTAAATATCTTATGACCGTTTCCCTTCACAGCCCTTGCCTCTAATATTTGGATCATAATCTTTTTAATATAACATTATTTAGAAAAATCAATTGTCTTGGTTACATAATGGCAAAGTGTTGAAGGACTTAATTTTAGCTCTCAGCAAAATTGCGGCAAAAGGTAATTAAGTGTTTCACACAACTATTTGATCACTTATTCAGCCTCCCAAGGTTACATCAATTTTCAGCAAGCCACCCAAGATTTTACTGAAGTCAGAAATTAATTCCAAACATAAGAGTAGTCTGATTAATGAAAATATGAACTAGGTTCATACACTGACTATTACTAGTATACACAGACATCACTCCTTGGCCAATACACGCCCAGAGTAGCCTAATTAAAGGCTTGGCAGACTGCTAACAGGAAGAGTGCTTTATAAGCTAGTATAGCAAAAAATTAAAACCAGATAAACATATACGTACCTTTCATTGACAGCTCTACATGTTTTCTTAGCAGCACTTTCTTTGCTGTCTGATTCACTGTCAGTTGATTCTTCACTGGGAGAGGAACTCCCACTACTCTCATCAGTGCTGCCTTCCTCCTTATCTTCCTTCTCACTTTCACTGTCAGACTCACTCCCTGAAATGAAAACAAGCCTTACAGTTTTGATCTAAGTATCTTAAATAATTAGTATTATAGAAATCCAATTTTGTTTTAAATTAAACAATGGTTTAGTATTTTAAGATCCAGTAGCAAGCTTTATTTAGCCCGTATTATTTACTCTGTGCCAAAAGCAGGCAAGGGAATTACTTTCCCCTTATATCTACAAAATTTTGTTAGTTAAAAACCTGTCCACTTCAGCTTACAGTATTACACTTTTTCAAATTAGAAATTTGAATAATAAATTAATGACATGTGGATTCTTCAAAGTTACATAACCCTATTAGGAGCTGGAGATGACCTCAAATTTTCTAGTCTTTACATTCATTTAACTGCAAAATTATCTTCTCAAACAGTTGCTTAATTAGATAATCTGTTCTTAAATACCCACAGTGACTATGATTGAATCACTGATTTAAACAAATTATTAATCCTTTAATTAATCATATAGTTACCAAATATTCAAATATCTGAAGTGAGTATATGCTTCTATTACTTCAGAAATCACTAATTCCAGTGATACAATTCTTAAACATTTCTGCATATTTCCTCAGTTTAGGAACCAGAAGGTTGCAGCTCCATGTTGCATTTTAAGATGTCCCTCTTCCATTCAACTAGATGATGATAATTCTTTCAAGTCTCTAATGCTAAACATTTTCTGTGTATAAGGTCTGGACCTGGGAGAATTATGTTTACTACATCTGAAATATACTAATATCTTCTGAAACGGCTGTCTTGGGGAACTGCCTATCTGACAATAAATGGGAGAACAGTTAAAAAAACCTCTGCTTACTGAACTTGATTGGCAGCTATTACCCTCTTCATCAATATCCCATTATAATAAACAGAAAACATTATGCAGAACTTCAGAGAAATACTGTAACACAATTTGCTGAATAAATCTCATGAAAGACTACACAATTAAACAAATCTGGCCATTTATCAGCACAGCAGCACTTGCTATCAAAATAATTCTTCACCACCATCAAATTCCGAAAAACAATTAAGACTTAAGGTTCCTGACAACCAAGCATCTGGGCACTTCGCCTGCAAACAGCTATGTGCTTTCAGTTTTAACTGGAGTTACAAACTCTCCTTACTCATTCTAGACTCCAAGGAGGATAAAAATAGTATGCCAGCTTTTTTTACCTAGGAAACAAATCAAAGGCTAACTTATTTAATTTAGTGAATGTAAAATTTTCCCCCAATTTATGGAGTTTATACACAGCTCTAGATTTGTTTGCAATTTTTCTTTCTTTTTATGAACCAGACAGTTCTGAAGACACAGTTTTCCAGGCAGTGAAAATACAAGTTGCTTTCCAAGCACTTACCTGATGAACTGGTACTGGCAGACTCATCTTCCTCCTCTTCTGATTCAGAGTAGAACTTTTCAGTAGGTTTCTCCTTCTTTGGCTTGCCTAGAATTCCAGTCCATTCCTTTGCCTGTAAATAAATTTCAATTCAAGTTTGCTTTTGCAACTAGCAACACAAAAATATACACACAATACATTGAATAAAAACATTCAGAGTAGTGGTATTAAGCTGTTGCTAAATAAATCACCTAAGCAAGTCAAGAGAAGCTATTAAACTTCTCTTACTTTACACAATTAGGAGAACTAGAAGTTTGGTACATACCTATAAAAGGTGAGAGATGTCTATTAGGTAGTCCAGAAAAAGATTTAGTAAGGTAGATTAAAAGCAGCAGTAATAACAAATAAATTTCTATGCCAAAAGAACCTGAGAGTTTTATTTCTATATCCTTCTGACTATGACTAGAATGAAGGTTAAATAGGGCTAGTCCCCACCTTTATCATCCCAAGATTTAAGCAGAAAACAGATGTGGACACTCCAGGTAGCCACAGACAAATTATATTTCACTTCCATTGCAATTCTCCTAATAAAAGTAATTTTCTACGACCAGGGGAATGCCAAAATGAGGCAGTATTTCCCCCAGACTTTTTTTTCTTTCCATACACCTCTATGCTACCAGAGAAGCAGTGTTAAAATTCAGGACAGGAGCAAAAAACAAACTGGCAGACAACTCTATCCACAGTGTGATATGGGTCTGCCTCATTGCCTGATGTCATCTGGAGTAAGACTTAAGTTTTGAAATAGGCTCTAAGAAGGACCTGCAAGGTTAAACAACTCTAGAGACACACTGGCTTCCTCTTAAACACCAAAGGCTGCTAAGGCTTTAAAAGCCAGTATTCTTCTGAATATAAATGACAATTTGCATGTGGATTGCAGCTTAACTCACATATGCTATGTCGGCACATGCAGCATTAGGGAAACCACAAAATTAATGAAAATGAGATACCCTCCAAAGAAAATATTTGCAAAAAAACCCCAGCATGGCTGAAGGATTTTCCTGTTTGCTTTAAGGTTTAAATAGTTGGAAGTGGATTTTTCTTTTGGACTTCACAAATTCTTTCATGCCAACCCTATCATTTATAATCCTCTGTTTGAGATGATTATCTAAAATTCTTTCCATAAAAGCTTTCAGAAGTTTGTACACAAATATCACTTTTCCTCAAATGTATATAAGAAGGTAGACACATTACAGCACTAAGGAGCAATGCTAGTTCTACCAGATTGCTGTCCACTAGCTTCTGTAAATTTTTGAATTTTCTTGCTCCTTCTGTGTTTAACACCTCATAAGCAAGTTAATTCCTCTATGGTTTACTGAGGAAGTTGGCTCATTACCAGGACTGCATGCTTTTCTGTCTATATCTGCTACAATACAATGCCTCCAGGAGCACCACTGACACACTACATACCAATACATTTACATTTCAGCTACTGTTCAACAGCTTTCACTGGCATTCCAGTAGGACTCTGGTACCTGACACAAAAATCACAACTCTGGTACTGAAACACAGCTTTGTCCCAGAGTCTACACTACAGTAATAAAAAGCTATTGCTAGTAGATGATGAGCCCAATGTGTCAACACATGACTAGTGCACTAATAGATGACATTTTCCTATCATAAACCTTCCTAATCCTCTCCAGATTATCTGAAATGTAAACCCTTATCTATTCTAAACTTGACACTTTGAAACATACATAATCTCATTCCCTGCAGCTGCTTTTTGTTGTTTGCATTACATTTTTCCTTTTTTTCTTTTTTTTTTTTTTTCTGTTTGGCCTTGGATTTTTCACAAACCAACCTCTTCATTTCTGACTTTTGTAACCCAGCCACACTCAGTTAACATACTGCAGCAGAGCAGAGATAAAAGATATGAAATCAGAAGTGAGACTGAGGTGAAAAAAAGCCTAGTTATTCCACAAATGAAGCAGAAGTGGCCTACAGTTTATCCACCTCCGCCATTGAAGAGAACTAGCATTAAGCAAGTTTCCAGATGCGCGACTTCTAAGATAAAATAAGCAACAGGGACATTCCCACGAATCGATGGCTTTCCACACAGCCCACGGGCATCATTTAAATAGTTTTGGGCTAACACTCTGCATTGAGGGGTGCTGCCTTCAGCAAAGTTCCTGGGAGTGCTGCTGACGTACCGACTCGGCCACATCGACGTTTCGGACGGAGGGGTCGGGGGCCACCTCTGGCCACTCGGACAGCTCCAGGTACCCAGTGGCTCGGCTGTTCAGTGTGTGAGACAAGGTGCCAAGCTGGAAATGATCCCGATCTATTAAAAAAAGCCAGGGCGGGGGAAGGGGAGAAATACACAAACACTGTGAGCTCCACCACAAGGAGCAATCTTAATCAGGGCTAAAGGTAATTGCCATTGTATTACCTCAAATGTCATGGAATAAATATAAACTAGGAAGCTCTTCATAGGTCAAAAAACTGATTTCAGTCCATAGATTACAATAATCTCCCCCATAATGGTCAATAAAAAAGCTAATCAGTCAGTGTGTTTAGAGGTGTTGCTCTGAAATGTAGCTTCTCTAAAAATTACTTTACTGTGAATATTAAGAATGACAGCACAGTTAAACAATCCATATACATGTCTTGGCACAAACACATCCAGAATTTTAATAGTTTTTCTTCAAAATGGAGCTCCTTTTAAAGCTTCAAAACTAGATCTAAGTAAGTATGAAAATTAAAATGCAAATTGTCACCATAACAAGAGAATTTTTAATTTAGATGCCTGATGACCTTTTAATTTGAGAAGACAGACAACGGATCTTAGTTGTACAACAACAGGCAAAATGCAGAGGGAAAATTATGATTTTGGAGAAAAAAATATCTACAGAGATTGAATTTATTTCAGATTCATATAACATTTGCAATACTCACATTAACAATCTTCTAATAAAGTCCAGATAAAATCCTAGAGCTATTTTCCTAAATTGAAGAATGGTTTTCCTCAAAAGACATACCACCTTCTGTTATTTAAATAAAATTTAAAATCCACATGAATAGAAATGGATCAGTTTGCCAGGGTTTATCATTAGAGAAATGCACTGTGCACCTTGCTTGCTGAAAAGCAAGTAAGCAGACCGAGCATCCTTGCATATTAATCTTTTCTATTTGCTAAGTGACACAATTTGTGAGAGTATTTTGAAATAGAATAAGCTGCCACATTCCTTTACACAATGAACATTTACCAAATGATTTTGGCAGTTGTACCTTTAAAAGGAGACTCAAGCAACGGGGCAGGTTTCTGTGCCAGAAATATTTTTTTGGCATATTTGCTTAAAGCTCCACTCTTCTCATTCGGAACAATAAGCTGCCTAATAAATCTTGTACGGTCTCTGATGTCGTAGCTTTGATCATACTTGCCGAGATTTAATACATACTGGGTAAGCAATTTTGTCTGTGGAAAAAAACAGGACAAGAACAGAATACAAGTTATTTATGATTATTGATAACTCTGGATAAACATATTTAAAGAGGTAATAAAAATGAATGGTTATGTCAAACAAATGTTGCTCCACAGGGAATATGCATTTCTAAAGCTGCAAATGGAATTCTGCAGCCAAAGCACATGTCCTCTTCTGTATTGGGGAGGTGAATGCTGAGTACTGAGAAGCAGCCATGTGCTAGATTATTAAACTGCTGAAGTGGAAAGAAAGGCATCATTAAAAAAATAATCATATATGGCAAACCCGCTGAAGGGTCTACGTGAGGATAATGAATGTGGAAATACAACTAAAAACATGGCACTCAAAACTTAATCGGAAAAATATGCAGGACATCAAAACATCAGAGGGTATTAGGGGGCTGGCAAACTGCTTCTGCTGAGGTGTGTTTTATGAAGAGATACTGTCCCTGGCATAAGCAGTGTCTGCACTCTGACTGCACTCAGTTACTTTATCCTGAATTATGACCCATTAAAGCAGACACATGAATCACTGAACTGGATTACTGCAAATTATTTGCAGTGCATTTAGCTGTTACTTTTTCATAAAAGCAAGCTGCTGATGCCCTCTAAAAACCAGGATAAAAGACTTCTTCCATTTTTTTCTTGAAGCTTAAAGCCTTCAGTAATATCGGTCATTTATTTATTTATGTAAGAGAGCAACTTATACTATCACAGTTTTTTACAGCATAATAACAGCTTCCTAAGCTGATGTTTGAGAATATTAACACATCTTAAATAATTTTAATAATTCAGATAATTTTTTTAGCTAAGAAAATAATATAAGACAGGAAGGGCACACAGAAAATAGAAATAATATAGTGTAACCAGAACAACAGGGCTGAATGGACTGGAATCCGCTAGATATATTTGAAACATGTACGCCACTTCCTCTATATACAACCAAACAAGAAAAAGAGCAGAAATTATATACCATTCTAAGGAAGTATATTTTGGTACTTCAACTCAGAATGTATGCATAATACAGGGTTAGAAATGTATCATCATGAGAGACTTACCTGCTTTATACAAAGAAATAACCTGGCATATATGTATTGTTTATCATGCTATTGCTATAAAAATAACACAGTTTCAGTCATGTAAGCAGAAAAATATGTCCAAAAAAATCAGTCAATGCACCATTTGGTAAAAAAAAGTTCAGATTAATAATTTCCAACTTGAGGATGCAAGTTGAAGTTTTTTTTCTGGAGATATAAAAATGCTATTTCAGATTACTGATTAACTCCTGTAACTGAGATACACAGTAAACAGAAAATGGTTCTAATTTAAACCCCATCAGTGCAACATATGCAAGCATTTCAAAAATAAACTATGGTACCAAAGACTGGAATAAATTAGTCATTATACATCAGAAAAATATAACAGCATATCTTAAAAAACCTGTCAATGAAATATTTTTTGTTTCTTTTTTCTCTCTAATACCCAAGAATAGCTCTGTGAAAAGATACTTCTCTCCTTGAGGTCTTAGCTCTGGGAAAAGCAAAACTTTCCCATATGTATTTCACAGTTTATTGGCAGCTAATTCTGTATGAGGGTATAAAATTTTAAACAACTGCATCAGACTGAGCCTACATAATCTGCACTCATGCAGGACTTAGGCTGTTCAATCTAAATGGAATTGGAAGGGAGGGTTCCCAGGTAGCATGAATTAAACTAAATGAGGGATACCTCCTGCAGCCTTTGCCATCACTTTTCCACTGTAAAACAAGACAAGACTCCTTGCTGTCATGGCAGGAAGCTCAGGAGAATGGATCATAAAACACAATGATCTTAACTTGTGAATTGCTATAGGGGTAGGAAAAGTTGAAGGCCTTGTCACACTGGACATTTTTTCAGCGAGTGTTGATGGAATTACATAAAGACAAATTAGACAGCAAAAGAGTTGATCCTGAAAGACTGCATTTCCTTTAATGGAATAATTTTCTCCATGATCCTCTCCCTTTTCCTCCTCCCTGTTCTGTCCCCTAAAATATCATTTTCATATTGTTCAACACAGATAAATACACATCAAACTTATATGCAAGAATGTTCTGTGTCTTCAAGAAGCCTCTTTGCAATTATCTTATATATTTTAGTTTTCATGGAAACAGCAGGGAAGCATCTTTTAAAAATTATTTTTCTTATGGTAAAGCAATCAAACAAGCAGAAGACCTTTTATACATGGAGGTAGCTAATAGAAATAATTATTTTTAATTAAAAACAAAAAAACCCTAATGAATGGATGTAAGTTTTTCCAACAAAGGGGTTTTCAAAAGAAGCTGAAAATCATTTCAGCAAGCACAGTGATTTGGTGAAACATGACAGATTCTGCAAACCATGACTGCTTCATAGAATAGTGATAAAGTATTCTGATCTGTGATTTAATACATTTATTATTATATGTCTATATTTCCTGATATCTGGACATGCACATTATATAGGCATAATATACTTTCTTTTATCCCCATACTGCTGAATCCATTATTATTTTTTGTACACTTTGTTTTGCCTAGAAGGGGTAGGTTTAGGTATTTCTAGAATTCAATCATTCTACAGCAACATTTCTGGAATTTTCTAGAGACAGTAGTTCTGTTTAAGGATTTAATGCCTATCCTGTATTTGCAGCAATTAATTTTTTTGGTACATCCTCACTTGAAAATTTTACAATACTGGTTTTACCAATAGATGAGGCTCTACAATGAGAGAGAAACAGTTATCTATCCACTCCTAGATATCATTAGCTTTCAGTAACTTGATTCTTTAGACACACAAGATAAGGCTATTGTGCTAAACCACGATTGACATATCTATTTACACCCTACAACTACTTGGGACTTTTTCTGGTGGGAGTCCTACTATATTAGACAACAGAAACCCATCAAAATCTCTTTATTCTTTCTGCTATATGCAAGAAACATCTTAGGCAACTATATGACATATTTCTCTTATATGAGCTCCATTTAGACAGCTATCTAGCACACTCAAGGTTTTATGATCCTAAGTGTCGAAAAAACAAAGCAAGTTTACCAAATAACACAGACAACCAGAGGGAAGCCTGCTTGTATTACATACCTATCCATATATAACTGAACCTGAAACTTCCTTAAATTACAAACAGCCTTTGAAAGCTCATGAGGTGATCTCAGGATTTACAGTATACTTTACATTTTTATAAGAAATCCTGAATGTTAAAAATAATTCCTGTGAATGTGCTTCACTAAGTGTTTCACCATATACTTAAGGAAACTACAAGCAAATAAAATAATATATTTAAACAAAGGGAATAAAAGAAGCAAGAATTATTTCTTCCAGAACTCTGTGCTTTTCTCCAAACTTAACAGATGAGTTCAACCTGCCTTTCCCTTACCAGGTGAAAGAGCTCTTTTCATCTGTTTGGTCAGCACTGAGTGTCTCTTTGCCATTCTACAACCGCTATTCAATAAAGTAAAATTTTATCTTTGAGGTTTTCACAACTCCATTAACTTTGGATGAAACTGGTGAATTATTTATAAAATTACTATATCATTGGATATGATATGGAGATAGAAAATATGGGATTGCAGATAGGTAGACAGACTGACAACTGGGCAATCAAGTCTACGAGACTTGACATCAAATTTTAAAAATTCTACTGAAAAATGGCTGGACTTTTTAGGAACTGAATTAATTCCAGGAAGTAATTTTAATACTGAGTAAGTAAAGAAGAGTTACTCCTGGAAATAATAATGTAGGAAGAGTGCTGCCAGCCTCTAACAGGAAACCCATGGTATTCTAGTTTGAAAGGAACTTTGAATCAAGCTAAGTCACCAAAATTCCACTGTTAGAAATTTTATGTGAATACCTTGACCACTTGATATAACTTATTTTTCCACAACCTAAAACTAGAAGAAGAGAACACCCTTTGAGGAAACTCATTTAGTAGCCACCTCAGGAGACAGTTTCTTCTGCTTTACCATCATTACTGTGTTTGAATAAAGGGTTATGCAGCACTTGTAAAGATGATTAAAAATGTATTAAGATGTGAACTAGCAAAAAAACGCATCACAGAAATCATCTTCTCCTTGAAGGAAATGGACTTTTGACCAAATATGGTGTGGAAGAATTTATGTGCAAAATTACAAAAACTATATGGAAAGTTAGTAAGAATAATGAGCTAAAAGAAGATGGTTTACATAGTCAAACCAAATTTTTCCTTATCTCAGTCAACATTTTCTTTAAGATGAGTACTGCCAGAGAGAAGTCACCCTTTATTACTGCCACATTTTAGACTGTATAAGCAAAGCATTCACTCCTACCTGAATGCATGGCAGGACAGTTCATCTCCCACGTACCCTACAAAAAAAAGTCTAAGACAGACCACGTCTGTAGCTGCATAAACTATCAAGGAATAAGAAGGTATCATAGTTGCAGAGGTGCAAGATCCTGTGCTGTGCAAACTGTTGGAAAACAAAGAGTTCTAGCAGCCCAGGAAAGTATATGTATCAGACAATGTATTTCTTCTACATTTGGAAAAAAAATCTTTGATTTTACAATCTTTTACAGCAATAATTGGAATTACAGTGAAAAATTAAGTGTCAAAATGCTAGATTCCATAGTCAGTGATGGGGTTCACAGCGCTGTCTCTTAGAAGAGTGAGGCATCTGGCACCTCTCATAAGTATTGTTTTCAGGTGCTTAGGGATCTAAGTTCATTTCTTTGTGTTATCTGACACTTTTAGATTATTTTTACTACTAGAGATATTAAAACTCACCCACTCCCCAAGGTAAAAGGAAATAGGAAAAACTAAATCAAACTAACCAATCAACCAAGTAAAACAAAAAAAGGGAAAGCAGTTACTATCTTTAAAACATGCACTGATGGAAAGACAAAACAAGGCCTATTATTGGCATCTCCTTTTAGATATCCTGAACAAAAAAGTGAGCATCTTCTTGTCCAAAATGATAGTATTTTCTTGAAAGTTCTGGTTCTGGTTTGAGAAAACATTAAATCATATCAGCAAAATCTCCTACCCAGTATTACTAACACAATTTACAGATCTTCTCTATTTATGTGAAGTAAAAATTTCACAATTTCCCAAAGACAGACACAAAAAAGAGTTTGTCTCATCTATATATTAACATTCATGATCCAGCACACACTTAAAGGTTCATGGTTAGATTTAGTCTGTTATATTTCTTGAAAACATATGTTCAGCTTTTCTTCATAGAATAATATGGACTAAGTTTGGATACTCATATAGGAGAAATCATTACTGATCTATACAGACTGTACAAAACTTGCCATGATTCTAAAGACATACAATACTGAGTT
Source organism: Acrocephalus scirpaceus scirpaceus (assembly GCA_910950805.1). Classification (NCBI taxonomy): domain Eukaryota; kingdom Metazoa; phylum Chordata; class Aves; order Passeriformes; family Sylviidae; genus Acrocephalus; species Acrocephalus scirpaceus. Next base: position 6,035,583 of record OU383776.1, read on the forward strand.
TAAGCTTACCTGCTTTGAATTTGTTAAATAGAGCTTTGCACCCAGATTTAAGATCTGCAGCTTTACGAGGTCGTCCTCATTGGTGAAGCTCTTGGCTGTCTTTCTCAGAACATCAGGCGCGATCTTTGGAACCCGCTCACAGTACTCGCCAATGAGCCACAGAATGCTGGCTCTGGCCACTGGAACCTGAGAAAACATGGAGCACTCCAAGTTAACAGGGTCACAAAGACTACTGGCATACTTGTATGTGCCTGTGTTCAATAACAAGTTAAACGAAATAATTTTTAAAGGCAACTGCCATGCAAGAAATGCAGTGTGAAATTAAATACAGCCACTGTGGTGAATATTCATACAAATGTAAGGTACTGATTCTGACCCAAAACCCATGCATTACAGGTTGATGATACAGAGGCACACAGAGGTGACATGTTGATGTTCACAATACAAGCTGATGAGATCTGGTAACACAGTCCAAGCCTTCAAAATGCAGTTGTGAATTCCTGCCACCAGGTTATGGTAAAAACATGTTGAAGAAAAACAGAACTTTTTTTTTTTTTACTATATTCATACAGAAAGGGTTTCCAACAACAGCTTTCTCAAATCCTGCCTATTTAGTTTAGAAGCATACAGATTTCTTTAAGACTACTTCTAGCTTTCTTTCATTTTTATTTATCATTTTATGACTGTAAGATTTGTATTTTTGCAAATGTCCAAGACCAACTTTTGAGTTGAACTCAGAATATTGATGAGACAGAAGTTAAAAATTGCAATTCTCCATTTCTGAATAGGATCTACCATTTTAACTGAAACACTTTGACTAAAAAGTTCACGCAGGTCTTACCATTTTGGAGCTACTCAACAGTATCACTGAAGTAACTGGTAGTAGCAGCTTTTAGATGAACTCTCAGTCTATGATGCCGAGTTCAGAAGCACAGCATTGCCAAAAACAGAGAGGGAAGGCAAAATGGAAAAGCACAGAAGGAAACAGAAGCTCATGCTCCATGCAGTTTAGCTAGAAGCAGTTAAGATTTAAATTAAATAATATGCACATACACTTGTAAAAGGTGAACCAGCCTACATTATCTGGTGGTCAAGTTAAAAATTGCATCTGTGTTACATACATCCCTGAAAACATTTTTCTCCTTCCTTGAGCAGAAGGAAGGAAGAATGCAATAAGAAAGTTCAGAAGCATGTCTTGTATAGTGTCTACAGACTGTGGTGCTCTAACATTCTGTACAGACTCTTGTTCAACAAATGTTGAAATGTCAGGGGAAAAGCATAACTGTTCTGATCTATCAAAAAACTGACCATAATTTAGAAAGAAAGGAAAGTTTCCACTGCAATTTCAGGTAATTTTATTGCTTTTTCCTGAAAGGATCAAAACTATTCATACTAACATAGTCCTTACACTACACAGTGATCTTCATGAATAAGCTTACACTAATGACAGGGTGAGTTTTGCCTTAGGTAAGATTTGCAGGATATACATGCTTTAGAAATGCAGCATTGTGGTTCTCAAAGCATTAATTCCTAGTAACTTTTATATATGGTTTAATTACTTTTCTAGCATGTCTGTTATTAATATATGAATATCTATTTCTCAGAATTACAATGGGAACCAACTGTTAAGTATCTTATTCAGTAATCTTGTAACATTTGAAAATACTACTTATGCAAGTATACTCCAAAAGGGTAAAATGGCCCACTAAGCCTACTGAGGAAATACTAATTATGTTCACAAGAATTTTTAACGATTAAATATTCTCCAAAAGGTTTGGAAACATCTCTGAATAAAGTCAACTTGACAATATTTGCTTCTGTACTTGACATGGTTGCAAATATCTATGCCAAAGAAAATATAAACAGGCATGTGATGGGGAAAACAGAGGACTGCCTCCACTGAAAAAGCATGTGTATAAACAGAATACAGAGTCCAACAGCAACAAAAAGTCCTGTAAGAGATAAAGGCCAATTCTGATTATGGGGAAAAAATTTCTGATAGAGCTAACATAGTATGTTGAGAGTGGTATAACACAGTGAATTAACATATATACATATATGTAAATACTGATCAAGATACAGGTTAATTCTTTTATGTGCATTGACAAAAAAATTAAATAGCCTTGGAATTTACAGTATGAGAGAGATGAACTAGCTACTGAACAACCACTACATATAAAAACTTTAAATGCAGTCAGAGTATGTTCGTCTGCAAAATGGTAAGACTGATGCTATTACTGTACTCTGATTTCAAAAGGGAAAAAGGTTATTTCTAATGTTCCAAAGGTTACACTGCATTAAGACCTCACACCCAATCTATTATTTTAAATTGGGCTAAAGAATAGTAATTGAGTGGTACATTAGATTTTCCAGTATTGGAGCAGTTCAAGTTGCCTACTGTACAGATAGATACCTCTAAATAAGAATATATAGGCAACTTCAGATTTCAGTTATGCTAGATTTATTTTTCTAGAATATTTCATTACAGACTTGTTAAAATACTAAAATTCTACAAGAGATCACCAAGGACCATAGTTTGGGCTGCAGCCTATCAGAAACATTCCTTTTCATGGTGTTATCTTTTTATAAAGCAAAAATAGCTCACAGAGCAATTTCAGTAATAGCATTAATAATGACATGCAAATATCATTATTGTACTTTTCCTACTCAAGCCCAGGACTACACTTTAAAACCACAACGAAATGTATTTAAATATATTTAAATAGTGTGCATTTAAGTACAGTGTTTTACTCCTTAAGTTTTTTTCCTGGTTTGTAAAATTAAATTGATAGAGTAATAAACTAGTTTTACAAAGCTTAATAAACAAAGCCTCATTTGAAAAATTCACAACAATGAAAGTCAGCAATTTTTGTGAGATTCTGTCTTTTAACCAGGAGGTTAGCTTATTATGTAAATACTGAATATATATTAAATACAATTTTGTGCCACAAGAATCAATACCAATTAAGAGACTTTTTGAATCAAACCCTGAGCAGAAGCCATTTTAATGAAAAGTGTATGTCAAACTGATGAACCCAATGTTTCTGTGTCACTGGATTCATTTGGGGTCAAAATCACACAATATTTTCAGACTTCTTTTTCCCTGTTTAAGTCTTCCAGTTCTCAACCATGTAATATCAAGTGCATGATCCTGCAGCTGTTGTTTCCAGGGCACTCAAAACAGCAAACAAGAAAAGAAGCCCCTTCTAGACCTTCACTGCCTTTTCCAGTATAGCTTAAGTGGGGACCTTGAATTGACAAAAATGCAGGAAATAATACTTTCATTATTCAGCCCTGCTCTGCATTATCCTCAAAGGCAAACAGGATTGTAAATTACTTTGCCTGATGTTTTATTCCATATGGCCCAAGCAAGTGGTTAAGTGCACTTTTTAAGCCTTTAGTACCACGAGGCAGTTTCTATTGCCATTTCAACCCATTACCTGCCTCAAGAAAAATAAATAAATGGTTAAAAAAGAAAAACGAAAAACCAGCCAGACACTCCCCTCAAAAAAAGACTCTGGTTACTTACAACAATTAGAGAAAGATATTATAAAGACTTTATAGATAGCTCTAAGCAGTGTAATTGAAAAACTATTGAAAAGTAGTTCAACTCTCAACATATTCACACAAAACACAAGAGTAAAGTACAACTTAAAATCACCAGTTCTGGTTATTCACATTTGTCACAAAATTAGAGATACTGAAATTGCAAATGAGGTGTAATTTTCTGCGCCCAGAAGAAAATTTGCATAGCTACCAATTTATTAAAATTTTACTTGGAATCAGAAATGGAAAGAGGGATAAAGTTGATCTGAAATGTTAGACTGACAGCAAGAAGGAAAGGTACACAGGAAAGAATAGGAGCAAAAGAGAAGCATTCATTTTTTGTTTTCAAAAGGTAGACCTTCAATGACTCCTCTATTTTTTGAACCTCTACATATAAAATTCCTTTAAAGTAGAATTTTTACTGGTGACTGCACCTCTTATACAGTGTACAGATTTTTTTTTTAAATTGTGTTTCATTCAAGCAGAATATTTGCTTCAAGTTCAGTGTCCCTGGACACAATGTTCCAGAGGCCACATATTCCTCTCAAATTCTAAACAACCACATAGGTAACAGTGCCAGTTAAAAAATTTGTCAAATTATGAGAATTGTTCATTAAATCATAACTAATACAAAGGTTTAAAAATGCCTTATTAAAGTGTATCCTAGGTAAAAGAACGTAGCTAGAATCTGAAGCTTGCAGAACTGAAATACATACAAAGATATGGATGAAACAGTCTGTGATACCTTCCCAATGCTGCAAGAAAGGAGAACTAAATTAAAGAAAGCAAACTGCCTGTTCTCTGAAGCCATATCAGCTACAAGCAGTGTTTATGTAAGACCACTAAGTCAAGTTTGTTATCAGTGGATAAATGGACAAAGCAGTGTTAAAAACTATGAGTCCACTAGTCTTGTAATAAGAATCCCAATCCAAAACAGTATAATAATAACATTTAATTGCGTCCATAAGTGACAAGACTTTCCTCAAATATTAAGCTCTTCAAAACACATCACTATCTATTTTTACTCTACATTTGCGATGTTTTATCCTATCAAGAATTATTCCTCCTCATCTCCAGATCAGAAAACCCCTCAGACTTGTTTCATGTTCTTGCTCATATTCTAGAAGGAATTAGGAATAAGTCTGTAATGAAAAACAATAATGTTAAGAATTCACCAGCTATCAAAAGAAAAAGACATGCCTTAGTAGTACTGATTTTACCATTTTACCATTAGTAGTACTGTAAGAGAAAAATCACACAGGAAGTCAAGATTCCTATCACCCAGATAGAAGTCCTTACTGGATACAATGTACCATAATAAATTATCTTTCTAAAAAGAGAAAGACAGAAACGAATCTGGAGACTACTGGCCTTGGAACATTAAGAACAGGACACAGAAACATATTCTACACATACTGATGGACTCCAAGATAATTGTAAGGAAAAATACATCTTGGAATCATGAACATTTTCTGAGAGTTGTAGAGTTGTTAAGCCAGTGTTCTGCAGAAGTCAAAAGGTAAGCAACACCACAAAAATGAGATTAAAAAACACTAAACAAGCAGTATCACATTGCGTAAGATTCCTCTAGTATATCTGACTACTGTGTACACTTCTGGTCACCCCACTTTAAAACCCACACATCAGGGAAAGGCAAAGAAAAGAGGGCATAGCTGATCAGAGATATGGAATATGAGGAGAAATTACTATTTTTAGATTAGTAAGCATGATGATGTGGACAGTAAACAGAAGCTTCCAGTAACTGGATGAGAAGATATACTGGAGGTGCACCACTATGAACTTCCTCTTATCTTTAAAACCCTTTCCCTAAAGCATCAGATTTTGTTGCTGCTGGAGATGAAACTCGTAAGACAGGTTTTGAAGTCACCCTTCTTTAAATGGCTCTTTCCCATAAGTATATTTTTTTAAACTTCCGTCATTCTAAAAGCTGTACACACAAAACTAATTAAGCCTACCTCAGAGTGCACACCTAACACAAATGAGTACTACTCCAATCTCTGGCCCACAGCTTAGCAAGTCAATCAATTTTAAAGCATGACAATGTTATTACCACATTGACAGCTAAATGGAAATGTTTTTATGATTTTTAAAAATGGAAGTTTAAAGAGATTCAATTATTCTCTTGTTTAATGTCTTCAGAACACCATCAGACATGTATTTCTCTCAAGGGTGTGAGGAAAGGAGCTGGAACACAGCTAGATAAAGCTGTACTAGGCACATGTCTAAGGACTCAGCTAGTGTCACACACAAAACAGATCTCATAGATCTTCACCTGGGCACACCTGGGATAAAAGTTGAAGGTACAAATGAAAACACACAAAAGAACAAAAATAACCACTATTTTCAGATATGCAAGAAATAATCAGTCAAAGGACAAACTGAAATAGACTTAGTCTTTATCATAAATTAAGAGTCAGTGATCTACAGAAGTTCAGTATTTTTAAAGTGAATTTCCTAATATTTCTTATGGTTGGTCTTACTATTTTTTTATATATGGTATTAATACTTAGCTTCTTCTTATTTGGTTTTTATTTATTATACAAGGCAAATTTGTTATCTTCTAAATATTCTATATCCCAGCCCTTTCTAAATGGCTTCTGTGGACGAAGAAGATGAAAACAAGAACAAGTATATTTCAGTAAAGTAAATGACCTGAAAAAAACATTGCTGTGAAAGATTCTTAGACACCTCAACATTGCCAATCACAATTTCAGGCTAGCACAAGTGAAATTTGTAACAATATCAATGAGAAAAATCAGACACAAACCCAAAAATCTATTCCACTGAGTTTACACCTATTTTTGCATATTTTAGTGTCTGTTTAACCTTGACTTAAACTAAACCATGGCAGAACAATCAAAACATTTCTTTTTTCCTTAAGGGCTTTTCAATTTAATAGTATTTAATTCTGCTAAGAACTTCCTCTTCATGCTTTCATCTGTGTAATACATAGCACTAAATTAATTTCAACTCTAAAGAGCAACAAAGAATTTCTTTGTTCACATTCCCCCACCCTTCCGTTTCAAGTCCATTCAAGCCCACATTTGGCTGCTTTTCCTACATTGAAATGCAAGAGTCCTTTAAAAATGGTGGTATACTCCTGTATAGAGCCATAGGGTAGGTCCTCTGTGCTTCAGTCCTAAATGCTTTACAACAACAGAAGAAAAGCCGAGAAAAAAAGGAAAAAACCAACCAAAATGCCAAAAAGCCCCGTGCAAGTAAGTATGTACACTTGTGTTTGTAAGTAAGTATATTGTTTCCAGCATAATAATGGTCAGGAATTCTTGATCTGTGTCTGTCTTACAGCAGGCAAAACCCAAGGCAACTGTGTTATGTGAACTCACAACCACTTTTGCCATAGTAAGATCAGTGTTTAAAGTACATGTGCAGATGTCAGGAACTCCAGTAATACTATACTAAGTACTGACATCTCAAGCTAACATCCTCAGAAATTAAATACTCATTCTCAAATGTATACATTTATTCCTTACAGAAGTAAGGAGTGGAGGGCTTGGACTAGATTATCTTTACAGGTTACAGGTCCCTCCCAACCCAAATCATTCTGTGAAGGAATACATTTCATTTTCAGACACAGTAAGGGCAGTCAGAAAAAATGATACAGCACTCAAATTATAAATATGTACTTCTTCCAAATGTATTCAATTCAAAGTCTGGAGCATACCAGGAAAGGTATGTATCTTGAAGTTATAATTAAAAAATGTCATAGAAAGATCTATAACAATCACCTTGGAGAACCTACTGCTCCGTGTAGGTTCATGACTACATGATTGTAATTCTTGACCACCACTTCTTTGTTCTTTAATAAAAGCCATGATTCAGAATCAGATTTTTATTTTTATTTTATTCCAATGACTGCTCTATCCCACAGACTGTTCTCCTACTACTTAACGTTTTCTGATATTCTGTACAATATTGGAAAACTTGAGAATGTTGAAGTAGTTTAAAGACAGCGTGTCTTTTCCCTGTCCCTCTTATTTGACTGAAAAAAGTATTTGCTTTTCCAAAAAACTTAAAGAGTATTTACTTGAAAGTATTAATTGTATAAAACAGCTACAAAACTCTTCTGAGTTTTAAACAGAATATTTAGAAAATACTCTTGTAGAGTATGTGGAAATAAGATGCCCAACTAATTTGGTTAAGTGTCAGAACATTATTTTTGAGATTGTAATAATCCATCAAAATACTGCACAAGCCTTCTGAAAATACAGGAGATTATTATATATGAGGTATTACTTATTTTGATATGTAATTAGCAACAGCATCTTATTTTGGCATGAGCAATTCAGTGGAATTTATTTCCTTTATATCAATTACAAAGTGATCATCAGCTCTTAGCAGCCTAAGATTTATTTGATTTTTCAGTAAGCATGAACCAAGAATACCATGTTTTCTTTTTCTTTTAATATTCGAAACTTTGCTGAATTCAACTACGAAGAAATGAAAGCTCACTGATTTAGAGACTGTTCCATTATAAAAAATTGTGTAATTTTATGAAATTAAACAGTTCTCTACAGAAAAGTAATTGTTGACAGATCAAAATCTGACACCTTGAGTTTGGGATATAATAGATAGCTATTGGACATCATCACTATGCTCTAATTTAGGAGAGATAACTAAATGTTTTATCAATTACTGGGCCTGTGAGGAAAATTAGGGAACTAAATATTTGCATACCTAAAGGTCAATTAAATCTAAAGACAGATAATAGGGAATAATTCAAATTTTAATGTTAAATACCACAGAAACTCAAATACTCAGAAGATAAAAATGCAACTTCAAGACACTGCAACACACTCACAGCAGCATGTCTGATACCATGGAAAGGTCAGGTAAATTGGGGAAAAAGGTTTAAAATAAAACTTTCAAACTCCACTCCAAATCTTGAAGACAACTGACTAATAGTCCTTAAGTTAACTGCTTATTTTCATTTCAATTTACCCATTCCACATTCTAAACTTGCTATTCCATCCTGAAGTAACAGGACTAGCAATACTCAACATTTCCAGGGATCTCTTATAAGTTAGCTTCCCAGACCTCAGGCACAAATTGTAGCCATATGATAGCCTCTATTTCCTTTCCATTAAGTTTATGAAAAATTATATTTTATGTCAAAAATAAAAAATTATTTTGCATTTCTCTAATATACCTACTTCCATTTACAGCACAAATTCAAAGGAGATAAAAATCTCATTATCAGTTGACAAGGTAAGTAAGAGAGTGTGAACAAATACTCACTGTAATGTTATCCAAGAGTTTGGCCATATGCTTAATAATTTCACCGTGGTGTGCTGGCTGGGTTTGCAGCAGTTTCTTAATGACAACAACACTTTCAGCAACTACGATTTCTGTTTTAGACAAAACAAATTATTAATTTTAAAAGCATTTATGCAAAAGAAAAAGCCATAAATAATTGATTGTAAAAGATGTAAAAGCTTTCCAAATACGCTGTGCAGAACCGAATTACATTAATTTGGTAAAAAAGTGGGAAACTGTTCTACTAAGTAATATAAGTTCAGCTTCCAGAATCAAGCTACTATCAGCAAGAAGAGGACACAAACATTCTAAATGTAAAAATACCAACCTACTACATATTTGTATGAAATTGCTTTTTAGTGAAGCTGCAATTTGTATTTTTCCTATAAAATTGATGAACAGTGTATAAAAAAAGTCTGATTTTCATTAAAATTATGCATATTCAAAAGTAATTTGCAGTCTGCAATGAGAATAAAAATGCTTGCATTAAAAATAACAGCTCATTCATACGCTAGAGAAATATCTAAATATCTCCTTTGCATTTTTTCTAAATGCAAAGAATGTTTCTGCATCCAAACAGTCTCTCTCAGGTCTATAACCTAGTCTCTAGTACATTCAAATGAAGCTTCTAAATAACAAGCTGTTGTAAGATTCATGCCAAAGTCATGCACTGGAGTGCTTAATTACTGCAACAAGTAACATTCACAGCCTGATCAACTTGTATGAAATGTACAATTTCTGAAGCTGAAAACACCCCACATGAGCAGAGGCAAGCTTCTGTGCAAGAGTAAACTCATGTAAGGAAAGATGAAGAAGCCTAACTATCATTTGTTAAAGAGAAGTATTCCTGCACTTCTGTCTGAGTTAATCTGACACGTGGACCATTCAGCAATCAAGCATTCTCAAGTTTCAGTTAACAATATGGGGAAGAGATGTCTAAATTATGAGGGGTTGTGGGGTTTTCTTGTTGCTCTCTCTTTTTTTTTTTGAGAAAGGAAACTTCTTTATGGAGAAAGGCTTTCCAAATGCTCTGAGCATATCATTATACCATATGCCTCTGAAATCCTTAGATTTTGGCTGGTAGCTTTTTGTGTCATCTTTTATTTGACATGACATCTGTCATTTTTCCAGACTAATTTCTTGAAGCAAGGTTAACATCTCAAGGTCCTGCACAATCCTACAGATCAATTTAATTTACACTGTATTTTGCCAGATATTAAAATAGGAAGCCAATTCTTGAAACTTGAAAATTGCAATCTGGAATATTTATAGTGGGGAACATTGGAATGGCAACTTTCATCATTCAGTGTTTTGTGATATACTGAACAGTTAAAAAACCCCCAAAAATCTGAACCCAAAAAAATGAGCGGACATGAAGTCATAATTAAAAACACTTGTTGAAAACATAAAACTGATTATGGTAATATCAACTGCAGTAGATTAGATGTCACCATAGGAACTCCTTTAATGCTATCTGTTGGAGCAAATTTAAAGAAAATAAACCAGAATTGTAAACAAATTGTTAATTACAACTACAAACAATTGTAAATGAGTATGTTTTTTTTTTTTTACACAAGTCTAGATACTGGGAAAAAAATACAATCAAAATACATTTGTTTCAGAATAAGGACTGGTATAGTTATAAAACCCGATACTCTGTGAGGCTTGCTTTGTGCACACAAAGGATACCAAAAATGAGCAGGAAATAAAAGAGAAACATTTAGCTTCAAGACTAGAACAAACTTCAGCAAAATACTAGAAGGGGAGATAAAACTGACTTTCTGCATGTGCAGTAAGAAAATTTTAAAATGTAACTCCTACTAGAATTATCAAAGAGGAAGTCCATACAAGGCAATGATAAATAAACACACGAATTTTGAAACACTATAAATAATATCTAAAGGATTATTAAAAAATAAATTAAATTCTAAAATAAAGGCTGAAAATCAACGAAAATCTGAACAGGAACTCCTTTATCAATAAAGAAGAACACATGGGGTACCAGCAGTTTCAATTTTCAAGTCATAGTTAAAGTCCTAAGTTTCTTCTAACCATTTTGAAGTGGTGTGGAATTGACTAAGTAGGACAATCTCTGACGACCCTGAGACAACTTGACAGCCTGACAACTCCTCAAAAACTTAAAATATACTCAGTCATACACTGTTCCATTTTGTCAAATAATGATGTATGCAAAAAAATCAACAATGCAGCAGACAGTAAATTGTAGAAACAAATTAAAGACTTTTTCCATAACTGGGAATTCAGCTGCATTATAACAGAACCTCAGAAAATCATCTCAGCATGGAGTATATTACCAGAGAACGTTCAAAAGGTGAATTCTGAAATACAACATTTGAAATCATTAATGTTGCATCAAAATTCCTTTCACTTACATTAACCTACCCTTGCAGCAACTAAAACACACAAGGGAGGACTATTTATCCACAGACTACAGCTTGTATAACCACTTCTTCTAAAAGCAGCAAAGCTGCATCAACTGGTTTCGAATGGGATGCCATTTTGGTGGATGCCCCTTCCCCAAAAACATTCAAGGTCAGGTTAGATGCAGCTTTGAGCCACTTGGCCTGTGCAATGCATCCCTGCCCATGGCAGGGAGGTTGGACTACATGAAATTTAAAGGTCCCTTCTAACCCAAACCATTCTGTTATCAGCGTGACTAACAACGCTATTAGGGTTAAAAACAACACTAAAAGGCAATCACTAGAGCTAATTACCCAGATAAACCTATCTGCTTTTCAGAACTAGCCAACGTTTAAGCTTTTACCTTGTTAACTTTTCCATCCTTGTAGCACAAATAACAAATCTTGGAAACCTTATTAATACATATAAAATGGATGCTACGAGTCACTTTTCTTTTTTGTCATTCTAACAGTAATTACAGGAGATATGTACTAGTTACTGGATGTATTAACAGTTAAGGTAATTTTATGACTTGCAGTTTTATATAGATTTTTAGGGCAAAAAATGTTTTTTTAGGGCAAAAAGTGTACATTCTACAATCACACTTACATTCAACCTGCAACTTTCAACAGAAAATGGAAGTCATCCATCTAAGCAAAATCTGCAGGACTTCTAGTATATGCAGTACAGTCAGACAAGAGACTATCTGTAATCCCATCTGTCTCTAACATCTGAAACAACTTTTATGTCACAGTCAGGCCAGCAGTCAGTTCAAACCACCAATACAATTGCTTAAAGGAAATGCATCAGTCAAATGCCAAATGTCACACTAGAGAAAGAAAATAACTGTTCTTTTTGTCCTTCCTTCAGCAGATGAGGAAGGAAAATAATTCTCAGCCCTCAGCATGGCTTCACAAAAACAGTCTCCAGGAGTCAGTCAAGTTTAGCTTGTGATAATCATTCACTAAGGTGTCTCATCACTGAAATTTCTAGTTTCTGTTGTGCTTCTGTAGTTCAAATGTTGTCAGGATTTTTCCCACATACCAGAGCTTTCCTGAGTAGGGAAAATCCAACTAAGTCATTTATAAGTATGCAAAGAAAATTTCAAGAGCAGTTCTTGATATCCCCAGAACCTTGTTTCTGGAACAATGCCCTGCCTCTCATCACCCAAGTTGCAGAATGATTAACTGTAAAGCTCTTGTGCTAGATATAGCCAAGATATCTTAAGTGTTGGGTTGTATCTAGAGTTACAGAACAAACACATGGAATCAGAAGACAATTTTCCCACAAGTTTGCTCTTCAGGATTCTGTTTTAGTTTGGTAGAATTAGTATGAACACCTCTCTTCTGCACTCAAGTGAATTCTTCATAAGAAAACAGTAGAGAGAAAGCACAGGTGACTCTGCTGTCAAGGACCTCAGAACCCCCTGGACCTACCAGCTTGTGCTTCATGCTACACAAAACAACAGGACTAATTCCAGGCTTCAGATGACCACAGAAGAAGCAGCAGAGCAAACAGATTGCTTGCACACTTTAACAGTAGAAGTTGGGGGAAAGCAAGATGAACCAACACTCTTAAAGCTATTCTCCTACACTATGCTAAATCTCTTTTTTATTCCCTTACCATGCCAAAACTCTTATGTTCAGTAAGCTGTGACTATCGGTAATTTCCTGCCACCTGGGGAAAGGTACCATGTAAATTATGTCATTCTATTCATTCCTTGAAAGAAGGAATAAAGACACTGCAGCTATGGTAAAGCAATTTGCCAGCTGCCAGGTTTAAAAGATCCTCAATATATCCTTTGCAATCTTTCAGAACAGTAAGCACAAGAAGATAATTTTATTTGCTAGACAACTACTTAGAAACAGACATGAAAACTAATCTTGTTGAGACAGACCTTTGTATACATGCACATGCATATATGTGTGTATATAAATATACATACATATATACATATTGAATCACTCTGAAGAAAATATTAAATTGACAACATATGATATAAGAAAAAAATGTTTTTCCTCTTATCTTGGTTCCTTCTTAGCAAAACAAAAAACAAAAAACAAAAAGGATTGTTAAGTAACAAAATCTGTATTCTGAAGTGACAGTTTTATTATTTCATTTAAAACAGAAGAAATGTGGGAATTTGTATATGCTGAAGGAACTCTAATCAGAGGAAGATTGCTAGAAGAATCAGACAAAATCAAGGACAACCTCTGAAGCTCGTATTTTTACTGTGGCTGTTGCTGAATATAATATAAGAAGGTGCACTGTGCAGACATGGCTTTGTAACATGAAATGGGAAGATATTTTAAACACAGCTGATAATCAGAGAGGCTTAAATAGAAATAAGATCTACAGCACTAAGAAATGAAAGTCACATATATTAAAAATATGAAGCTATACATGGAGGCCACTCTAGAATTTCTGATACAAGATGAGTGGTTGAGAAAGACAACTCAGTTCATAAAACAAATAAGAGAAAGTTCTATGTGTATTACTGGGTCACTGGCCAAATATGTGCTGCAAAAACAATGTCCCTAATAAAGGCCTTCTCAGGATTACCATGAAAAATACGTCAAGGAGATACAGAGGCACTAATGCTGCTTTTCAAAGCCAAGAACAATGTCACCTAAGTTCTTTGAAGTATTTGAACTACTCCATAACACTCCAAAATTATGCTTTTGCTCCTTCCTGACATTATTATTAACACATATTACTGACTTCTTATGAAGTAAGAACCTGACATATTCATTGGTAACTTGTAAGTATATACAGTATTATTAGGTATTGACTTACTGTGTTGCTATACCCTATTTGACTTTATCTGCTCCTTGTTGTGTTCCTTAATGATTTGAAACTTTGTTTTGCTATCCAAAAATAACAGAAGGCTAGAGTACAAAATCAAGCCAAATATGGGGGTATTTATCTTAAAACTATTCAATATGTGTTTTCAGTTAGGCATTGATGCATTACAAAAAAAAAAAAAATCCAAGCTTTCAGCACCCTCTACAGGCTAACTGCTTTGATGCAACTTAACATGTGAGTAACTATTGCTACCTATGATAATCAGAACAGCACACTTTAATAATCACAGCATTTTAAGAAAAAGTAGGTAAAGATGTCATTGGGGGCCACAAAAAATTAATTTCTCTAACAGAAGAGAAAGTAACCACTCAGCAAGCATCAGAGACTTTGGAAGTGCAAGACTTTAATCCAGTCATGTCAGCCGAATTCTTACAGAACTCAGCTCATGCTTCTTGATGCAATCTGAAGCTTTGTGTGGTCCTCTCCAAGAAAACGTTTCATGCCACCAGCTACTCATAAAACAAAGAGAACTTTAGCTTACCATCCCTGTTGGACAGCAAACAGACGAGGCCGTTGAGGCACGTGTCGGTCACTTCGGTGATGTTAGTTGCGCACCTGCCTATAGCCTGAATCGTAGCTGCAGCAAACTGCTTATCTTGGCTTTTCACATAAGTCTAAAGAAATAGGATTTCTGTTAGTCAATATGTAACTCTTGTCAACCAAAGACTTACCATATTATTCTCATGAGGCAGACGTACTGTATAATAAACTAAACTTAGAAAGGTACATTGCGCATTAGAAGCTATAATTTTTCACCTCATGGTCACTTTTAGAAGACATTTTCTTGCAAGCTTTGCTCACCCATGGCCATGCAAACCTCTGACTTCAAGAAAGCTTGGGGCAGGGGGCAATTACCCAAAAATAGCCATTAGTCTGTGTGCAAGGTTGGAGGAGTTGATGAGCTCTCTCTTCAGAGAGGTTTCAGTTCATTTAACTAGGAGCATCTGTGAAACTATGAACAACCTACCTGCCTGAGAACCAGTACTTTTCACAGAAATCCAGCCAGAGAACTGAAGCAATGTCACAAGCAAAGAAGAAAGAAAGAAGGACAGACACTGTTTCACAATATAGGCAGAAGATCTTGCTGATACATGAAGATATTGGAGACAATAAATATTATTTCAACAAATGACTTACGGAAATGAGGTTTGGCAACAAATGCTAATGGCCAAACACAGGTAAAATAAGACCCTATCATACAGTGACCTACAGTGTCAGTCAAATTGCTGGAATTTGTGTTTAAGAATATGGAATGATTGAGTTTTTCTCACCACTTTTTTTCTTTTTTTTTTTGGTAGCTGGAAGGAGAGTGAGAAATAAAATATTTGACCCCCCTTCCATATATAAAGAGCTCCCGTATTCATTATGGTATGAGATGGTTTAATTTCCAATTTTGGAACATTTTACCCTTGAAAATACTAAAACTTGAAAAATTTAAGCCTAGGATAAACATCCAGCAATGGAAAAAGAGATCATAAATATAAAAAGAACACACTTTTGCACAAACCTGAAATTCTCGAAGCAGAGTTGATATGTTGGCTTCATTTGCTAAATTTGTCAAGATTTCAAGCTACAAGAAAAAACCCCAGACATGTTGTCAAAAGTTAAAATAAAATATTATAAACAGTACCACATGTACACTATGCTTTTATTGTATATACAATACATTTTAAAAATACAGACAGACAGGCAACAAAGTTTTGAACTGATGCTACAGTTTTCAAGGAAATGAAGACAAAGGCTGACTAAAAAAAGCTGTGTGAGAGCTCCAAATGGTAGAACACTGATTATTAAAACAGAAAGAAAATTCAACATGTCTTCAACGTAATGCTCATAATTGGGAAAAAACCTTAAGTGTTCAGAAAATTATAGACTCTGAGATGATGACAACTAATTACAACTGAGAATTAGTGATTAAAATAGGTTACTGTGAAAATACAAGGTCAATGATAACCTGTGATCAAAAAAGCAAACATGATGTTGGAAAATAAAAAAAACAGAAATCCAAACAGCACAGGAGATAAATTCAAATTAATTACTGCCATGGGTCTCATAATTCTGTTTTGAAACAGGTAGGTTTGAACTACAGAGGCAGAAGAGGGAGAAAACCACAAGATTTTTTTTACATATGTAAAAGTTTAGGGTCTTCTAAATTTTTCAACCATCATGAGAACTGTTCTCCATCATCCACCTCTTCTCCAATATATTATCAATTAATATGGGAATTTAAATATATCAACTTTCTATTATTTTTGGACTGACTATTCTTAGGTAAAAGTAAGGCATTCCTCACAATATTCCTACAATGTAGTGAATGTATTTTTGCTTCCAACTGCTTCAAATTTACTTAAGTCTTATTGCTGGTATAAAATACAAAAAAATATTTTGTTTGTATATAAGTATGACAGTTTTGGCACAGCCATCTTGGATTACACCACTCTTGCACTTATAATGTAAATGTAATATGCGTGTAAAACGAAGACAGGGAAAAAATAATGTTTCTTTCAGAAAACTACCTTCCACTCCTAAAGTGCCTATGACAATCTAAAGCAAAACAAGAGAAAAGGCACATCATAGTAGACACTTTTTTATCCATTGTTTTGTCAAGGATTTCACATTTGTTAAAGAATAAGTACAGAGAAAATAACAAGACAACAGCTGAAAACATGCATTGAGATGTGGCCTTGAGGAAAGCCTAAAGTACTTCTCCTGTCAAATGCTAACTTCAAAGAAAATTTAGGACTCAAACACTGCCCCATTTTGTAAAGGGGAACAGATTTAAACTCTTTTTCAGATAACCATATTAAAGACTCTTTTCCTCCCATGAAATAGTCAAACTCTCCATGTTAGAATGCCTGGCTGAAAAAAAATTACAATGGTCTCTGTCACTGAAAAGTCCTAAAAATTGTAGTGGAAAATATAGCCACTCTTCCATCTGCAACACAGTAATGGGAACTTTCAGATACCCTGACAAGCCTGAAGGCCCTTTGTGTACTTAACTAAGGCCTTGATACTTCTTAGTGAGATAAAGAAACAGCACAGAATGACTGACCTGTGTCACATCAGTGAAAAACATTCTACCTTTCTGTTGCAAACTGATTAGTCCAGCAGTATATAGAAAAAAATGCCTTTAATAAACTCACCTTGAGTGTTTTGATCATAGTTGGATCAGTTGATCTAACATAGAAACTCTTCAGATAAGGTTCAAACATGCCCTGAAAATCAGAACATATTTAAGTAACTCTCCTGTGTCTCATATGCAGTGTGATTTAAAAAATTCTGAATAGGGTATACCTTTCTCTGAATTGACATAGTGGCAATATTTTGCAGGACAATATACTGCACCTCCCTAGAATGTGAAAAGAAAAATAAGAGTCATTCCATGAAATTACTGATACATAGAATAATTCAACATGGCAAAGAAAGTCTAATTCTATTTGAACATCAAGTTAGTTACCCACTTCTTTTGGCACAAACATACAAGGCAAAGCTTATTTTATTGTCAACTGCTAACTTCATCATTTGATTCACAGGAAGAGAGACATAGGGTGAAACCAGGCTCTCATTTTTTAAAACTCCAATACGCAAAAATACTCACTGACATGAGTGCAATGGTGCCTTTTTTAGGCCTTGGGTATTCATTCAAACCAGAATTACATTAATCATTTTAATATAATGGAAATAGCTTATGAAAGCCTTCCATTTTATCCACCTTCTTGAAATGACTATTCAGGATAACATAGCTGAGAATGAAAACACACAGGCACTTATCTGCAGTGTTGAAATAACTAAAAAACATTGATTACAAAAACAGTTAATCCTTGCACAATTGCTATGACTTTTTTTCTCTTAAGAATTTTTCTAAAAATTCTCAAAAGGACCAGGATCTCCTGTGACTCAAGGGTATACACTGGCAGACATATACATCTATAAAAAACTAACACTTCTACATAAGAGACTTTGCAAGAGATAGACAACAGATTTACATAATATTCTACAAAAAATATTAAACATGTTTGGAGAGGGCATTTTCATCATTAATGTATGAGTTTAAAAGCCTCCACATGATTGAGCAAAAAGAAATCTGGGTACTAGTCTGAAGCTTTTAAAGTATACCAATTGCTTAAAAACTAAGTAATAATTTACAAACAATTTTTCTGAAGCATGAGTGCTCACATCCTTACAAGCTGCAAATCTCATCCTAATAGAGAAATCATCATACCCATTATCTCCTCTTACTCAGAACTGTCTAATAGCCCTAAGGTAATTACAGCTGTTGCTTACAAAGAAAAGTGATAATAGAGAAGTACTTAAGATCTTTTAAACCTATTTTATGCAATTCTTACATAGGTGCATGGCAATAGTCAGCTACACATGATGAAACAAGACTGGAAATTGCTATGAGATGCTCTTTCGGGCACTCTCACCCTAACTAGATTATAGCTTAGTTGACATTAATTTAAAGGCCACAGGCAAATAACTTCAAGGGCAAGCTGCAAAAGCTTATTTCAAAGTGGCTCTAAAAGCAAAAGTGTTTCACCCAGACTGGTAACAGAGAACAGAAAAGCCATTCAAGACAAAAAATCAGAAGACTAGTGCCATTTAAAGTACTAGTTGGGATACAGGAAAGAAGTGACTCTTCTTTTGATGAAACCTGAGTATAAACAAGCAATAAACCACATGCAAATAATCCTTTTAACCTGTGAGTACGAGTTTAACTCTATATATTATCTGCGAATTGCTTCAGTCACTTTATTCATCTTTGCATAAAGAGAATGGGAAGCATACTGTACTATAAAGCCAAACACAAAAATAATAGTGATTCGTTCTTATCTGAAATAAAAGAATAAATACTCTACTTAGTTCCATTTTACTTCTTTAGCAACTTTTAAACAATAGAGATATTGAGCTGCAGAACTTCTACAGAGAAATAGCTCTCTGATGGTAGGGCTTACAAAAGTTAAGGTATACCTAGGATGAGTAATCTTGCCAGACACAACAAAAGTGAGGGGTTTTTTTTAAAACCTTTGTGTCTGTTTGACATTAACTGATTAAAAACGTAAATTATTTTCCCAGTGAAGTTTTAGCCAAAAAATACCATTTTTAGTTCGAAAGCTATTTTAAACACAATTAATATTGTCTCATGTAAACTCTTCAAGGCTATTCATACAAATACATGGAAGTTCAAAATCTGAAAACTGGATAGGGAATAAAAACACTTCTGTGCAGCAAATACTGGCACATGCAAAAACTGTGAAATACAAGCGAAAAAACAGCATTAATAATCTTATGAAATGTAGCTGACAAGACCTTTCACAGAAAAGCGGACAAAATACTATTGAAGAGGATGAAGTCAAAACAGAACGTTCTGAATGAAATATAAACTCGTTCTTTAAAAACTGTCCAATGATTAAGGAAGCACAGAAGATGCAGCAGTATCAAGTGGTATTATCAATTTTAACACATATGTTCTCACCTTCCCTCGAGATACTGAAACATTGACTGGACATAGTCCTGAGTACTGTGCTCCAGGAGATCCTCCCTGAGTAGGGAAGTTGGACTAGACAATATCCAGGGACCCCTTCTAAACTCACCCATTTTGGGATGTGTTACAGCGCAGGAAAATACAATACACATCAGAAGATTTCTTTAGTGCTTAGCAAGACAGTATGGAATTCAACAGAACTAAATTTCCATTAATTAAAAAAAAAATCAAGATATTAAGCAAACCAGTTAGTAATGACTTATTTAAATACTAACTAAGCAGCCATGATTCTTGTCAGAACAAAAATCATAGGAATGCAGCCAACAACTAATGATCCCTGGATGGGATACCAAAAATGATGGAATTACTGTCAGTGATCTTCATTTTTTGAGTGAAAATGAATATTACAGGATAATTTCAAAATCAAATTAATTGTGTAACAGTTACATTCTTGTAACTATGGTTACACAAATATGCCTAAAAAAGTAAAGTATGTACTTGACCTACCTGTTACTACGGAGTAAACGCACCAATGACTTAGAAACAATACCAGCTTCAGATTTTGGTGCCAAATGCCAGTAAAGCTGTGCAACTGCCATTACGACCTAAAGGAAGAACATTCAGAGCAGCATGTTAACTTCAAATCATCTTTTATAACTACCACATTTGCTTCAGACCTGCAGGAGTATCAGTTCACTCTTTTTCAGAAAGCAAAGTGAGTATCAAAGTGCAAATCAGCAAAGCAGACTGAGGAAGAACATTGGAATAAATATACTTTTACTAATTAAGTACCTTTATTTCCTCTCAGTATTTACGGTATGCTATAATAAATAGAAGGTCATAGTAGTAGGAACAAAGAGAAAATGAAGTAGGTAATTTAAATTACAAACATAGTGATATCATCCTTGATAAATCAGTATTGCTAACATCAGCTGTACAAAGTAATGAAGAAATATTCTTTACAAGTTTTTCTAATGTGCTTCTCCTTTATTACTACAGGTTCAGTATCACCTTTTATCTAGTTTCCACTCAAAATCTTTCATTCTGTTATTCTGTTATTCTGTTATTCAATTTATAAAACAATAGCAGCCTTTACTGGGAAATTTTATAGTATCAAATCCAACAGAAAGTAAAAGCTACAGGGTTGTATACCAATATCCTGGCTAACAAAATACAGTAGACTGAGACATAAGTAACTTAAAACCCACACTTCTTCTCAAATTTTCTCATAAATAGAAGACAAAATATGATCTTTTTGTTTGTGAGTGTCATGTCACAACCTTTCCTACAATAGTGTCATGATCAACTCTCTGTTTCAAACAAAACAAATCATAGAGACTCCAAGTAAAGTCCTCATGGTAATACTTCACATGGTGTCTTAAATCTTAGTACCATGAATGAAACAAATGAAACATGAAATGAAACAAAAATTATTATTCAACAATAAAAAGCAATTAAAAACATTAAAGCCAGAAGATAACTTTAAGATTTTTAGCAATATACCACAAGTATCTTTTACTGCTGTCAAAAAACATGAGGCCATATGGCCATTAATTAAATTAATTGCAGGTAAATTCTGTGAATAGTATGAATACACCCATAATAGCAATTCAAAGTAGCATATTTTTGATGACACTTTTTGAAGTGCACTTTAACATCTCAGTTAACTTTCATATCAGAAAGTTAAAGATCATAAATGTGAGAATCAATATCATATTTAATAAAGAAAATTATTTATGGAATGAGGGCAATAACTAGCTGAACCTCTTCGTGAAGTGGGATGGCAAACATGTTTGTTTTTTGCATGAAATTAAGAAACATCACAGACACTGAACAGTGATTTTTAGCAAAAAGTTGTTAAAATTTGATCTGTTTGTTTCGAAAGTCTGCTGGGCTGACAGATCATAAAAGATTTTGAGGAGTCAGACATGAGTTAGAATTTCAAAATACGTTTCAATGGAGATCTATAATCTGATCTGTTTAGCTTAGTAAGAATAGCTGGCAAGGTAACTTAATCATGGTGCAGTAACTTTTCCCAGTAATATGAATATTCATTATCACTGGAAGACTTTTGTCATAAGACATCTAGTCCTGATTAGCAGGATAAGCTGAGGTTAGAAGTAACGTTCTGTGATCTGATTAATATCACAATGATTCACTGTGAGCATGGCTTTTTCCAGTTCTAAAAAGTTACCTGCATTTTACAATCCCATGGAAATAATCTAGTATATCATACTTATAATGCCAGATCTATCCCGGAACCCTGCCAAGGCAACAGCTCTAGAAATGTAGTGTATAATTGTCTGCTTTTAAAATGTGAGACTCAAAAGAAAGAACAAATTAATGTATCAATAACAACTATGATTTTCTTTGTAGATCTGTTCCATTAAACTGTGCCAATAAACTGTACCAGTTTGTGCCATCCTAACTGCTGAGAGTTTTAGCATTTAGAGAGCTACCTATGGTAGAGTCATCACATGCTATATAAGTTGGATTCAAATGCTCTCATACTTTCTTCTAGTATTTTGTTTGTCTGTATTACTTGGAGCACATATCACAATCAGTTTAGGTGTTTTATTTACAAGCTAAGTTAAATTCAAAAAAGATCCATCACACTTCTCCTAGAGTTACTAAAGGGTATTTTCACCAGTTAAAGAAGTGTAGATTTTACTCTTCAATCTTTTAGATCTTCTAAAAACAGATACTTGCAGTTTAACATTTTAATCAAAAAAGAATTTGTCATACAGCAGCATTTCGGCTTTGAAGCAGGGGCTTTGTATTTCGTAACAGCAGCCTGTGAT
This sequence comes from Acrocephalus scirpaceus scirpaceus, assembly GCA_910950805.1. Classification (NCBI taxonomy): domain Eukaryota; kingdom Metazoa; phylum Chordata; class Aves; order Passeriformes; family Sylviidae; genus Acrocephalus; species Acrocephalus scirpaceus. The sequence continues at coordinate 6,057,996 of OU383776.1, forward strand.
CCGGGTCCATAGTATAGGTGGTTTTCAATTTCTGATCCTTCTCTTTCTGGTCTTCATCAGATTCATAGAAATTATTTTCACTATATTCATCCACCACTTCATCAGCCTACCAAAAGACAAAATGACAAGGACATATATGAAATATTTGAATCAACAAGTTTTATTCATTAATGTTTTATTCATACAATTTCATTAAATATTTATATATGTTTTTTAAAAGTAGCTTTTGGCTCTTCTACCCATTTGCTCAAAACAGAAGAGGTATTGACATGAAAAACAGATTAACAACATTTACAAAATTTCCTTAGAAATAATTTGTACTGACAAATGAAATATCTTTATTATTACTCAACAAACTATTTTAGGTATGTATATGGACATTTTTTGTACTTAGAAAGGATGATCCTATGATCCAAAATTGACAATTCTGGAAAATAACTACAAATGAAAATAACTTCAGAAAACTTGGCTAGGCTGCATGCCTTGGTCAGAATTCAGGTGTGGTGAAAGAATCCATAAAAATGTCTTCAGCAGAAGCAGGAGCATGGAGAAAGGGAGGAAAGAAGTGACAATGAATTAAAATTGCCATTTTGTTCTGGTTTTTATTACAATTTGGAAGGACACTGAAATTTTTTAAAAAAGAAGAAATATGAAGGAAAGTTTTATTACTTGATGCAAATTTTGCTCTCAGTGTTTCACAGGATGTCTAGCAAACTCAAAGATATCTTATGCAATAGCAACTGAAGTACTTTAATTTCCTTACATCTCTTCCCACAATTCTTTGTGGCAGTCACATTCTAAACTAAAAACTCAGTATGTTTTATCAAGTCCACCAGTAAATGAATTCCTCCCTAGCCTACAGGACAGGCAACATGAAAGGAAATTTCCTGATCCCAGTGCATCACAACCCGCACTGGAGAAGCTTCCTCTAACAGGAGAAGGATAATTCAATCTTCATTGATTCAGTCTTCAATACCCTTGCCTTGACTGCTAACAGACATGCAGATCAGTACTATTGAATTCACAGGAATATTGAGTTTGAGACAGTATTTAACTCATTAATAACTGTTACAAATAAACAGCCTGAGCTCTTACATTTCTGACTCCCTTCTTTTTTTGAGTATTGTTTGTTTGGAATATACTTGGAGCAGTAGAGTTCCAATAAAAAGCAGCCTATGCCTCTTATGAAAACACTTTTATTTTAAATCTGATTAAGGTCCTTCTTCACATTCCAACAGGAGAAGTATTAATATGATCTTTTCATAATCATGTATTTTATTGCAATTTTAGAATATTCCTCTTTTCTCAGATCTGCTAAGATCTGGTAGGAAAGAATTATGTTGCAGACAAAGGATGATGACTACCCAGGGAAACTAATTTAATGAACTGAAATTCACCAAAATCAAGTTGATGAACTTCTAATTATTTAGAATTTGTAGTCACAAGGACCCACTAAGACAAAGACAACACGTAATACTGCAAGATTTTCACATTGTGATGGATAGGAAAACAGTAAGAATCAGAAGACTAGGTTAAAAACCTGCAGTTCCTTCATGTGTAAGAATTGTTACTTCAAATTTTATTAATCATCCCACACATGGAGAACAGTTACCAGACAATGTGGAAACCATCACTCAAAATGCCTTAAGCCTCAAGCTGACCTACTGACTATATTCAATGCCAAAGAGACACAAGTTTAGAATCATAGTATTATTTAGGTTGGAAAAGACCTTTCAGCTCATATAGTCCAATCATTAATCCAGCACTGCCAAATTCACCACAAAGCCAAGTCCTGAAGTGCCATGTCTACAAGTCCTTTAAATACCTCTAGGGGTGCTAACTCTACCCCTTCACCAGGCAGCCCATTCCAGTGCTTGACAACCCTCACTGAAGAAATTCTTTCTAATATCCAATCTAAATCTCCCCTAGTGCAACTTGAGGCCATAACCTCATCATGTTGCTTGACCCTGACCTGGCTACAACTTCTTTCAGGTTATTGCAAAGAGTGATAAGGTCACCCGAGCCTGCTTTTCTCCCAGCTACTCTTCACAGGACTCATGCCCCAGACTCTTCACCATCTCTTTTTCCTTTTCTGGACTTGTTCCAAGACTTCAGTGCCTTTTCTACCATGGGGTGCTCAGAGCTGGACACAGGATTTGAGGTGTGGCCTCACCAGTGCCCAACACAGGGGGACAATCCCTGCCCTGCTCCTGCTGGCCACACCATTGCTGATCCAGGCCAGGATGCCATTGGCCTTCTTGGCCACCTGGGCACACCCTGGCTCATGTTCAGTCACTGTCACCAGCACCCCCAGGGCCTTTCCAGCCACTCTGCCCCAGCCTGTGGAGCTGCCTGGGGTTGTTGTAACCCAAGGGCAGGACCCAGCTCTGGGCCTTGTTGAACCTCACCCCATTGGCCTTGGCCCATGATCCAGCCTGCCCAGATCCCTCTGCAGAGCCTTCCTGCCCTCCAGCAGGTCAGCACTCCCACCCAGACTGGTGTCACCTGAAAATTGCCTGAGGGTGCACTCAAATCCCTTGTCCAGGTCATCAATGAGGGTGTTAAACAGGACTGGTCCCAGTAGTGAGCCTCAGGGAACAGCATTTCTGACTGGCCACAAGCTGGATGTAACTCCATACACCACCTCTCCTCTGTGGGCATGGCCCTCCATCAACTCTTATAACCAGCAAATAATACAGGTCTCCAAGACACAGGCTGCCAATTTCTCCAGAACAATACAGTGAAAAACATTTTCAAAGGCTTTACTATAGTCCAGTTAGACAACATTCACAGCCCTTCCCTCATCTTCAAAGTGGGCTACTCTATCATACTAGGAAGTTAAGTTTGTCAAGCAGAACCTGCCTTTCACAAACCCACAGTGGCTAGGCTGATCCTCAGGTTGTCCTGCATGTGTCATATAACAGCACTGACCTGCTCTGTATCTTGCTCAGCACTGAGGTCAGGCTGACAAGCCTGACAGTTCCCCAGATCTTCCCTTGAACCCTCTGTGTAGATGGGTGTCGTATTTGCCAACCTCCAATGAACTGGGATCTTCATGGTTAACCAGGACTGTTGCCAAATGATGGGAAGTGGCTCAGGCTCTGGCTTCTTCAGTCCCCACAGACTTGTGCATGTGTAAGTGGTGTAGCACACAATTTCCCCTTGGATCATGGGGGCTTCATTGTCCTCTCTGTCTTACAGATCAGGGGCTGGGTACCTCAGGAATAACTGGTTTTACAATTATTGACTTTTTAGTTCAGAAAAGGCACCTCAGTCTTTTCCTTATCCTTAATACTTTATTTCCCCCTGCAGTTTTGCTGGCACACCCTCTTACTTCTCCAACAATGAAATTCTGTCATTCTGTGATCACAGTGGCCCAGAGAGTCTTCATCATATCATATCACCCACCAGTCCCTTTCTGTTTCTTTCACAAACCACAGTTCCAGCAGGGTGCCCTCCCTTGTTGACCTCCTGCCCAGCTGTGTCAGGGCTTACCTTCCAGGAACCTCCTGGACTGGTTCTTCTCCTCTCTATTGTATTTCCAGCAGGCATCTGGTAAACTGAGAATGAAGACTATCGACTGTGAGACATCTCTCACCTGCTCATAGACTATTTCACCTGCCTCTTCAATATTGCATCTTCCTCTTCCAACTAGCTCACAAGTTTGCATTTACCTGAGTAAGCAAATCTGTTTTGGCATTCACTAGGTTGTTCTTATAATTTCTGCTATCACTGCCTAGCTTATTTCTAGATAGAACACAGTTCTAGGATTCTCTTCACTCATTTCAAGGCTAGGGAGAAAATCTGAAACTGAACTGAGACACAATATATTACCGCCAAAAATTCAGACCCAGGCAAAACCTCATCCTAAGACATCTAAATGAATTGTTGCTCTGTCTCCAGATAAACCTTGCATAACAAGTCCTGAAGCCTGTACTAAAGAAAGAGACTGGGATAAAGAGTAATTCTCTTCTGAAGTGGCACAGAACTACCTTCAGGGGGGCAAGCACAAGCAAAACCTTTTGGTTCTAACAAAAAGGAAAATGCTTGTGCAGGGGCCTTAGAAAGCACCTCCATCCTCAGCAATAATGCTACGGTGTTCTTGAGAAGAAAGGCAACCAGAGCAACATTACACTGATACTAGGCCTACACCTTGAACTTCAAACAGAAAAAGAAGGTATGAGTAGGTTATAATGGAGACATAAGTACTACTCACATTAATATTTTTCCTGCCAGCAAAACTCTCACACCGGGAGATGAAAGTCTTTCTAACTATTAATCTAACTATTTAACTAATTAATTAACTATTGAATCAACAACTGACAGATGATTTCCTACTTATTCTCCAATTTTCACTGTCTATAGTGCACTACACTAGGCTGTGGAATACTTCTTCACACATCCATGAAGAAATGATAAATATAGGTGACATTCAAATTTTACTTTCACAGATGTCTAATTAGAACTCAAACTGATAACCAGTATATATTAGCAATTTTATCAGAAATAAAACCAATCCTGTGATCCTTTTTGATCAAGGAGAGATAGCATGAGAGTTCTGGGAGAAGATTCAAATGTTCTAATGTTTTCTGTTGTCATTTCAATCCCTTTAGATGCAGTTTCACAGTTGATTTAAGACTAATCAGTCCAATAGAAGTTCGTTGTTTTGTTTGCCTTTTTAAAAGATGTTTTATTTTCACCAGGATTAGTTAAATGATCTCTCTCACTCTGTGGTCACAGGATCACTAGAACTACTGGATTTTCAAGAGCAGTAGGTGGGAAAGGGAGAACAGTAGAGTGGCAGTTGTTAGTCAAACCACATTAAATGGCACCCAACAGTTTGTAGTAGCACATGATTTAATTGTGCAGTTAATAGCTTTTCTAAATTGCAAAATAACTAAAAAGTTCAGAACCCTGGGAGAATAAAATTATTAAAAACTGAGACCATAGTATTCCAGACTACAATTTGCAAATAGCTTCTGTGCGTTCCCCATCTACTATGATTTATTTACAGCAGGGAAGTGAGTATTTTACTGTGGAAGAACATGCATAATTCTCTTTTACGTTATTCCAGACATACAATTAAGGGACATCTTCATAAAGTATTAACAGCTTAAATGAAGAAACTGACCAGATAGCAAATTCCATTAGCCTGTTCTTAAAGTCACTAAGTAAATGAGCTAACACTTAACTGAGATTTTGCTAGAAGTTACATTTAATATGGCATAAAAGTTGAGAATGTGACTTCCATTTAGGGTAAAATAAATTATGTGAATACCACAATTACCTCCAAATAGAGCTTCACACACCCATGTACTGAGTTAAAACAAAGCTTCAATGATATCCAAAGCACAAATACACAGTATTTTCCCACTTTGCCATCTTTAACTCCATCTTGTTTTCAAAAAAGGGATTCAAATATTTGTATTCTTTGGTTAAGTATAAATGATTTGAAGTTATAAATTTCAGTTTCTCTCCTCAGTTTCATATGGAAATACATTCACTGCTTTCTTTTCATGTCTGTAGCAAAATCTTTGGCAAACAAGATTTTCACAATCTTCCAGAGACCTTTCTAATATTTCCAAGAACTGTTCTCAAGTGAGTTTTGGATAAGCTAGATTTCAAAGGTAAGAATAATTTTGGTACTAGTCACTATTTGGTGAACCTGACTGCAATACCAAAAACTACTTTAGCCCACCAAGATCAGTATTCACCTGCTGTATGAAGAACAGTTCCTTGGAAAACAGTGGATAATCTATAGAACGGTTTGCTACTTGAAATATTAATGAGTTTTTATATCTGAAATTCTGATGCTGTATGTGAACATGTCTACATAAATCCTTGCACGTGCTTTATAGATGAGTTTCAGAACACCAGAACAGACTTATCATTGCTCAATAGATTAGCTGTGAGAAATTTCTGACAGAAGAGCAGACCTCACACATGTTAACAGTAACATGCTAGTAGATGCATTCATCTTCTCCACAACAGGAAATCCTTGAATATGATTCAGGTTTGCCAGTATAGGTAAAGATTGACAAGAAGAATTGTTAATGGTCTTTAAAAAAGGCACAATCTCACTGGATGGAGAGAGGCTTTAGAAGGCACAAGCAAAGTTTGACAAATTTGCCTTACTAAGCCAATAGGACTAGAAGAGATAAAGAATAAGGGGACCAGATCTTCCACTGCCTAAGTAATATTTTCCTTTCAAGTACTAAACAGCCAGCAAAGTACACTGACTCCTTCTAAGTTATAATCAGTTGTGTGACAAAAACTTGTGCTACAGTGAATGGACTGATATAACCTAGTAATGACTCTGATGGTCCTCTTGAAGTACGGGAGTATTTCAAATGCCTAAGTGTAAGCCTCTAGTGCCATTTTATACTCTCTTGAGCATGAAAAAATATGCATGGATCTGGCAGACTCTGAAGGTATAGAGCCTACAGGAGATCCATCAAAAACTGAAGACTAGGATGGACATCTTGTAGCATTTTGAACAACACTGGACATCCAGACAGATGACAGAATTATCATATTGTAGTCTGTCTAAAGGTTAAAATTTTCAGATATTTACCCTTCCATAGGACAAAATTATCCAGTAAATAATCAAAATATTTTCCTGTTTAAAAATAGTTATTGAAACATTTTCTTGTTACATTGGAAGAAAACAATTTTCAACACCTAACAAACTCCTGATGCTCATGTGTTAAGAATCCTTTCCATTGGAAAGGAACAGGCTGAGGATTACAAGACAAATGAGAATCACACTGGATCACAGAACTAGGATGCATATTACAGAAATGATTACAAACTATAGCCATTCCTGAATGCACAGAAAGCTGGTGTCTTTGCTTTAAGTAAACCAAAACATTGTGTTCTGTGTGGTCTTGGACACAATGCATTTACAGCTTTCAGCTACAAAGTTACTTATGAGAATTTTAGAAACTTAATTTACTCCTTCTATCTCACAGAATATAAAAATATTCAAGTAATGAGGTAGTGGTCTGGGATATGACATGTCTTTTATTAACCAAGAATTTGTAAGGAGACTTCCTGAACAAACAGGCAGTCATAGGACCTCCAGAATGCAATGATTAAGTACTGCACAATATAAATAATAATACATAGTCTATATTATTTATATAAAATATCAATACAAAATTATCATATTACCTAACATTGCATTCTGTCAGTCTAGACCTGTTGCTCCTATGCAAGTCTAAAAGTACATACACATTTTCAGTTAGCTGAACAACAATGGAATGAAGAATCAATATAGATTGCAAGATCACAGTTATATTACTCTGATTGCCTTATATATTATGATTTTTACTTCAGTTTCAGCCCTAGTCTATTAATTATCATTTGGATAAAGAGGTCAGAAAGAAAACCTAGAGGGTTCGGTTGGACTTGCAGAATTATGCATATCTGAAGCCACTGAAACAGACTTGAACTCAAACAGTATCCTCTTTCAAGGACCACTTTTCAGAGTACAACTCTATTCAAATGACTGTAATGGAATTGTACTGAAAATGTAATATATTAACATAATTACATAGAAGATACAATATGAGTCCAGTAAATGACAATGAAAACTGTTATTTTTGCTTTGAGTTTTGATAAGAAATTTTCACACCACTACATATGTGGATTTTAAGAGTTTAGCTATACAAGGAGATAAACATGCTTTCAGTTAATAAAAATTGAAGTATTAATGGAAATTCCCAGGGAAACTTTGAGGCATTCTTCAGTAAAAAGACTTGTATTTTAAGTCAGCTTATCTCGTGATATTAATCTCCAGAGTTGCGTGTTTCATGTCCAAGAAAACATTTTTATATTTCTTAAAAAAACCTAAATTTTAATGCAGCTAAGGAACACACAATAAAATTCTACAAGTTTGAGGAGATTTTATTTGCAATTCAAAAAAGCTTTCTCTATAAAAAACTTCCAATTTTTAAAAATAGTAAGCTTTGATATGTAAGCTACACAAAGAAACTAAGACACCTACTCAGTCTTGAGAATCCAACTAACACAGGTGAAAATTTAACATTAAGGCACTTTCATTTACATTATTCTTAGCTTCCTTCAGCATATAGAAAAGTTACATGATCAATAACAATACATAAATCAAGTTTTATTTGTAGTTTACTAATATTGTCATCTATACAATACCCTGTATAATCCTAGTTCAGATGATGTTTATTTCATTCTGAACAAAACCCCTCAATTTTCCAAAACAATATGAGTATGTAAACTCATTTATTACCTGAAAAACCCTTCAAATCATTCAATTCAGCCTTACAGAGGCTTTTAAAAACTCACTTAGCCAATAACATAATTTGTAAATATAAACTTGAAAAGGTAATGAAATAAAAGCTTAATGAAAACTAAAAAATCCCTAAATATTCTTAAGAAAACCCATATTCATGAAAGTTTTATAGTACACCTCTGAGACAAGAGCATCACGTGTGGAAGCAGGGGTCTGAGGACCACTGAATATTAACTTTTTGCCAGTAAACGACAACTACAGTAACATCTCTGCTAAGTAACTTCATAGCAAACTAATGTGAAAACTGAAGGAGTGTTCATTCTCATTTCTAAGAAGCAGCAATTAAGTCCAGGACTGGTGTCTAAAAATAGGTGCTAAGACTTAAATATGCTGCAGTAATTAAAATCTTTCTTCAGCAACCTCAAATGTGCAATCACTGTTGTAATAAAGTCCTGTGACACCTGCAGATAGAGCTAAAACAATCCATTACGATTCTTAGATCACTTTCATTTACTCAAAACAGTTTCATACTCCTCAAAACAGAAGTGAGACATAAAACAGCTTAGTCTAACCAAGAAAAAACTCTTCCTTTCAATAGTGTGGGGAAAAGGCACAATGATAATGCAAACTCTAACAGATGCAAAGCAAAGAACAGAAAAAGCATTCAGAGCATAAGAAAAGAGGAAGAAAGTACAAGAAAGAACAGGACGGGATAAATTAAACACAAAATAAAATTAAGAAGAAGCGAAGATGAAAGGAAGAAAAAAGATACCATTTGCTTCTAGCTAAAAGCTCACTTCTTTTTACTCTCCAGTCCAAAAATTGAAGTGGAATTTTGAATTTGCATTCAGATGTTTGGTTAAATGTTTGACCTGTTTTTCAGGTTAAAATTTAATATCAATTTAAGTATCTGAAGAGGCAGTATAAGACATCAATATAGCAAGCAAATATGAACCCACTGTCAAGCAAAAATATTCTTCTACAGGGTTGCAACACTAAGTGAACCATAAAGAACTCTAGTTAATTATTAGTTAATTTGGGACTACAACCAAGAGAAGGGTACAACATGCTCTAGAATTAGTAGTCACCACCACTCATGACTTCCATGCAGGGACATGGATGTCCCAGATCTTCAGAAGTGCACATCACTCATGGTGCAGTTCCTGCACAGAACTGCAATAGCTACCAGTGCTCCTCCTTTTCTAGTGTTCCAAGTACACCCTCCAGTTACATCAAACCACGTGTACATCTTAAAGCAACTCACCTTCCTTTTCTCTCAGAAAAAAATACATGATTTTAAAAGGTAAATTCAATGAGAACATTTCCCATATACAGAAACATACTCATATATTTATTTTCACTTTCATGCAGCTTTAGGAGTCTTTACAGCTACTAAAATGTTTATACAGTATTTAAACAATATTTAGACTACAGCCAGAGCTCAATATGTTAATCACGAGACTCAAATTTTTAAAACACAAAATAATCCTAAATCGTTCAAGAATGATGACTGTACCTTTACTTAGATTGGCAGCCTGAAAGGTGCCAGTTTGCTACCCTTATCCTACCCTTAAGAGAGTCTGACACACTCATCTAAACATCATCTGTAGCCATTAAATACCGCATTACAGAATTTTTTTCTCCTCCATTGTAATGCCTAAGTAGTCAAAGAAGCTGAAAGCATCTTAAAACATCTGTTGATTCACATTAGTGGTATTCTCACTAACAGCTGGTGATGTATTTATTCTACTGATAAATGGATATGTTGTTATAATTCAAGCCTCAGTTACTCCCCCTCTTCTTGGTATTTGGTACTGGTACTTTTCTAACCATAAACTGCAACAAACTTGCGCATACACTATCAAAGAGATGAATTATCCAAATAATTTGATTTTTTTTCAGATTCACGATTCTCCATGGTCCTTTAGAGAGCTGCCACAACCAATCAAGAACTCTACCTGATATTACAAACAGAAGAGGTGTACAGGCTCAGAGTCAGGAAACTGAAGCTTTCTCAGAGCAGAGGTCTGACCTCCCACAGGTGTAACTCACACGGCAGAAAAAAATAAATAAAGGTTTATTTTCACAAGGTAGCTAAACAAGTTTATTTTGCAATTCTTCTAATTATCCAGAGAAAATCCTGGTACAATAATGAAAAGGCCACAAAAGTTACTAGACAGAATAATATTCTACAGAGAGATGCTCAAAAAGAAGTTCATGAGTACTCTGGCATCCAGGAAGGCCTTCAAGTAATCTAACACAGCATTTCATTTAATACAGTTTACATAATTTTCTATGACCAAATAGCATTCAAATGGCCAAAATTAAAGCTAGAAACTTTAGTGGCTCATGAGATGATGGGGATCTGCCACATCTAATATTTAAATGACAAGCAATTAGCAGTTACACAGTTCATACTTAGATTCCTATAAAAATATTTGTTTCCTTCCAATTAATTTTTGTCTCCATAAGTCAGAGAAAATGATCTAGACAGAGATAAAAACAATTTTAACAATTTATTTGCAATAGTTGGCTGGAAAGCCTCTTATCCTATATATAGATAATAAAAAGAAACTCAGCCTGAGTCAAGAAGATGAGACTACAGTACTGCATGGAAACTTTGCTGGTCAAATTTGTAGGAAAAGAATGGGTTCCTTTCTTAATTTGAGTTGATAAACAGGTCCTAGAGAACTTGCCTAGAGAGACTCTACTCACTGCTAATGTCCCACTGCAAGTGTGTACTGGCACTAACAGAAACCACAGCAATACATTCTGATACAAAAATAAATGGCATTTTTATCTGCAGACTGTTCTTCTGTTATTCCAACAGTAAGTGCTGAGCAGCCACAATGCAAAATGAATCAGGAAATTAATGTGCCCAAATTTTAACTCTCTTTATAGTTTTTCTGCTGCTGGATTATTTTTTTTTAATCCAAACTTTCCAAAATCAGCTTCAGGTAGTTTTTTTTTGTTATAAATCTACGCACTAAGTTATTCTCATCTTACTAGTACACATGAAAGGAAAAAATAAAACTGATGTAACAGTAAAATAGCTAGCCAGTCCGTTTTATGCCCCAAACACTTCACTAAATATCTTCAAATAAGTGAGTCTTATATTAAATATTAACCCCACCTCGTGCATATCTAAAAGAACCTGGCGAGACAGTACTGCGCTCTGATAAAAAGCAAAACCGTAACTCAATCCAGACTGCCCCAATTCACACTGAAGATTCTGATGGATATACTAAAAAAAGAAGGAATAAGCAGCATAAGACAACTTCACTGTAAACTAGTTTTCCTAATTTAATTTTTTGCTCTTAGCAGTCAATTCAGGGTCAAGAGAATTCTCTGGTCTCACAATCTTTTAGGGCAGTGGAAAAAATAAAATTTAAAAATCAGCAATAATATCACCTGCTGTATATCTACAAAGAAACTTCACTGAGATGATACATTAAATAAGTAATACATACTATATCATGGGTAATTTTATCCTTAAAGATTGAATGTCATTCTGAATATTTCCTAAATATGTATCTCTGCCTCCTTACTGCAGAAGAGCATAATAAAACTAGTAGATCCTCTATTGAATTGGAAAACAACAGAAGGGAAAGGTGTATTCAGGCTGATTAATTATTAAATTATTATATATATATATGAAATATTTAAAAAGTATTTTAACGTGTTTCATTTTTACTGCTTTATCTAGGTAACCTAGTTAATTGGGGGCTATTACCCTGAATACACCCTCCCCTTAGAAGTTCTCAGCTTCTAAGCAAAGGATTCAGAAATTTTATCAAGCTCTGCAGTAAACCAACGGAACTGACTCAGGATGTTCATTACTGTTAACAAATTCTACAAAAGTAAAGGATGGACACTATTTTCTGTGCGCTGTGCTTGAACCTTTATCATTCACAGTTACAGTTCCCTCAATGCATACCCTAGCACAGAGAACAACAAAAGAATAAAATATCTAAAGTGGTTTTAGATACTGCTGAACTGTCTTAAGCAGCCATTTGACACTGAATTCCATCAGACATAACCATGAACTTTATGGCATACTCTAAGAACTCGTAACTAAAAGATACTGTAAGAGCAGTTTCTCTGAGAAAGTACTGTAAGAGCAGGAAACATAACACATTCAACAAAAGACAGATCACAGAACAGCTGAGGTCAGAAGGGACCTCAGTACTTTGTCAGAACAATCAAACAAAATAAATATTTTCAATCTGTTTCTTCCTGTAATTACTGAGAGCTGGGCTACTTTCCATGATTCATGCTTTTAGATGCATAGACATTCAAATACTTAATGTTTTTCTCATGAAAGTCCTTATTCTTTCAGATTGTTTTCTTCATGCTTAATTTCCCTTTCCATTCCTCCCAGCTCAACAATTATGCCAAATTCTGAGCACTTTAAACTGAGCAATACTTCAATAATTAATCCTAAAATGTAAGCCTCAGACATGCTTCTCATAAGTACTTATCAGGAGCTTTGTAATGACTGAAGCCCATGATCAATCTGAATTCACCATTCTTTTCCAATCCTTACTGAACACCAAGAGAGTTTATTTATGTAATCTTCAGCTGTCTGGGATGAAGCTGAATGGTCCTGAGAGTCACTGGTTTTTTGCCAGACCAGAGCCCTTAGCTCCATCTTGCTCTATACAAAGATTGTTGAAACTTCTGATCAATTTACCTGTTTTCAGAAGATGCCCTCCCAAACATCACACAAGTTTGGTGGTAAATCTGTGCACCAGGACAGCAGAAGTAGTTCCTACCTCCTGCCATCTTCATCTCCTTGCAGAAACAGGGATGGCTGAACAGCTTGAAAATCAATTCCTGAACTGCTAGACTGCAACTCAATGTATTCATGAAAACTACCAACATCTTTACCCATCTTTGTGTACTTTGTGCAATCTGCTATGGTTCAGGAGGTATTTACAAACAGCTTGGCAGTCCCAGCAACTTCTGCAGCAAGGGCAGGACAAAACATTTAAGCTGAAATGCATCACAGTTTTATCTGCTATCAAGTATTTTACTTCCCAGAAAACCTGAAACTGTTCTTGGCTGGTTTTACTCCCAAGCAGGTATTTTTACTCCAGCATATCAGCATCTTGTCTCATTTCAGCTAACACATGTTAAAGCTGAATACATATAATTCATATAAAAAAAAGGTTATTCTGAAACTGCTATTTGCATGTAACTACTCAAAAAGCACCTCCAAGTATTTTAAGACAAATAGGATAAACCAAGGATATTTTTCCTTACTTCATTCACAATTAGGATTAAAAATTATACTCTTCAAAAAAGCTAGAAATAGGAATAAAAAACCTATGTATTCAGTATTCTTGGTTAATGGGTAATTGCAACAATTTTAAGCATATTGCTTAAAAAAAGATCTTTCTCCATAACTTGTAAGTATTCAAAATTATTTTTTTAGATTTCTAAATGCTCAAGAAATCAGTTCCAAACATTACACCATTACTTGCTAGGAATTAGCTCAACTTAAACAAAAGCAACGTATGTTCCTCAAAAAGTAAAGGAAAATTTTACTGAATAAAAATGCAAATATGCATTTTAGCAGCCTTGAATTTATTAATCTGATAGGTTTAATTTCCATTTTCCTGCATCAGCTTTATTTATAAAGTGTCGTGCCCTATAAATATGCTGTTATTTTCTATAGTCAAGCACCCTCTTAACAAATCTTCTCATTAATATGTAAATTTAAAGTCAATCGGTCTTCTCCCTGACAGCGCCATGAATTCCTAGTGCACTGTATAATCGGCTTTGACTTGGCATCCACTATTTATCATCAAAGATGTCAGTTAGAAAAATTATGGAAAATGCACTGCAATTGATATGACTGCAATCTACTTTGTCAACACTTAATTGTTCCTCAAATCATACATTTACATATAAACAGCCTAAATACTGATCCATAATGATGCAAATAAACTAAATTAAAAATCTCTTCTACTGCACAAGATGGCCTGTTGTATGATGAGTTCATTTAAGAACGTATTGACAAAGGCATGCATTTCAACTAGCACCACAAAAAAATCTGCTAATTAAATTGCTGAGTAGGTAGACAAACTAAATTTTACACTAAAGGTCTTGAAAGTGAAAACAAAGTGTTATTAATACTACACTACTGATGACTAATTTTAGGTTGACATAGGCAGTATTGTCACACAATCTTTTATATTTCTGGAGCAGAAGCCACAGCAGCAACTGTCATCCATCCAGTTTCAGTGAAAAAAGAATTAGAGTCTTAAAGAAACCAAATTCCATCAAGACCTCCAGCCTCTCAGTCCAAGACGGAAGGTCATCCTCCTCTTTAACTTTCCTTTTGTCCAATTACAGACTAAAACTGGCTGAAACATATTGTGGGACTGTAGCTTTAGGTAAAGCAGATTATCAGTTTTGATTCTCTCTAAATGTCAGAAAGAAGAATGCAAGTTGCCTTCTTCCAATAATCAACATGTAATAAACACTGCCTCAAGGACATTAGGAAAACACGTAACTTAAAATGTCTCATTATCTAAAAATACTTCCCTTATTTTAAGCAATTTTCTGGGAAGATGTGTTGTTACAATTTAGTTTTCATCAAAAATGAAAAGGCGTTTCAGAATCTAACTAGTAGCACAGAAATATGATTCTACTTCAGACATTTTTGTTATATTCATTATAATCCCTGCTTTTATAAGAAGAAGTGAATATAATTGTAAACTAAATCAGATTGAACTGTTTGTCCAAATATATCTCCTTATAGTTACTTTCACACCATATATTACACATATATTAACACAGAATGGCACTGCATTTCCATCTTTTTTTCCAGGCAAAGGATATTAAAAGACAGTTAAAGAACTCAGTGATAGAATGATAGTTGGTGTCATTCCCTATTCCAATGCTGAAAAAAGAAATCTTTAAAAAACTGTTAATGTGTTACTTATAAATGACAGTAATCTGCACTAAAATGTACATTTTTAAATATGAATGGGTTTCAAATTAAATGGCAAAATTTAACACTAACAGCCTCCCCAAGTCTTTAATAAACACAAAGAACCAGAGCTGTGGAGCAATTTTAAACAGTTTTTCCAGAAGTATTCTGTCTTTTAATTTAATTTGTTATTTGTTATAATAGAGAATTAAATCTCTATTGAAACAATGTTAACAGCATAAATTTCTTGAGCAGCACCCTTTTTACTGCAAGTGAAATAATTTGTATCTTTCTGTACATTTTTTAATAAAACATCTTTTTATAAATTTTTAAAAGTATACTCATATTTACACAATATACATGAAAGAAACCACATAATTTTTTACATTTCACATTTGAAATGTCTATGTTCAAGTCTTCACATGGTGCCTCAGCACATTAACAAAGCCTAAACAAGTTGTGTATGTCATGCAGTGATACTGGGTATCGACAATATAAGTAGAGTCTGCCCAGTTTCAGGACAGAATGGCAAACATTTCTAGTTTTGACTCATGCAAAATCATCTACAGCAAAAGGCAACATGGCTCAAAGAACCACAGAAACAGGAGTCTCTCTGCTGCCCACAGGATGTGCCATGGAAAAATAACAGTTATACACCAGAAGGAGAATTCTGAGGCTCTGAGGAAAGGCAGATGCCTTGTGTTAGTGAAATCTTAGAGAGCTAAGACTTATGTATCTGATCTCTACTTTTACTAAAGTCTCCATAGAAATGTATCTTGAAAGACTAAACAAATCCAAAAATGGAAATAATTCAGAATGCAGCTCACAACAGTAATTTAAGAAGTCGCAAACTTACCTTCCATGGACTTACAAACTGAGTACGTGCATACCGAGTTAACATATGGATTATAACAACTTGACCCCACTCTTCCACGTCAACCAGCAAGTTACAGAGCTTTCGGTAGTTCTTGTGAATCAGATCTATTCTATCTGGACACACTTCCTCAAATGCCATCACCACACTCCCAGCTACCAGCTAGAAAACAAAATATAAACCAGAAGGTCAGTATTAGGTCTACAGTTAGACCACAAGTGAGAATCAGAATTAATACTAGCAGTTCTCAGCAATTTCAAATTATTTCTATTCAGCAAAAACAAACAAAACAACAACAACAAAAAATAAGCCCACAGAAATGGTATCTTATTTAAAATAGAATTGGGGTAAGGTTATAAGAACAGAGAAAACATTTGCTGTTTCTATTGCACACATAAATCTTAGCTCCCAGCCCTGAAGACACAGTGCAATGTAAGCATAATTCTTTTTTCTTACAGATTTAGCTTCTAAATAAATTAACAGAAAACTTGCAATTAACTCAGAAGTAACAGGAAACAACAAGAAGTAAAACATAAGCCCAGCAAGATCTTTTGGGATCCTATCAATACTGGCCCGATCAAAGTAAAGAAGAGCTGGGCCAAGTTCCCTAGGCACTACTGGAATTCAAACTTCTCCCTCAATATCACAAAATTAACTGTCACAGAAAATTTTATATTTAGAATTTCATAGAAAACACTCCTCCCCACCACCCTCCTCCTAAAAAAGGCATAAAATCAGCAATAGAATGGAACTGTTCTCCAAAGAATGCAAAAATAATATCTGCATATGGTTCAGCACTTTCTTAACAGTTGCATAATTGCAGAAATGCATCATTTATATCTTGCCATGTTCTCACACAATTTTTTGCCTTCATAAGAAATATCTCTTTATTCATGCACAAACGTCATCATGCTATGACTGTAAAATAGCTTTGTTTTTATGAGAAAATTAAGTAGATTATCAACATTCTAATACCGCAAGATTACTGAAATGTTCTGCCTTTTCTGTATTTTCTTTTAAAATAATGGGAGCAAACATATATTGGGGTTTCAGCTAAAATTCTGTCAGCAGGTTACTTTAACTGCGAGAAAAGATCAAAAGCTGACCATGCCTTATAAGGACATATAATTGTGTGCCTGGGATTAGTGTTCTTTCTCTTCTAATTGCTTTAATTAAGATTTGTTTTGTGTCAGAGTACATGTTAAGTCAAATAACTAAAATGATGATACTTTATATGAAGCAGCTGATATGTATGCAGTTAGCATGCATGCAGTATAGCCTTCTGGCAGCAAATTAATGTCATATTCTATCTGAGCACTAGGGATCTGCATTTCAACCTCTATAATTTCCCCAATGACTTAAAGTAAGCAATTAAATAGAAGTGCAGTTTATTGAAATGGTACTTTTTGAGAAATATTAAATACAATGATATTCATATGTTACATTTTTCTCCCTGTATTTGGCTGACATGTGGTTTATTAGTATGCGCTCAACATTACAATTGAAAGAAAACAGCTCAGAAGATAGTCTTGCTATTATGCTAAACAAGTCTCAGGCTCTGTGGGGATTTTATGAATTACCAATAAGAATAAACGTGAAGTTGCATTTATTGTCTCCAGCCTCATCCACATACTGGTACCTCCTGGTCCCAACAAGAATGCAATTCATTCCAGGGAGCAAAATCTGATTATTTGATAGAGCTAAATACACTTTACATCTAAAATAATTTGCTGTATCATAAAAACAAAAGCTCTTTTTTATCTGTTGTTGTACTAAACTTTCTTCTTAATAATGTGCTGCAGCAAGCAGTAACCTATCTGTAATTAAAAATTGTGGCTGAACTCTGAACTACAATTAAGTTCAGCTTGCAGAGAACAATACGATAGAGTTGAAGTTTTAGAAGAAAGAGATAATACTTTAAGACCACACAGAGAGACCTCCTGTAGGTCACTGTTCCATATCAGAGTCAAGAGAGATTGCCACACATCAGTTTATGGCTATCAGAATAGTCACAGTCTAATGGTTAAAAATACCTTTTTAGGTTCATAGGTGAAGGTCAACACAGACTTCCAACAGTAATTCTAAAGGAGTACCCTTGTCTTTTAATACTAGTAGTTCAGTACACACATTTTGCTGTATTTCTCTTTCATTTGGATATGATTTAGTTTGAAAACTGACACAAAATACATATAACACTAACTCAGATCATTTAAAACTGAGCATATATCCTATAAACACTGCTGGCTTTTTAAAAGCTCAGTTACTGTGAATAAAGCACAACAACTTAATACAAAGAAAGAGTCAAAGTGGAGTACAGGAATTCTAAATAATTACTTATCTCAAATCACATCCATCTCCCACTCCTAAGTTTACAATGACCATGCTGTCACTTGTGAACACTTAAAATACATTAGTAAAAAAATTGAACATATGCTATGAAATACAAGAGGTGCACTGGGTAAACAAGCATTTTATTCCTGTGGCAAGTCCCTAGATTTACAAGTTAATATAGGAGTTGCCATCCATCATGACATTATTAAGATCATGTCTCTCTCCCCATTATTGTATTTTCTAAAATTAGGCTTTTCATTTGAAAGAGGAAAAAAAGTAGGAATGTGACAGACTGAAAATGCACTGCTAACAAGTGGATTTCTCTGAGAAAATTTCCTAATGCTAGCTTAATAAGAGATTATTTTCTAGCCTACACTGTTTCCCCTACAGTATGATCCTACTATATATCTAAACATCAGTGGAACAGCTAATAATCTTTGTTTATTAAATGCTCAACATTCCATAAAAGTATTTAAAATTAAAACAAAATGATTCAATCAGAATATAAAACCAAAAAATATCAGTTTCTAAAAACCAGTCAGTTAATTTCCATCTCACTGTGTCAATAGTAGCTTTTAGTATAAGGAGAAAATATAAATCACTCCAACAAAACTAGCAATGAGCTCATCAAATTCAAATGCTGCTTTCCATTTATGTATTTTTTATATTAAAGCAATAAACATGGTTCATTTGTCTTCCACTAGGTGCCACATTTTTCTGTGCTGTTGCTATGAACTTCAGCCATTAGCTGTGCTCCAAGGTAAACTATATGAACCATCAACAAAAGTGACACCCAATCTATGGAGTTCATATTTTCTCCAGATTATCTATGCTAGTTGACAAGCTGGTAATGAAAAAAATCACACTAAGCAAATGGTTCCTCTAATAACAATAAATTTTCTATAAAATTATGAAGGGTACAAAACGTTTCCTTGCATCTATTTTGTCATGAATTCTAATTAACGCTGCGAAAACCTGAGAGTGCTGGGTCATCACAAGAAGTGCATCGAGGTTTGATTGATAATACAGTGCAAGTTGGCCCATGCTGCCAAGATTCTTCTCTCTTAAATTAATGGCCACCCCACCTGCCCTAATCATACAGCCCAAATGATATTCCCCTTCTTATTTCAATTTTCTGGAGGCAAGGAAAGTGGAAAAGATCAGTCATTTATCTTCTAATAGCTGGATAATAGATCTATCACAACAAAACATCTGCACAAACCAGTAATTTTTTTCCACAAAATTGAAGCATTTACCATCATGAAATCAATAAGTTAAGAAAACATTGTCTTAGCCACACATTTGGGCTCTAAACTAAAATATTATATTATTAACTGAAGACTACTGTTAAAAACAAGAGTGCCCAGCTTTCCTCTCATATTATGCCCACATACACTCTTTAGTGCAAGAGTAAGATCTTCATCACAAAGCCATCATCAATTCCTAGGACGATTTTTTAATCAAAGGTGTGTCACTGAGAAAGAATCTGCACTTCATCTAGTAGCCATGCAGTCTGCAAAAGAAATCTCTGTACTCACATATTTGCATCTATACTCAGATATTTGCATAAGGTCTTTTCACCACCAAAATGGAATTAATACAAAGTTACATATTATTATTAATAGTAAATTATTACACCAGAACAGAGTAATAAATTCATTATAACAGAGGTATGTTCCCAAACAAAATAAAATCTCATCAAAGCTACAAATGTAAATCAGCAATAAATTTGGGAATTTTTAATATACCCATCATCCATACAACCACATCCCAACTACATTCTGCCTTTCCTTTATTAATGTTTTTAATATACTTGGGATACTTTATTTTAGACTGTGGAATGCAAGTCACAAGTTCCTTTTGCTTTACAGGTTTGGATAACAGGCATGATTCCTTTTCAATGCCAAGATGGATTTTATTTTCCTTTTATCTGCTGAAACTCTGATACATTAATGAACTTGATTTTCATTGTTGTTTACACAGCATTGTAAAATACACAGGCTGCTAACTACAGTCCTTCACAGTATCTTTTTCTTCCAAAAGGAACTTATGCAATGAATCTTGCCTTAAACCCTACGCATCAAAGCTAGGTTATCACCAAATACAAAAAACAGAATTAGACTGAAGCAATGCAGAATCAGCTAAAAAGAAAAGGGAACTAGTTTGCTCTAAATCATCCAATTATACTTTCACACATGACTAGCCATATTACTTTCAGAGAAAATCACTTTAGCATAGAATACAAGCATGCTCTTATCTTTCCTTCTACATAAAATTGCATCAGCTGCTCAACTACCTAGAATTACTAGAAAAACAGAAGGAGCAGGTACACATGCTTATCAAAATGTGAGGTTCTTGTAGAGCAAGGGTAAAAACATAACTAGGAGTTTATAATCCTCAATAATAAAAATACATGTAAACATCTGTTTAAAATTCAAACACACTTGCAGAAAATCACGGATTTGTTGATAGGACTTTAATTCCTCGTCAGCTACCCTTGAGGCTATGTTAACAATGGCTTGCACTTGATAATTTTGCATTTTAGATTAACTGAGAGCTTGTGTTTTAATTGAATCTTTGTGTTAAGACACTCAAGGAGTAGAGTGATTTTAATGAAGTGCTGGGTTAAGGTTAGATCTCATCTCATTTTAAGTTTTGCTTACCTCAGCTTATATCAAAATCTACTACTGATTGAGACCTAAAAAAATAAACACATCATGTCTTAAAAAGGGCTTAATTTTACTGTAGTGAAACTCCCCTTCAGATAATGTCTTGGTATTTCAAACGTAAAATGACTCTGGTAATAGAAATACATTGTGTCTTTTCTGTGCAACAACAACTGCATTAATGACATAAAACAGCATGTTCTCTCTGAAAAAACTTCTGGTTTACAGAAATTTAGAGGCATCTATACTTATTAGCTATTCTATCCCTAACACAGATTACGCCAGTAAGTTTCAAAAATCCTGTCTGAGGTCAAATAGCTACAGAAAATTAACAGATTTTGAGTAAAAGTTTACTTCTCATTAAAGTGCAGTCTCAAACATCACCTGAATAGTATTAGTTGTTATATACGTAGTTAATGTTACTAATTACATTCTCCCTCCAAACATGTCCAAACCAAACAGATTTTTAAAAAATTCATATGGATTTAAAAGAAGAAAGATCAAAAATTTAAAAATTATAATCAAAATAATCAATAATCAATCAACAGTGCATTATCTCAGATCCAGCAGCTAACATACAACAGATTATGGCTTTTCTGAGAATTATCAGTCCTTAAGTACATAGAAGTGCCAAAAGTAATTTGATATTTCTATCCAGCAACAAAAGGTGAAAAATCACTGATATTCAACTAAGTCACTGGGATTCTCTCACTCTGGTAAAAAAAAACCAAAAAACAAACAACTATTTAATGAACAAACTGATTTGCTGACATTAGATTAGAGCTAGCAGGAGATGACAACTAATGTCAATATAAGGGAACAGGTCTGCCTTTAAGTAGAATGAATCCAAAGATCAGTGTCAAGTAAACGTTTGTAGTTCTCGTTTCACATTATCACCCTACAAATTTCAGGCACCTTGACTGTCAAACAAGCAACAGCAGCTGTAAAAAGCTGAGACACAGCACTTACAAAATGCAGGCACTTCATACATCTATGACCAAAAGCTGTTGCTTTACAGTTTGGTCCCATTTGAAGAATTCCTATGGCAGCAAATGGACCTGATTTTCCTCAGCAACCCTGCAAAATACTTTCTAGAAGTGTTTGTCGTTTTTATAAACGTTGAAGGAGCTTTCTCTTTTAGGCTAAGTGTATGAAGTGCAGCTTCCCTTAAAGAATTCAAAAAGATTACTCAAATTAACACAGATTTCCCTAGGACACAGCCTTTTTAAACCTAAAAAGTCAACAGCTTAAGCCCACACATGTATACACCTGTACTTAAGGACCAGCACCTATAAGCAGCTGCATCTCCTCCAATTTCAAAGGCTGAAACTAGCTAAAAATGGCACTCTCGACTTCCCCACAGTCAGCAAATTGCTGTTTTCCATCTACGGGCAAAGAATAAGCTTATTCAGATTGGAGTTAACTGCCAGCAAAACACTTGTGCACCATGCATGTTCTGTTAGTAAATGTGGAGGCTTTCTGGGAACATTCAGTGGTACATGACAAAAGGTAACTACTTAAGTTAAAGCTTTGCCATGCTAGACTAGTCCTTCCAAAGCTATGAAAGATTAGAGACTGGTCCATTTTAGACCACCACAAGCTGTGGAGTCTGGGGTGAAAGAACACACTTTGTTAGATGCAAAGAGTTTTTATTAAAAAGAAATCTGTATGTTTTCTTTCTGAAATAATTATTCTCCATATTACTCCCCAAAATAGCAAGACTTCTGAAGCTGAGATGTCAGCCCAGACTAGAATCAGGTCTTGCTAGGGAATAGACAAAGAGGGATCAGAGAGAGCAAAAAGTTGTAGCAGTTACACATGTATGTCTCCAAACAAACGCAGAAGACCCAAGTCTAGTCTCTAATTTTTAGCTATTGCATCAGCTCGTATCATTATAAATATGGTGTCCAATATTCAGTGTCACAGAGGCACCAAAATTGTAAGTAATTCCAAATTCCAAGGAGATAAAACATCCAAACCTACTCTATACTTCCTTGTTAAAGTAAATGTGTGAACGACTAGGCATGAGATAACCATTTACCATATGATATAAGGCCTAGGAAACAGAGTACAAACTCAGGGATTGTACTTTTTTTTTTTGTAGTTTTTAGCCCTTTACTCCTCCACTGGTACCAACAACCTACTCCCACATTCACAGACTGCATGTATACCATGAGCATGAACCATGAAATAAAACACATGAAGAACCACTGCAGGTGTAACTTCACTCAAGCTCAAAGGCCTCTGCCAAGTCAAGCACAAATGCAGCCAGGAGATCTAACTGATTTACTGTCTGCTGAGCCACTAAGCTCTAACACACCTCCTTCAGTAACCCTTCAGTGGCAGTCCAGGATGTGTTTTAGAGAACAACACCTTTTATGCTCTGAATATTGTTCTAATACCTTGACTGTATTAGAACAATGGAGGATACAGTCATAAGTGTTACAAAAACACTTAACAAACAGCAGATGAAGCAACACACTATCCGGTACCTAGTAATAATTTCACTCAGTCAAAAAGGATTGCATTCATTAAATTAGTGACCTGAAAAAGAGCATGAGAATGTTTTAACTTAAAAATCTGGTTTCTCTTTAAATCTAATTTTGATTCTTTGGTCAATTATCTTTCTAGTTTACAAGTGGGAAACTTATTTGCAAAATAAAACTAAATAAAGTGTGTGACCATTGTGAGACATCCAGGAGTTCATATGGAAAACCTGTAGCTATATGGCAGGTAAAATATAACAGGAGTGCTAAATTTACAGAAATTATTTACCAGACTGGAAGTGGGGCTACTGGCAAGAAAAACAACTAATATAGTTTCTTAACAACTATACACACTACAAGATAGACGGATGTCAATAGGCATGCTGTGCATCATACACAAGTAATTTATTCTTACAGTACTACAAACTAATCAAAATTACCAAACCAAATTCCCAATGAAAAAGTGCATATGAAAATTTTTAGATAAACCCTTGCACATGGATTCATATTATTACATAACTTAATTTTTCAAAATAAAGTTTAAAGAAGCATATATAAAACACACAATAACAAACACATTAATTAACAGACTCATGATGCAAGTAAAATTACATCTTATTAAAGGATAGTCACTATTACAGTCATACCATAAATGCATAAATACACAGTGATACTTCTGTCTAAAAACAAACAAAATCACATTGGCAAGGGTTAAGAAAGTGTATTACTTACTGCTGAATGACAGTCTTGCCAGTAAACTCTTTAAAAATATATGCATGTGTCACAAAAACTTTCTTACCGTACTTCTATCCTTCAAAAGCTTTTCTATCACTTCAATCAACATTTCCTTTTGCTCTGGGTCAAGACTAGAAGGAAAAATAAAATTATTTTAACTAATTTCGTCAGACGTATCCAAAATTAAAGCAGGTTTGGTTTTTTGACCTTTAGATACAAGCTAGGAACAAAGAACTTTGAAGAAACCCCTTCCAGAAAAATCAAATATTCCAAAGAACTCATTGCAAAAGAACTTGACTGAAAATAAGTTAGGAGTATAAAATTGAATTGTAAATATTATTTTATCTTATATACTTTATGTGAGTTTTATAGGAAACTTAAACTCATAAAAAACCTAGCATCTAAGAACCATTAAGACAGGCCAACCAACATCACAGAGAACTTGATTAAACTTCAGATGTTAAGTGACAAGGTTCTCACTGCTTTTGCAGAAATGAATTTCAGCATGAACATAATTCAGCGGTGAATGAACATCAGGACAAAGAAGATTCATACTTTTATTATCAAATTATCAACATAGAGATTTGAATAAGACACTTCAACTACTTTTAAGTTAACCACTAATTTTAGTCAAGAAGTACTGAAACTCAAAAATGTGGACATTGCATTCAAGTGTACCTATAAAAAGCTGGTGTGCAAGCTAATGAAAAATAGACTGCTTGAACTCCTACACAAATACCAAAAGCAGAGGAAAAATGAAAGTTGCAATCAACAACCTTTGCAATATCTTTCATATTATAAGAGCAGAGAAAAATTTGCCAGAGATATCCACTATAGTCAAACTTGCTTCTTAGGCTAGTAAGGACAAACTTTTCACTCCAGCTGCTTCTTCTTTATGGATCTATACAGCACAGATGAATTTAAAACCAAGTCAAAGAAAAATACAAAGAGAAAGGGAGTACAAACACCCATAGAGATGTGTAGTTCTATGCCTCCAAAAAGTAATTTCAACATGAATACAACTACAGAAAAGTAGATGCAATAATTTGGTCATTATTGCATACTTCAGTTTTAATGCTAGTGATGGACTGCCCTAATGCACAGTATATCCTTCCAGGTACAGATTCACAAAGTCATTATCTGGCTGAGTATTACTTCACTTAGGCTCTGAGACCTTGCAATATCAGAACACGCAAAATGAGTAACAAAACTTTGTTAGAAGCCACCATCATGATATCACAAGCAACATAACACTACATTGTTCCATAAGCACTTTTATGATCACCTTTCACTCCAACTTCTATTTTTGTAAGAGGAATTTTACTGTATGTCTCCTTTTCTGCCAAGGATCAAAACCTTCATGGGAAAAGCCAAAGTCTTTCAAAAAGGTCTTATTTCAAATTTTAAAAATTGGCAGAAAATTTAGAGAAAGGAATACTTAAAGCTAAAAAACCTGAGCAAAACCATTTTTTTAAATGTGATCAAGAAAGTCTTCAGTAAGGGGTCCAATAACTGAATTTACATTCCTCCCCCTCCATTGTCCTCATATTTAAGACAAGGAATGGACCATTTCAGAAAGAAATGAGGTCTCTGATTTGCTCCTATTACTGCATCTAGTACTAGTCTAGAACCTACTAATAGTAGTGATGGGAAGTAGTCCTTCTCCAAAGGAGTAGTCCTTCTCCAAAGCTAATAAACAAGCTCTTCTAGGGCAGACATCCACCCAAACACCATGACACTAAATACAGGGAAGACTGGAGTATCAAACTTGTATCCAAAACCCTGAGTAGAGCACTAACTGAAATACAGATTGCTGTCCTGATAACAGGACTATCAAACAGGTAGAGAAGCTGGGAAAACCAAAAAGCAAATGGAGCATACAGGCATATTAGAATAGACTGTTACTAGTCCTTACTCAAATGGTTGCAGAAGATGAAGTAGCTAGATGTAAGAGAGTGTATTAACTGTTGAGTGGTTTTTACTTCAAAAATCCATCCCCTCCAGGATTCTGATTTGGACCAACTTAAAAATAAGTATTCTGAAATTACTTACTTGTTGCAGTAGGCCAATAGTCAGCCTTGCCACCAGTGTATGATCAGTATTGCTGAATTGTTAAGCTACCAGTCGTGAACCTTTCTAAACACCTAAAAAGACGCCCTGTTAACTACTATCTACTCTTATTTGCTGGCAAGCCAACTAGGTCTGCCTGTGGGCAGGTTGATTTCATAGCCTCTTCACCAGTTTCCAGTTCTGCTGCTTCTTCCAGTGACCAAGAAAATTGTACTTTCTCCCTTCGTTCCATGGTTAACTAGCACTATGAGATACAGCACTTGTACAAGTAAGTTTTGAAAATGTGGAAACAAAAGTTCACATGCTTTTTAAAAACAGCTCCCAAATCCTACTACTAAGACACAGTTTTTAGCTCACTCAGAAGTAATCATGAAGCTTCCTCTAGTCCAGGTAAGGAGGAATTTCCAGTTACAGCAGTTCAAAATCTTGCATTATGATACCTAGGATTTTGAAGGATACACTCTCTGAGGCCCTCTGAACCACTAAGGAAACCTTTATAGAACACCAGTTTCACTGGTTTTCCCTTGTTACATAAGTTCCATGTCCATTTTACTATCACTAGGAATTAATAAAAAGCAGGAGGTAAGACCAGTTTCTCCAGATTCTGCTACCTTGTTTCTTACCACGTACTCTAACTTTTACCATAAAAGTCTCTTTTTATTGTATTTGCAGGGATAACTTCATTATGTTGCCACTGACATATAAGCATAGAATAACATATGAACCAGAGATGAGAAAACATGCACGTTATATTTGGAGATGCAATCATATCTGGTGATCAGATGACAGATGAAAGGTCATTTTTAATCATTTGATTTCAGCATTCTCCAGTTTTGCACCAATTACCAATAAACTCTTTAATCTGCTAATAAAATAAACTTCACTGTCATGAAGAGAAGAAATGGAGGCATCAATTTCAGTTAAAATTCCATGAAATAGCCTGCTGTCCAGATACTACTGTGCCTTGCTGCCACTAACAGACCATTTTCTCTTGCTGAACTCCTCCAAAGAGTTTTAATCCTATCAGGGAAAAAAAAACCAGCAAAAAAGGACATTCTATATATAGAGAATAATTCAGGTCAAACGGTTTTGTGTACTGGAACCAGTTGCTAAGAAAAAATAAACTACTCAAATAGCAGGAAGAGGCTTTAAATCCATTCTCTTTTGTTAGGTTACATGATAACAGGGTATCACATGACGGCTTTCAGTTCACTAAAAAACCCATGAAGATTACCAGAAGGAAGGAGTCCCTACCCAGGTTTGTCAGAGAGCTGCCATGGAAAAGCCATCAGCCTCATGGTCCTGAAATGAACACACCATAAAGCAGCAATTCCAGAGCACCTTTAAGACTTGGGGATATTACTAGTTACAGGGTTAAGACTTACTATGAATGTCAGTAAGACAAGACCTACTATGGGATGTTTATGGCAGAAATGAAAGGCAGGGAAATGGAGGGATGTAAACAATCTTGGGAGGAACAAGAACAGGAGAATAGAGGGAGAGGTGCATAAAAGGAGCCAGTTGTATGTAAATGCTTTGCTGCTCAGTATACTTACCTATCCATGCTGTGAACCTGATGACTACCGAGGCAGTCTCTATTGTGTGTGCATGTGTAATACAGAGTTAAACCATGGGATAAAAAGGCTGTACAACTTGCAACCAGAGCAAGTATGTATGTCACTGTGTGACTGCCTGAGAATATCAAACCAGACCAGGTGGCTCAGGAAGCCAAGTATTGAAGTGAGGCCACAGATCTAGGCTGGACATCCTTGTGTGTGTCTGAGCGCAATAACTGGACATTTTGTCTACCAGATGGCCCAGGGTATCCAAGTGAACTACTGGAGAAACTGTAAGGTCTGGAAGTTTATTGTGATACCCATTTGAGTGTCTCAATCTCTGTTTCTCTCCCCACTTGTTCTCCACCTAACTCAAGACAAGTGGAGATATGAAGGTACAAGGGCCCCTTATAGCAGTCTTAGTATCTAAATACAGATAATTGAGGGATTGGTGTTCAAGTGAATGTGTGCATCTGACTGAGGGAATCTGTAGCAGGAAGTACAGAGTTTGCAAGCATTGTGCACTTGTGTGTGCCACTGACTGGGAGACTGGGGATCAAAAGCCTGTTACTAGAAACGCTGAGCCTCTAGGATTCTTCTTAGGGATCCAGTGTACACATCCAGGCAGGCTAATGCATCTGTATACTCATCACCCAGAGTGCAACAGATTAAGGCTGCTGGTGCTGGTATTGTCTGCATGACTGCTCAGGTCTGACTCTGGTGATCTGTATAGATGGTATAGATGGCTGTGTGTTTGTGTGTTGTATAAGCACCTGTGTGTACGTACCCATTACGAACGCACGTTCAGGGTTGTGAATGAGTGGTTTGAAGGAGCATCGAATTGCAGCAGTCTCGGGTTACCTGATTCAGAACCTCTAACATCTCTCAACCTCCACTTTTTGGCATAGATGAAATAAAAGTGAAGTAGTAGAATAAATGCCTGGAGATGTTTCGCAAAGGTACAGGTTCTGTTGACTCCACCTCTGCAAACCAGTACCCACATCTTTGTAAGAACTCCTACACAGCAAGAATTTCTGAAGTAGGAGGATGAAGATCTGAAAGCCTTGGACTTGCACAGATGAATTTTCTAAAAGTTAGCATTCTTTTGCCATATGTGTTGCAAACTACCTTCAGGCAAATGCCTCAGGATGAAAGATACAGACTTGAAACAGTGAATTCATAGATTCTGAGAATACCCAGCAAAACAGTTGTTACATAGATATAACTAGTATATTAAAAACTGAAAGATATCAGTTTCCTTTTGTATCTCTTTATATTAATCTGTTAAGTCTAGCAAGCAAGAGAATTGTTTGAACTACAACCAAACCAGCTGTGTGACAATGTTTACACCCACCCCATACTTTTAAAGAAATGGATCTGAGACATGCCAAATTCACAGTAGTCTTTATTAACGTAGCCCACAACTATCGTAACATTGTTTTTCAGTAATTTCAAGAATCACTTACCTGTACAGTTTTTGGATTGCATGGGCTGCATTCTTTCTCACATAAGGAGATAAATCAGAAGAGGCTTCCTTAATAGCAAGCATCATAATAGGAACAATAATTGGGACACGTATACTGGATAAAACTCTTAAAGCACTTGCACGGATTAACTGATTAGGATCCTAAAGAACAGGAGTGAAGGGGAGAAATAAAATAAGACAGTGCAGAAACGAATCATTAAATTCACTGCTGTGTTTACAGTAATTAGTGATGACACATTAAAACTTGTAAATCTATCTAAGTCAGACTTGCAAGTGAAGGCCATGCTAATAAGAAAATGTGGTACACTTAGCACAAAGAAATTTCCAAAACTAAAAAAAAAAGAAAAACAAATTAAGAAAGAGAGCATTAAACATTATGAAAATATGAAAATTTTACAAAGGAAAATATTAACATAATGCAATTTTCCAAACAAAATATGTTAATTATGGATGAAAAAGGCTAATATTTTATTTAATAATCTTATACATTTGCTGCAATCTAAGTGGAATCCAGATATTCTGAGAGACACACTAGCTCAATTTTATTACTTATATTTATGAAATGTCAAATAAAAATGTTCTCAGTTCCCATTCAAGTTCTTGACAAAATATCCATTTTATACTTTACTGCAAGATATAAACTGAAGCCAGTAACAAAAATAATTTTAAAGAACATGTCAAAAGATTGGCTAAATGTTTTGAGACTTTTTTCTATGTCTTATCCTCTCTTCTTTCACCCCAGTTCTTGGTCAATTTTACAATACTACGGTTAGCTTGGAGATCCAACATATCTGTATTTGGATGAACTGTTATGTAAACTTTATCTGTTAATCATGGGCTTGGAACACAAGGGAAAAATGTTGCTTAATCAAGTACTAAATGCCTCAAAATCTAGCGAAGTGAAATTGCAGCTTCATTAATTCATTATACTGTACAGTTTTACAGCGTTGCCAGAAGGTAGCCTCACAAAGAATATTTCTCCCAAAGACTGAGAGCTGGCAACATGTATTTTCATAATTATCACTTCATCTAAGATCTCCAAATACCTACATCTTAGAAGCTTCTAAGTAGTAAGTATCTGGATGGTGAAAGCCTTTTATTTGACTGTTTCTGGAAAAATATCTTATTCCTACCAGAGTCTGCAAAGCTCATCGCAGCCACTTAAGTTTAAAATAAAAAGCTCCTTCAAAGAGGGAGCTTTGAAAAAATCTCCACACATAAAGCCAAATTATAATCATTACAAAATGAGAAACAAAAACATTATAAAAAATGAACAGAGACCTATCTTTCATAGCAGGCTTGGTTATTTCTGTAGTTGCTGACAGTCTCCACTAGTGCAGTGTCTACCCCCTTGCCCCACCACCAGTTCTTTTTTTGCTACTCAGCCACAACATTATCACTCTTCCCTCTGTTCTCACTACCCACAGCTTCTAAAAGAGTTATGCCATGAGGAGTGTTTACTGTACACATATCTCACAAAAACCACCAGATACAATGTCATTTGATTTCCAGCTTTTCATGGCAGTCAGAGATAGTGAAGGCAGTACTGGGATGAAAGTTCAAGGGAAGGGGGCAGGAAACTCTCTAGTCGATGTGGGATCCTCCTACAGCTGCACAACTGGTGCTCTGATTGTAACACTTTCCTACAAGATGCAAGGTGTGGGCTGAGTGACAACAGAAATGAGCCTAGAGTACAAGAAGGGTACACAAAGAGCCCAATCTTCTCTTATTATAAAAACTGGCCAAATTTCAGAACTAAGACTTAATAAATCTTTCCTCTCTCCACAGTCACACTTAAAAGGCAGTCCTAAACTTTGCTGTCTAATCCCATTTCTCATTGTTATCTCATTTGAAACAAAAAGAGTATAAAAAGCTGGTTTTTCAGTGCTTTTAATGAAAAAGTACCATGTGCAAGACACGGAACATTTTAATTTAGGCACTACTGTCTTCCTTATGCTCCAATTCTCTGTTGTACACAAAGCTCCTTCTTTTACATAAACTAAAAGAAACATAGATGGTTCATGGTAGTAATAGGGTAGTTTTCCATACGCACAAGTTACGCTGGAATGAGAAAAGTCATTCCAGAAATTAAATGTTTGGCATGTGGATTTGAAAGCACCATTCTGCTGTTTTTCTTAAGTAATTTTACTTCTTTCAGGCCTACTTACCTGCTTGACAAAGTTTGAGGTAGCAGAGAAAAACTTAGTCAATCATGTAACTTAAAACTACTTTATCAGATGAAGATATTTACATGCTTTAGTTTACCATACTACTTACACAAATATTTTTATTTTTGTGCTACCAGCTCAGAATTCCCTATAAATTGTTATCTAGTAGTCACTCACTTTTAAAGCACGCTGGAAAGTACTGATGGACAACAAGGCTAGATCTTGCTGCTCCTCTGCATAGCGCATCAGATAAACATACACCAGCTTTTTTATCTGGAAAGAAAAAACACATTGAGTATCACTAGGAGAAAGTTTTAGAATTCTATAAAACTACCTTCTAGGTTTCACATTTTTATCAACATTTTCTTCTTTGAAGAAAAAGCTAATAGATTCCTGGAGCACACATGTGCTTCTCCAATGTCTTACGAAACACCTGAGGTGCTGCCATGCTACCTAAATAATCAAACAGCCAGATGAAGGCTAGTTACACCAAGTTCTGCTTTATATTATTAACTAGTAAATTAAGACTATAATAATCTAAGATGATGACATGGGAAAACTGATCATTTGAGCACTTTTTTCTTTCTTATAGAAAATACGTTAAACTGTAATAGCCAAGAATTTCAACAAGTCCATTTTATTTTACCCTGAAACTCAAAATAAATTACTTTAACACATTTGAAAGTGAATAAAACTTACAACAAAGCATGGTAACTTACCCACCTCAAATCTGATTAAAAGAGCACTTACCTTGGATGAAAATGAAGGATGTTAGACTCACCTTTGCATGAATACAAGCATACAAAAGATGCAATATAAGCATACTACAAAGGATGCAATGTCCAAAGATTAAGAAAACCTCGGTATGATTTTGGAGAGGAGGGTATTCAATTTAGTTCACTTTACTCCTCATAGCTAGGAAGCAGTGAAAACATTTTTTTACATTTGAGTAGTAAACTGACTGTTGGGGTTTATAATGGAAAATTCTGAAAGACCCTCAACTACAGCTGTGCTAATAATTACTGTCACTATCAGAAGATCTATCTTTGTGCCAATTCTGGCAAAAAACCACATAATATTAAATCACAGAAGGTTACACCATGCTAAATTATTTTTTGTTCAGCTATAGAGAAGTAGCAATCAACATTGACCAGAAGAGGCCTGTGCACTGAATGACTGCAGGTGTGCAAAGAAAGCCCTCTTTCCTTGAAACCACTCTGTGACTAGAAATGGAAGCACTCAGAGCTTCATGACTACACTATGCTTTTACCATTTACCTTCATTCAATGTTAAAATGCTCTGTTCTGTAAAGGTAATCATAATAGGGGCACATGAAGCTTGAGGAACAAAAGCAGATTTGTTTAATTAATTTATCAATATAAGCATATCAAAATCCATGAATTATTGATGAAGACTTATTTTTGTTTTATACCACCAATGGTTTATTAGGTCACTTTTTGTATCCTTACCATCCATGACTTGATGCACATAACCAAGCTGAGGTCAGCATGCACTTACAACAAAAAAATTGTAAGGCACTTCTGTAAACAATAAGATGCCCTTTGCTTCTCTTCAAATAAATTAACATGTTATACCACTTTTTCATCTCCATTTTCATGCTTCAGAGCACTCAGCCTTGATTTAAAAAAAAAAAAAAAGGAGCCATTTCTGGGCAGGAAATTCACATGGATACAAAGTCAAAGAATTGCAGAATGTTCTGAGTTAGATGGATCACAAGGATCATTGAGCCCAACTCTTCAATGAATGGCCTGTACAGGGATGGATCTCACAACTTTGGTGTTATTAGCTCCATGCTCTAACCAACTGAACTACTCACAGGCTTACTCAGATAAATCAATGTATTTTACGCTACTGCATTGCAACGAATTGTAGAGACAGATTTGGGTAAGAATTCTTAGAAATAGGGAAAAATTTGGCAAACCATTTTCAGGAAACAGGATCACTGTACTAAAAACCTGACTTAATCTATTAATTTCTCATAATTTCAGAAACATTCTAAAAATGGACCGTAAAAAATGTTCCTGAGACAGAAAAGGTCTAACTAGATGGCTGTAAGTGCACTTACACTATGACCTAAACTTGTCATGTAACTGAAATTGATAAAGAAATTTGTCAGATGGCTCAATATCCTGATCTCTTTTCAGTTTAACAGTCTCTACCTCCACAAATATCTTAGCATTAAGTGGTGGAAAAATCAGTAAGTAGGGAAGTTTAACTACAGCATAGAAGATGACATGTGAATTCACGTAACTGTCTTTTTATTTTAAAATAGGAGAAAAGGTCCACAAAATATAAACAGCGAAAGGCTTCTGCTAATAATGTTCTGTTATATGATCAGATCTCATCTTCACACCCACAAAGCATCCCCCCCCCTACAAGGGAGATGGAGGAATGTGTGCACACAACACTGCTCTAGCTTCTCCCAAGCCCATGACAGGAACCAGAGATGCACAGAGAAACACAGTAAGAGGAGGGAAACCAAATATAGGGCTTGGAGAAAGGATACCCCGCCACACTCCTCCCAGAGCAACCTTTGGAGAGCCTCAGGTCCTATGCCCAGATGTTAAAACCACCAAGAGTCAACAAAGACCAGAGAACCTTTCAGATTGAAGGTGTTTT
The DNA here is from genome assembly GCA_910950805.1 of Acrocephalus scirpaceus scirpaceus. Taxonomy (NCBI): domain Eukaryota; kingdom Metazoa; phylum Chordata; class Aves; order Passeriformes; family Sylviidae; genus Acrocephalus; species Acrocephalus scirpaceus. The sequence continues at coordinate 6,092,217 of OU383776.1, forward strand.
ACGTGTACTGAAATGGGACACAGATGAAAAGTATTTTAGACAAGACACGGGATGTTCTAGGGAAGAACTGAAGTGAAGGAGAAGCTAGGGAAATCTACATGATCTGGAAAGAATTAAGTCAAGGAAAAACAGAGGGATAAGATGGCTGGACATCCATCCTTCTGTTCCCTGCACGTGAATAGCACAATCTGTTGCACTGACTCATTAAATTTCATTTTGAACTTTTTTCCTTGGTGAGATACTCTTTATTCAGTGTGAAGATGCATTTACGTGCCTGCAGCTACAGTCAGGCCACAGGCTGGAGAGCTGCTGCGCCCATGGGCACCAACAACTGGAGAGACCAGAGTGAGGGGACTTAAGTATGACTCCAGCAACAGCCATGTGACATCAAGCCATAGGAATCTCTAAGTCCAAGGAGGCCAGCATCAGGAACAAGTGAGGGTCTGGCTGCCAAGGCTGGGACCACAGGCTGGACAGTCCATGAGCATGCGTGCAACTGAAGAGAGCAGAATATGTGAAACCAAGCACAAGTCAGTATGTCTGTGGTGCCAGTGACTGGAGTGGGTGCAGGTGCATCAAGCTGCACCAGCTGACAAGTAGGTGAAGTGGCCTGGGAAGGAAGTAGCTGTGGGTGTGAGCATCTAAGGGCAAGACCACAGGAGGAGCTGGCTATGGCATGGACCAGTGTAGTCCCATCCAGCTGCAAGGACACACACAGCCCATGGTCTGTATGTCTCCAGGGGCAAGAACCATGGTATTTTGTGCGTCTCTTCAAGGGCATAACCACAGGGGTTTAGACAGTAGAGGAGCAAGGAAGCTCTGGCCAGGTCACTGAACTGCCAAGCTGTTGGTGCTGTTTGTGTCTACCTGAACACCCTGTGACAATTTGTGTGGCTGCCTCTGTACATATATGTTTGTTCTGTATATATACAGATACAATATTTACGTGTATGTGCACACCTACCAGAGATACAGTCTCAGCTTCACCACTGGTTGGGATTAAAGCCTGGAACTGGGACAGTCTTGCCTCTATCAGACTAGATGGTCCAGCCCTAACAGTTAAAAGCACCCCAGAAGAATAATAATGTTTAAAGTACTCCTCCTCGTGTAAAGTCTCTATGTTTAAAATTGGACTTAAGACTACTCGTAACTTACAAACACAAATTACAGAACAGAATATTTAACTAGTCTGTTTTCTCATACCGCATTTTTTTTACTGCCTATTACTAAAAGTACAATTACAACTTCTAAAATTATTTTAATACAGTAAGTTCCTGAAAGACTCTGAATTAGCATCTTTGCACACTTATAGCTCCTTGACTTACCAGAGCTCAATATCCACTCTCTCAAAGAACAAAAAAACTCCAAAGTTTTTGAAATAGTAACTAAAAAAGAATAATTTCTTTAAAACTAAAATTAAACTCAAACTTGACTATTACTATCCATCCATGTACATATGGATGAAAATGGATGTTTTATCCATTATATCATGGCATGTTAGAGTGAGTTGCTGAAGCCATTATTATAGGAAATATAATCTTTAGTGCCATAAGCCAGGGGAAAAAAAAAAATTTCCCATTAATAATAAAGGCTGAAGAGGACATAAATAATAAAGACATTTTCAGAAGAGGACAAGAACTGAAGCATGCATTCAAATGACTTCTCTCCTTAAAATCCAATACTTCAAACAACTGTTGCCCACAGTTTTTTCCAAAAACTACAATTCTGAGCAGTAGGAAGTAACTAAAGTCATTGCATGTTCACTCTACTTTCATCAAACTGATGCTTGTTAAGGCACCATGAGGTCTTAAACTATAAACTTACAGATGCTATTTTTATCGAAATCTCATTTGTCAAGCCAACTATAACTCTGACACTCCTGCAGGGAAGCTGTCAGGGTAAGCACAGTAATGCTAGTGAGCATCAGAGTTACATTTTCTACATACACCCTGTGGTTATACAACAGTAACCCTGTGGATTTAAACACATCATCATTTAACACAACCTCAATTTTTTAGCATTCTGGAAATTTATGTTCACTAATTTTCACTAGTCCAAGATGGATCTTTTCCCCTTGTTTTCTTATGAGAAACAACAACAACAACAACAAAATACAGAAGCAAGCTACTTTGTGTGTCTAATAATATCCAATACAGATGCAAGAACACACTTTTTTTTTTACCCAACTATTACCTTTCAGCTTTGATCTGCAACAGACATTTAAAAACACAATGTAGCACAAACCCAAGCTTTGCAAAAAGCACCACACTTCAAATAAAGGACAATAACTTTTCTCAATTACCACCATAGTTCACAAACTTTCTAAAATTAAGTAACTTTTTTTTTATGTAAAGAGCTACTATTCCTTCCTCCAAATCACCTAGCAGGTTTCCTTCGTTTATGCATAAAATTATTATCATAATACTGTTATTGAAATAAACTCCTAAAAAATTCCATTAATGACACTAGAGATTTTATGCTTTATGATGAAGGTTAGCACAATTAGATAAAATTTTCATAAACAGATTTTCCATAACAGTATGTTTAACAAGTTAGAGGAATACCTCAATATTTTTGCTGGCAACATTCTTCACAACAGCAGGAAACAGCTCAGAAGCATTTTTTCCTTTTGCAATCATCTGAAAAAAAAAAAAGAAGATATAAATCTTAGTAATGCAACAATATAATTTATTAAAATGTGGTTTGGGTTTTGTTGCATTACTACACATCTGTATTTCAAATCTCATTTTTATGAAATCGAGGATAAAGATGTGGGTTTTTCTTAATTACTAGACCTTACAGAACACAACCCATACAATAAAAACTCTTGGGTGCTGGCTGGTTATGAGTTTGCTAGAGTGGAATTCATGAACTAGACTTCAACATATAAGACAGCAAATAATTTTTAATGCTTTCAAAATTACTAAAACCAAAGAAATTTGAAAAGCTCTGCAGAATTTCCTTTTGGGAGCTGGCAAGGGGGGCGGTGGGGGGGTGGAAAGGCAACTAGCAACCCAACAAAATCCAAGAAGTCCAGTTCCTTTTCCCTGTAACAACTGTGGTTTGCAAAAGAACCAAGGCGAAAAATAAAAATAAACATCACATTTTAAAAACAAAACAAAGTTATTTTCCATAGCAAGTTAAACACAGAAGGCCATTAAGTGTTTATACAGAACAGAAAAGAATATACAAAAGCCACAAAGTAAAAGCAAGATCAATCGACCCATCAGGGTTTTTTTTTTAAAGGAAGTTTATATGTTTGATCATGAACAAGGCATGTCACAAACAATAGAACTGTCACAATAAAGATCAAAAACATCAAAACCCTGGGTTAGCTTCAGTTCTTGTACAAACAGCTTAAGACGGAAGTTATTTGTAGGAAACCAGGAACATAAGAAGGAATAAAATACTTTCAAATACACTATATCTGCATAATGTTCTGCTGATATAGAATGTCTGGCAGTACTTTATGTCTAAACTGCAAACCCTGGAATTTCAGGATCATGTTACACCAAGTTACATCAAGTTTGATGCTGCTGAACACAGACCCAAAGCATTCACAGCTCTAAGAATCTGCATGTCTCAAGTTTATCAGAAAACACAAAATCTAACTAAGAAATCGTAGAATTTTACCTTTAAATAGACCTTTAAAAGTCATCAAGTCCTGCAGCAAGCAGGAACATCTTCAAGATATTCACAGATCAGGTTGCTCAAAGCCTCATCATGAAATGTTTCCAAGGATGGGCTATTCACCATTTCTCTGGGCAACCTGTCCCAGTGTTTCACCACCATCATTGTAAAATTTTCCTTATATCTAATCTAAATCAACTGTCTTTCAGTTTAAAACCATCTCCCCACATCCAGTCATCACAGGCCCTATTGCAAAGTCCCTCTCTAGCTTTCATGCAGACTCCTTTACATACTGGAAGCTGCTATAATGTCTTCCCAGAACCTTCTCTTCTCCAGCCTGAACAAATGCAACTCTCTCAGCCTGTCCTCACAGGACAGGTGCTCCAGCCCTCAGATCCTTTTTGAGGCCTGCTCTAGACCCACTCTAACGTGTCTGTTTTTCCTGCCCTGAGGACTGCAGAACTGTCTGTAGAACTGTATGTAGTTCTTCAGGCTGTGACTCTGGTACGATAATGGAGTAGAGGTGCATAATCATCCTCCTCAACCTCCTGGCCACATTTTTTGGGCTATTAGTAAAAACTGTCAGCTCAAACCCACCATTTCATCCACCAGCATATCCAAGTTCTTTGTGTTGGAGCTGATCTCAATCCCTTCATCCAGCTGATACTGGGGGCTGCCCTGACCCAAGGGCTGGACCTTGTACTTGACCTTGTTGAACCCTGTGATCTTGCCATGGGTCCACAACTTTGCCCAGATCCCTCTGGATGGCATCCCATCCCTCACACGTTAACTGCACCACACAGTTTTGTGTTGCCTGCAGGTTTGGCGAAGGTGCACTCAGTCCCACCATCTATGTCATTAATGAAGGTATCAAATAGTACTGGTCCCAGTACAGACCCCTGAGGGACACCCCTTGTCACCAATATCCACTGGGGTCCAACATACATAAGCAACAACAAATATTCAGGAATCCAACAAAGAAACAAGAGTTCTGCAGCTACAGTTACTCCTGTCCATAACCATTAAATTCCAACCATTCCTCAACATTATACAGCAGATTAAATTTCATATTCTCAACTCAGAGATCTGTTTGTTTCATTGATAAAACACATCAAAAGCATGAAGAGTTAGGATCTCATGCAACAAAAGCAAGAACACACAAAGCCAGGCAATACCTGGTAAACTGCATATGCTGAGACGCTTAGAGGAAGGATGCTGGAAAGAAGAAAGAAGCAGCTGCAGTTCAAGCTACTACTCAGTCTTTCAAAAGGATGTAAGAGCAGCTGCCCAGCATGACTTTTTGATCTAACCCATTTAACATTTTAAACTGCTTATTGCGCCTCTATTAAAACACAGGAAATGACGCAAGCACTGTGAAAAAGCAAACACATTAAATGAGTTCAAAGTTCCTAGTTCTTAAACTAAGAATCTAAAATCAATTTACTACTTTAAGGACTGAGGGGTTTCCATAATAAATGCCAAATTTAGAATGACAAGGTAGAACTTAGCAACAAGATGCATTGCAGAGAAGTGAAAAATTATCATCTTATCTTGATGCAACAGAAGTTATAATACTCAAAAACAAGAGATGATCCTCAGATCCTCCTGATAGACTGTAATGGTATGACTCTATGCATTACTGGGATTATTTAACTGATCTACCATAATAGCTCCAGTGTACCATGTAAATATGTATTTAGGGTCTTTTAGAAGAGTGTATTTTGATTCATTATTGCATAACGATTCGAGTAGATCCTCCTTAGCTCATGGATCATTAACCTGAAGAACATAATGGTTCTTTCCAGGACTAAGGTCTATCAGCTAATTTTTGTTGCTGTGCCTAGACATTCTCCATTTGTGTTGTCTTACACACCTGGAGTTTCTGCACAAAAACTTTCATTCTAGCATAAGTGCTGTGTAATGTTAAGATGTACTAACTTTTTTTCCCCATGTGAGTGACACACAGACATGGATGACACTCTATGAGGGAAATCAGGCATGTGACTGTTTCCTAAACTTACACTGTGAAATCTTCAAGAGTGAAATTCCACTGGTTTTTCCACAGAAATTCAAACAGGTTTCAAGATCTGGTACTGGTTGTTGTAATATCAGTGAATGTTTTAAAAGAGATATCACCTTTATGTTTTCAGGCATATAGTAGAGTATGTATATACAAAAATTTATTTCTAAACCAGCAGTGTTGTTCATATTCTTGCACAGACTGCAATTATTTTATTGCATGCATATAAGGAAGAAACATACAAAATAACATACTGATTAAAAAAAAAAAAAAAGTCATTGATCACGAATGTCATCATTTAGCTTAGGCTAAAATAAAAAATAGACTTAGGTACCTTCATGCATAAGGAAGAAGTGAAAATATCAAAACTAGACTACCTTATGCTTGAAATTATATGGTTTTAAGTCACTCTCTGGAAGACAGATTTGGTTTTATTTGTAATGAATCTCCTTCTCCCTAGAAGAAAGTTTGCAAACTACCTTAAAGGAGGAAGAAGCCACAAAATGTGCAATAACCAGCATTCTCTATCATGCCTACATGAACAAATAAAGGTTTACCCTCTTAAAGTCTACCAAATACTAAGATAACTGTTGGTATTATAGAATTATAGTCATACAGAAAAGTTTAGGTTGGCAGGGACCTTAAAGACTACCCCCTCTTCTGTGGTTAGGGACACCTTGCTGAGCATCTCCCCCATGAGGGTAGGCTGAGAGAACTGGGACTGTTCAGCCTAGAGAAGAAAAGGCTCTGGGGAGATCTTATAGCACCTTCCAGAATGTAAAGGGGGCTAAAAGAGAGCTGGAAAGAGACTTCTATAAGGGTATGTAATGACAGGACAAGGGATGACAGCTTTAAGCTGACAGTGGGTAGGTTTATACTAGATGTTAGGGAAAAATCATTGTGAGGGTGGTGAGGCAGTAGAACAGGCTGGCCAGATAAGTTGTGGATTCTGTATGCATAGTTTCTTCAACCATCTAAAATTTTGAAAATAAGCATTCCAGTGAGACATGTTCAGCAACACTCTGACAAAAGAGTTCCTTTTTCCTCTAATAATAAGGCTAGAGGAAGCCTTTCATCTCTGAAAAACACATCCCTGAGAGATGTAAGCTCCTCTCTGTAAGCACAGAAGCACTTTTGTGCTCCACAAGAACATTATCACCACTGTTATAAGGCCTCAAGCTCATATCTTGCAATGTCCCTGTAAAGCTCATTGTTTGACTTTTTTATGTGAACCAGAGGTTGGTGCCAGCTACCTGGTGTGAAACACACTTTAAACATAACACAGGAAACAGCAAATACCTTGAAGATATGAAAGAAACTGAAAACAGAGGATCCAGTAAATCAAACAACTCACTTGTGGTTAAGTAATGGTCAGCCTTACAAGCTGAAAGGCTGTTTCTACCTCAAGCAGCAGCAGCTGAGCAAGGGAAGAAAATCCAGAAATCAGAAGGTATCCGCTGCCATTTGGGGAAGTAGTGCTCTTCCTGCAGGGCACAGTGCTCAGAACAGGAACAGAAACCAAGGACCACGAACTTTAAAAAGGACAGAAATCTGCTACTGGAAACTGGAGAGAATTGTCAGAGTTGGAAAATGGGAGAGCAGAAGAAAGAATGTGTCCAATTATTTCTGCCTTACCTTGCTGAAGATCTCTTGAGTCTTCAGCCTAAGTCCACTTAACCTAAATCCATCAAGGATCACAGCTATCACTGCTAACTACACATCTCCAGCTTCATGGTATCACACACTTGCAGAAAATTAAGAAGCCATTAAGAACTCTTTTGAATGGTCAGCAGCAGGAGATATTTAAAATTAGTGAGTTTACTCATTGCACACTCATTTGTAATGACTGCATTTTTTGTAGGAAAAAAAAGGAAATTTTTTTTAAAAACCAAAGCCTTAGTTTAAAATTTAAAGCTGATTCAATTTAATGTTTTCTAATTCCCCCCATATACATACATTCAGACTTACATTCAGTTTCAACAGTTTCCAAATACAGATGAAGATTTGGCCAGCTTTTCAAAAAAGAAAACCAAGGGAGCAAGAGGCAACTTGCCACAACTCTCCTGCCCACAGTAATAACCAGAAAAAAAAAATCTTTTCTGAGGGAAGCAGGAGAATGTAAGTTTACCATGGCACTTATAAAAGTCATAATTTTTGGAACAGCACATCTGTATGCCAGATTGGTCAAACCCTTGAATAATCCCACATCATGTTGGAGAAGATGAATCAAAAAACCTTTCCCAGTCCCAAGAAAGACATTATGAAATAACAGTTGAGAGGTTACCCAGATCTCACAGACTGGTGTCTGGAGCAGGACTAAGCAATTACAGGCAAAAAGACAAACATTCTGAGTAAAATTCTCATCAGTGGACCATCATGAAGGGAGAAGAAGCCAGCTCTTCAGTCAGAGGAAAGAACACAATCACATGATACCACCTGTACTTACTTACTTTGGTGCATACTTGGGCAGGGTTAAGTATGCAAAAACCAAGCAAAACAAAAAAGCATATCCAGAGCAGACTGAAGAAACAATGACAGAAAACAAATTCAAAAGCCCCAAAACAAAGAAGTCAAGTGGACACCAAATAATATTCTGTAGCACATTCTGCCCATACTTTCAAGAAGAAATAAAGGGATCAATTTCATGGTGTTTTGTTTATACAATTTAAACATACCATGGTGTTAAACATTATTTTATCACCTCTATGGGTAAACATTCACCTGAAACACATAATCAAACATTCAGGCATCATGCTCAATCAAAAAATAGAAATCTCACACAATTTAATAAATTTTAATAGTACATACAACTTGTAATTTTATTCCTGCAAATTTCTGTTGTTTCCAGTCTGATGATTTTGAAGCTTTTCTTCAGGATCCATTTCCTATTCAAGGTCTCCCAGAAAATAGTTGTTTACAGGCATGGCATACTGCCACTGTTACATAAATATTTTAAAAGCATATGACTGCATATATGCAGATATACCAATTTCTATACAAAATTCCAAGTTAAGAATTTTACCAGTTCATCATCACAACTTTTAAAGATCATTTAGAGATTTAGGTGCTAATCTGGTACAGGATCTGTAAAAGGAAAGCATTATTCCCATCTAAGAAATAAAAATAATAATAAATTCCCATATCCCTTAATAAATAAAAGCAATAACAAAAAGATTACATACCCCAACAATCCTTTTCATAGCATCCAGCTTTGCAGAATCTTTACTGCTTTCCAACATTTGTTTTAGGTCTTCATTTCTGCAGTAGAAATACAATAAAGCATCAGTTAGAAAAGCCAAAAAAAATCAAACCAGAATACCATTTTTATATTCTTGCATCAGTTCAGAAACTTATGGTGAAGCACTGCTCCCTCTTGCCCATTTTTACATTATTTACTAACACTCTGTATAATGGAGAGTTTAGCAATGGAATGTATCAGATTCTAACAATAATGTAAGACCATGCAACTTCAATTTGCTGTTAGCTGAACCTATCTTGAAGGCTGCAATCTTAAAGCAAAAGAAGAGCTTTGTTTAAACCAACAACCCATTCACTTCTCCCTTGACCCCCAGGGAGGGCCAAGTGCAATAACTAGAAGCTGACATGTTTGTGCTAAAATATAGTATCAGCTTATGTAAGTCACTGAAAAGCCCAGACTTCACTAAGAATCAGGCATATAACCTTCTGCTCCTACTTACCTTTCTGGACTGTAAATTGCTATCCCCTGTCCTCAGGATTAAAAGCCTCAGATCTGTAGTATGTTCTACAAGCTATAAGGCTAAGACAGCCTGATGGTTTGACACATACAGTGTCCAAGCACTTTTTACAGCTGAAATAGAATTCTCCCACAAAAATATCAAGTTAATAAGAATGTTCTCTCGTAGATACAGCTTTTCATTAGATGTCACTAATAAGAAACCTCATCCTGCTTGGCTTTTTAGGTGTAAACAGATCACAGTCTAACTGCACTTACAGATTATGGAAGTTTACAAAGAAGATTCTTTGAAAAAACAGCTTTTTGTAACACCTGGATTGCCTGATTTACTTAAAGATACAAGAAAATAGAGACTTGAGACACTTGTAATATTCCAAAGAACTCTGAAGACTTTCCAAGTTTATAAACCCTGTGAACTTTCACACAAGTGAAAGGCAACGTAGTGGGTAGACCATGGCAGATGCCCACCAAGCCATTGTTTCATTTCCTTCCTGAAGCAAGATGGGGGTGAGAAAATAGGATAGAAAAACCTCATGTGCCAAGATATAGACAGTTTAACAAAGCAAAAGCAAATGCTACATGCAGAAGCAAAGGAAAACAAAATATTTATTCTCTACTTCACATCAGCAAGTGATGTCCAGCCACTTCCCCAGGAAGCAGGGCTTTAGTATACAGAGCAGTTGCTCTGGAAGACTAACACCAGAAGAAAGAATGCCCACTCCTTCTCCTTGTTATTTGCTTTTATTAATGACCAGTCATCATATGGTATGGAATTTCCCCTTGGTCTGCCTGGGCCAGGAGCCCTGGCTACACATCCCTCAAGGTCTTGCCCAGCCCCAGGCTACTAGTGAAGGGGGATATTGGAGAGAGAGTCTTCACTCCAGTGTGAGCACTGCTCAGCAATAGCTACAACACTGGTGTGTAACCAACACTCTTCTCACTACCAGTACAAAGCACAGCATGATGAAGACTGCTACAAGGGAAAATGATTCCATCTCAGCCAGACAAAATATATCTAGACAAGATTTCAAAAGTGAATGCATAACCTGAATATATTCTGATTTATCACTGCCCTCAGAATTTCATATGGGAAGGAGTAAAGGGTGTAAGCCAAACCTGGCATTAGTTACAATACTGTCGTTCATTCAGTCATAAACCTTTAAAAAATATTTTTCCTACTTGCAAGGGACAGAGTCACTCTAATAGAGATTTCCTCATATTTTCAGTACTAGTACTGCATCTGTACTGCAGCAGTACTGCCTTTGTGCCTCTCCACGAGAAATCCAAATTGTCCACATTTCAGTATTCATCCACATAAAAAATGCAACCAGATGGAAAAAACTCCCAACAAAACAATCAACATATTTCCTACTAAGCTAAGGCATGTAAAAAGAATACCTACATGCAACTTAAATTGTAAGTCTAACTCCTTTTTCAAAACCAAGTGTTTCATGAAATAATTGGAGCAACCTATTACAAATTCCCTATATTGTAAATACTTACTTCACTTGACAGCTTAATATTTAATTATTATCTTAAAAAAAAAGGACGTATTCAATTTTCTTGCCTGCTTTAGTACCACTTCCCAAATATGGTTGGTAAATCCCTATTTTATCTGCACCACACTCACAGGTTTTTCCTGTCTTTAGATACTCCTGGACATGTTAAAAGACCTATAAGGTCAGTCTTCTACTGCTACATTTGTTTGGTTGTGTACTTTGGTCATTTAAATTATATGTCCCATTCAATTTTGTCCTGCAGTTTTGCATACTGCTAAGATCAGCTCAGTAAGTCTATAGCTGGACACCATGGCAAGTGGTAACATCCAATGTACCACCTTCTCGTAACATCACTCAAGGCTGACAGATCTGTTAAAAATAACTAATGCTGTGATGTCTCAGATGTTTCCTACTGCCTGCATTCCTGTTCCAGGATAAAGGCACACTTTTCCCTACATTAAACTCTACATTTTTGATTTTACTCGAAGATGCTTGTATTCACCTCTACATCATCAAACTTTGTTTAGTCATTCCGTATTTTCCCCTCAGACCTATATTCTTATTTTTTATATCAGAAATAAAGCATTTGTTGGTTTGGGGCTGTACATAAAATGTCATTAATAATTTGTGCTTTTTACCTTTCAACCTCTCTGTATAGTTCCATTTGCAATTAACTTTTTAGGAAGTGTAGATTCCATTTATTTTTTGACAGCTCTCTTTATTCCCATCATTCTTGGCCACAGGAAGAGGTTCTTTTGCAGACCATTCCTATCCACCTGTTCCTCATAGGATACCAAGTAAGTCTCAGTTCTTTTTGATCAGCTTGAAGTAACTTGCCCAGGACTTTGGTCTAGCTGGATACAGAAACTCAGAAACCTCTAATTCCCTCTGCTTAAGTCATAATTCTTACTTGTGCAAGAATCTGTATGACACAGTAAAAGTTACACAGCAAAAGACAGGACTTGATTTAGAAAGCTGCTTTTAGTCCTATTCTCCTGCTTCCAGTTTCCTACTGGTGTTGGAAACGTGAAATATGTAAAAAATTTCTTAAGAAAGGATGTTCTTTAATGTTTCATCTTTATATACTTTCAAGTCTAATCAACAACAAATCAGATTCAATCTATGAAATGGGTAGCAGCTAACAATCAAGTTCGAAGTGAGGACTGTGTGCTAGAAAGACAAATTATTTGTCTGTAGAATTGCCTTGTAAAGGTTTAGGGCTTGACATGTTTCAATGATCTCAGACCCCAGGAGAGGTTAGCAAAACTTGGGAAGAAGCACGCACCCCTGAGGGCAGACAAAGAATGCAAAATTTATAAGCCTCAAGGATGTTCTGCAGAACCCCCAAGACAAGGAGGAAACTAATAAAGACAACTCAGCAACAGTGTGGAATCAGCTCCAACCGGGTAAAAGGCAATTCTGGCACAGGGAGACTGTGACCATGACCCACTGACTTAAAAAACCATTGACCCAGAATAAGACAAAGGCTGAGCATGTGGACCAGTTATCATGAGAAGCCAGAGATTCATTCATTCTGAAGGCAGAATACTAATTAAAAAACAAGCACAAAAAAGAATATGTCAACGAAGTGGAAAATGTAGAAATAATAATTTGAACTTGAGGATCAAGTAGCAAAACCGGAGGAAGTAACACAAACAAGATCCAAGCGCATACTGAAGACTGTCTCCCAGAATGTAACAAATAACAAGAGGAAACAAAAAGGTGAATTTAAGATATGAAGACAGAAGAAGTGTTTAATGATAAATTGTACTTATAAATGCTTATAGAAAATATTCTATCATACACTTCAAATAAACCATTTTGAACTGTTAGCTAGGAAGATAGAAACCACACAAATTTATATACGAAGACCTGTTTTCAGCCAGCCTTGTTTCTGTAAGAGAAATGCAACAGGGGAAGAAATAAAGAAAGAAAAATAGGAATTGAAGAATAAGTTGTTGATGAATTCATTTGGAAATTAGTTTTACTTGAATTGATGGTTTGTTTGGGTTTTTGAAAATGTATTCTAACAAATTATAATCCAGGATTAGCAAATATTAGATACTTACAGAGTAAAATATTGCTCCATACATCCACATGGATCACCAGCAGCAGCAAGGCTTTTTTCTTCTACAGTTAGATATGGTTTCAGTGTAACGTCAAAGTTTTTCCCTTTAAGAGCTGACTTAATAGTGCAAGACACCTCAATTATTTTGCCCAGCATTGTGGAGTTTTGTTCCATTCTTCTAAGTGAAGTATGTAAAAAACCAATTAAAAAAATTACTGCACTCACCCAAGCTTGCCTGCCAAGAGCAAGGTCTACTCTAAAAAAGAGAAAATCTTACAAAGTAACAGGATACTCACTCCCTTGCTGTTTTAACTTCCAGAAACAAACACCATATGCAGATTTCAAAGGTCATTTCCCTCCAAAAACAACTCTTATCAGCAGCCTCAATGAACAATGGAAAAAGCAAATGCATTTCAGTCTTTTGTAATACAGTCTATTGTACAGTAAATTTATTTTCGTTCTTGATCATTAAGAAGATTTAAGGAAATTTCATTCCCTAAATAAAATCCCTCAAAATAGAAAGCATAAATGTAAGCTTTGCAGTCACACTAGGGTTCATGTTTCTATACTCATTAGTTATGCTGAGGTGACAGCTCCTCAATACACAATCCTACACAAACACTTTCTTTATCACTTACCTCCACTTGCCAGGGGCTCAGGAAAATGCAAGCAACCCTCAGCTGCATCAGTCCTTTGCCCCTCCCGGCTGAAACTCTGAAAGAGATTCTACCCTTACAGAGTTGGGTACATATTATAGATGATTGAAATACAAACTTTATTACTTGAAGAGCAATACCAGGTTTAAAGAAGCCTAATCTGATAGTCAACAAATGATGTGGAGCTATACAAAGTAGGAAAGTAATGATCCCAACAGCAGCAGAGGCAAAAACCACCAAACTTTTGCCAAAGTATATAGTCTCAGACATTTTTCCTAACAGTAAGAAGGTGTAAAATGACTTTCCAAGACCAAAAAAAACCCAGAAAAACAAGAAGATTCCCACCTGTCTGCCCAATGCTGTATTCCAAGAACTCAACAAGATTTCCCTTGAGTTCCCATAATCTAGTGTCTTAACATCTAGTTCAATATAAGCCCACTGTCCTCAAAATCTGAAAGCGGAAAGCACTGGTATTGACTATAAATAGAAATATTACACAAAATATTACGTATGTGCTATGAAATATGATCTTTAGTATTTGTATAGCATCTACCATAAAAGGTAACAAGTCAATTATTAATATACTAAGAAATCAGTTCCCAGCTGCCTTTGTAATCTTTACCACCACAGGCTTGTATTCATCAGTATTAGAATTTGAAAGATAAAGGAATGCAAATTAGAAATGCAAACTCGTCACCCAAATTTCATGACAAGTATCACACAACAGATCTGCAATGACACAATACGATGGACATCACAAAACACATTCCAAATAATATGTTCTCCTTGAAACATTGGTTGAATGTTAAGAGGAGGTCATTGGTTTCTAACTTTCTTCTATGTTTTTATATTTTAGTTGTAGCATTTAAGATATATGCTACTTTTTTCTTTCTACATGAAAATACTGTTTTCTTTATACCTTTGTACCATTTGTAGATACAATAAGGATATGGATATAATAGGACCAGTGACAGACCTACCAGTTTAATCTCATAGATGTTACTATCAGAAAGTAAACAAAAACCACCAGTTAATCTTTTCTAGTTCTTGTGCTCTTTCTGGTGCCCTCTATTCCCCTGCCATTAAAAAAGGAATAAATCGCAATCCTTACAATTGTCCCAAGAAAAAAGGGGATAGTGGGGATAGAGGTGTGGTAAGTGTGTGGAGTGTAGGGAACAAAAGATAAGACAAAAAACAACCTCAGATCCTGACAGTTACAAGATTATGATTTAACAGCCTGGAGTCCTGTGCTGGAAAACACTGTGATCACCTTACTCTGCACGTTGATTATGGCAAAGAGCATCCAAAGAAAAATTCTGAATATGCCACACTGAATATGGTCACAGTTTTAGTGACCAAGTGTGTGTCAGCACACACTTGGTCACTAAAACTGGCATCTTGCTGAGGTTAAGACTAGGATTACAGATTTCATTGAGGAATGTTACCCACTTCTACAGAAAAAAAAAGGTAGGCATAACTATACATCACTGAGGTTTAAACAGCTATGTCAGTGATAAATCTGGGCCTCTCTCTCAGTTACTTTGTCTCCCTACAGGAACTACGAAAAACTTCTAGTTATACTAAAATATTAATCCAGAATCTGCAGCATGCCATTCATCACTGCATCGACATGTTCTAAACAACTATTATTATGAAAACACTTGGTCCGCTCTGGTAAAATATACATTTATTTTCTATTGGTTTTAGCAACACCATAAGATTAAGCCCATAGATTGTCAAGTTTTGCTACAGTCTGACATGCCAATTACAGAAAGAAGTCACACACTAATCATAACCCTTCTTTGTAATAAAGCAGAAGGTTCATGAGTATCAAAACCGCAACTGAAGCCCAACTAGCAATGTAGCCATAACCTTGGGAACAGCTGTAATCCCCTCAAGGAAAGGAGACTGAATTCTAAACAAACCCTGGTGAGACAGAAGGTCTTCATATATAAGAACAGCACTATAGCACTGCAAGTTAAGATACAGGAAATGGTAAACAAATCCACCACTAGGGTGGAAGCAAGCTTCACCAGTCTTGGTATTATGGAACAAAGCTCTTACAGAACAGAAGTTACAAAAGTCTCACTCAGCTGAGTTTTAACAATGCATTTCTTGTTTTAAGTTTTCCATCCACTGCATAACTTCAGTTACACAATATCAATTGCACTGTTCTTGCATTCAAGAGACTTCAGCTGGCAGGACATACTTTCAACCACAGCATACTAAAATAATTTATTTTTTTGCTTTCAACATAAAATTCAAAATACTGTGGATGTTACCAAGTTTGAAGCAGAAAATACACATTGACAGAGCAGTGTAACCTTTACTCTTGGCACCTGAGTAGCAATAAAGTCCTAGTGAACATCCTGTGCTTCCTTAAAAAAAATGTTTATTCTTGACATTTTACTGGCACTGTAAAATCCTTAAAATAAATTGGCTTATTCTAGTTCATGCTATTGTGTAAACTCTAAACAAGTTTGAACTTAACATTTGAAGAGAAACTGAAAATTCAGACCCATAAAACATGGAAGCTTAACTGGCAGCAAATACATGCTGCAATTTGAGTTAATTTTGTTAGTTTAGGGTTTTCTTCTAGGAGGAAATTAAGATAATCTGAGTTTCACTGTGTTTTGGTCTGTGCCACAAACTGTTTGAATGACATCTTGTGGTGCTGTTCAGTACTACCATCCTCTTCCATTTTAACACTATATTCACTTCTAATTCACAACATAGAATTCAACTACTGTTTCAAGGAAGCTTTGAATCACATGGCTATGAATGTAGCTGTTCTGTGGTTTAAAGAGAAACTGAGATAAGAATTTATTTCTTTTTCAGCCACCCTCAATTTTTCAGTTTAAAAAAAAGCATAAAAAGCAAACTCAATAGTTTTAAAGGACAGACTAGAGATGTGAGGGAAACCAGGTTAACTACAGTATCCTGTGAGAGCCGCAGAGAACTAAACCAGTTATAGTCTGACCAGATGCATAATTTAACTCATTTAATTGTTTCTTTGCCACTAATTTCTCAAAGCACTTGCAATCTGGATGGTTAGTTACGGTCTTTCCTTCTCATTGAAGAAACAGGAAAGTGTAAAGTTAAAAAGTAAAAAAAGCATCTCTGTTGTGAATAGATAGTAGCTGAGCAATACTTGAGTAACTCAGTGCATCAACACCTCTAAGTTGCTGCTATCACCACCATCAATGCAGATATGTAAACTACCTACATTTCAAAAGCTCTAACCAGATGGCACCTAGTATGACAAAGCAGTTTAAAAACCCTTCTGAATCGCACTGTGATTTGAGCTAAGATTATCTGTTGTCAGTACAGTAGTTACAGACACTATTTCACCCAGCAACAAGAAACGTTGTCTGAAAGGATGAAAAGATTCAGTCTTGCAATTGCACTGCATTTACCTTTTCTGATAGTACCTAAACCACCAACACTGCAGGGAAACTTCTGCCAGAGACAAATCTTCCTCAGTGGAAGACAGCTTTCTGAAGGCTGAAAGAGTATCATAGGGAGTGGTGCTGCCACTTAAACGGCTGTGTCAACTTAGAGCATGTCTTGAGGCAAGTGCTCAGAATTTGCAGACATTTGTAGATCACTTTGTAGCATTTCGTAGTTGTGAAGGGATTATAAGAAAGTGAGATGCAGTACGACAGAATATTCTTAGCTGGAAGAGACCCACAAGTATCAGAGTCCAACTCCTAGTGTTTCCAGCTTTCCCAAAAATGGTGAGAAAAGGCTTCTTTGAAAGGTACCACCACAGAGGTGGTGTTGCCAGAACCTGCTCAGTTCTAGTATATTTGCATATATGTCCAGGTTCCAGAAGCACTGTTTAACAGCACAAAAATGCTGTTCATTTTCTGGCAGAATGCCAAAACCATTCTGGTTTCCTCCAAGTACCAAAACTATCAAGGGGTGACAAAGGCAAGGAGAGCCTTCAAAAAAAAGCAGAACTAAAAACATGTGGAAATTAAGCCTTGTAACAGTCGCAGATATGTCTGTTTAATACCATTCAGGATGCAGATCAAAGCAAATGTCTAAGGCAAATATATGACAACATAGTAAATATGCAGAAACTGCAGTGAAGACCTTAAACTGTAAAACTTGTCTTTCTGAGCAAATAAAAAAGCCCCCAAAAATATAGTGACTACATTACAGAGTCAAAAAATATAGTGACTACATTACAGCAAATCAACAGTTCATTGCTTGCATCCTTGTATGTGCCAAGTGCGTGGCAATAAGAACATATTCACTGTGTGTCACTTCCCATCAGATCTGACAGATTTCAGCTGGAGAAGTGTTCTGCAATAGCATGCCCACATTTGTACACTGCCTTTAGTTCCCATCCTTGTACTGACTAGAGGGTTTAGATTTTACTTGTAGACTCATCGGTTCATCTGAACCATTCATCTTTGATGGGTTGTACATCCTACAGAAACTGGCATATCACCATATTGGTGGGCATAGGGCCATTTTAACAGATGGAGAAAGAAAGAAGTTGTGCCAATGAGCAGCGGATGCATCAAGTTTGAATATTAGAGCTGGAGTCTCCTCCAAGAATTTCAGAAATGGCAATCTATGTACAATCTCTCCGTGACTGGTTGAACAGAATATGCCAAGACAAAACTAGATCAATTTAAGACTCCAAGAACACCTCTGGCAGCTGTTGAAAGCAAGTTTTTAGGTCTGATGGGTTTGGAAAAGTCTTCTGCACAGAGAATTGGGGAATGAGTATCTTAATGAAATCACCACCTTCAGCTCTCTGCAAAACAGGCTTGCAAATCTCTGCAAAGAAAAATGAGTTTGCAGCACTGCCGAGTTTTCTGACGAATGGCTCAACAAAACATGTAAGCCAGAACTGCAATAAAAAAAAATCTAATAAATTACAAACGTATTTTGCTTGGCAGAAATACAGTTTAAAGATGCAAATCAGTAAAGTTGAAAATGTGTGTTATAAATTTTGCCATCTGCTTCAATACTGTACTTAACAATTGACATCTACTAATGTTACTCCTATGGTTCACCTCTAAGATTTTCCATTTTATCAGATAAAGCAGTAACTAGTTTTAATGCTGAAATGGTACCATTTCCATGTACCAAACATTATTATATTTTTATTTTACACACAGGCAACTTTTGTTTAAAATGCAATTAATATAGATGAAAATCCTCTGTCCACCCGCAATTAACTGTAGGCAGTGATTGCTGTAGTCTAATATATGCAATTAACAGGGATTCTGTATTTCTAATTAGCTCTCCAGGTACTCTTACATGTTGGAAGGTGGTTAGAATTTTCACTCCTCCACTTAGAACAATAATAATGTAATAAAGCATAATGTAACTATAAAAATATTCTATTAACTTAGGTGATGTGAATCACATAGTATTTCTCTACACTAAACAAGAGATTTTGACATTCCAACTAAGCAGTGCTTACTGCATGGAGTCCATCAATCTAGAACATGGATAAATGGCTTGAGACCCCCATGCTGGATCCAGCTTGTCTGTAAGATTCACATAAACCATTGGCTCTTACAAATTTTCTCCTGAAAACTTCTGCTGTGGACCAAAACTTCTCTGCAGTCTCTCTCCACTACTCTGGGGACCAAAATTTGACCCTTTTTCTTCTTTTTGAAAGAAAAGAAGGGACATGTGAATATCTAGAATATAACCAGTTCAAAGACAAGTGTCAAACTACCAACCCAGACACACGAACACATTATTAAAACATAAATACACAAATTGTATAAAGGAACACCACACACACCAGTTCATGTGATAAGTGTGAAAGAGGAAAAGAGGAAGGAGAGCAACAGGTATCTCCAGTCATGCAACAGGGCCTTTTCCACACAAGAAGGTTCAGACTGACTGCTCTCAGGTATGTAAGATCTTTCAATTATTTAGTTATTGAGATGCTTAACAGATTGAATGCAAAAATTCCATTCTCTGAACACCAGATCCACTTCATTCATCTAACTAACCAAAAGGCTTTAGAAGCAATACATACCAAACCCACAAGTTCTATTTGCCTCTTTAGACAGGATTAAATATTCACAGAAAAAGCTAGCAGCAGTATAATACATTTATTATAAAATCTCTTATTCAAGAATAGTTTCAGTTCAGTCAATACTGGTAAGAAATCAGTTTCTTATGGACATGTTGTATGTAATACTAGAGAGAGATTAGAAAACCCCCCCTCTTTTTCTCGTCTCTTTTGTCCTGAACATGTACAGCCACCTCACAGAAGCAGACCAAAGTTGTATTCTTACATTTTCTATTTTCACCGCAGTGGATACATACACTGTATCTCATGAGAAACAAGGTTTGCACAGAATGTGTACAACATAATGCACCTTTCTTACATTAAGATAAAAGATCATGAAATAAACAGTTATCTTTAATAATCTTCCAACAGTGGAACTTTACACTTTGTCAGGATTAAGATGTCACCAGGACAGAAATTTTGACGAACCAATGTATTTTCAATGCTGACAGCACATGTTTGAACCAAACCACAACACAAGCATGTACCAAAAAATACTATATCCACTAATCAAAATGAAATTATGTTTGTAACTGAAAGTTAGTGGATAGATAGATTGAATGCTAAAGGTAAAAAAGGCAGCTTTAGCAGGAGAACGACACATAGGCTTTTACACCAAGGGATGCTCAGAGCATTTAGATGAGATGAACTTCAGCAGAGTAGTCCTACTGAAATGTGAGAAACAAAACAGGACAAATAATTTATATTACACCAACTCTGGATTTCAGATTTAAGTCTGCCAATATGTATTTGTGCCTCTATGTGGGCCCTTCTGTTGCAAGACTGAAGACAACTTATGCTAGCAACTTCATTATTTTCATAACCATTTAGTTACTTCTTCATGACAAACAGGAGAAGACAGACAACATAAAGAAAAGAGACTGGAACTTTTTCAGTAAAGTGTTTACAGTATACTTACACTTGATACTTATACATTAACTACATGATATTGTTCTGATTGACTGGCAACCCGCAAGCACCGGGTTCTGGTCCAACTGTTACTGGAGTAATGTTTTGGGCCAGAAATTATATATGGATCCCTCTGATGAGAGGGAGTATTTCTTGTATCATCAGTAGACCTAAAGAAGAATCCCCCTTCCTCAGCAACAAAAAAAGTTTGCCAAGCACTGAAACAACACAATGATATCAAGACATGATTATATCAGCAATGATGAGAGACAATCTAGAGAGATCAGCAAACAACCTTTGAAAAGCTCTAGCAGTAATTTTCATTTCACCAGTGAAATACTTCACTAAACTCACACTTTCATGCACAAGATGCAAGGACACATCTTGCATTTCTCAGTACTCTCCTACATTGCCTCCTGGTGAGCAGGTTTTGCACTATTACTAGAGTGAACTATTAGAAATACAATGTATACGCTTGATGAATGACTACTGCATTTTCTAACTAGAGTGCCACACAGTCTGCTTTTCTAACAATAACCCTCACTTGCAGTCCAGTGGCTTTTTCACGCTACACAAATTTTCACACTACACAAATCACCTTCCCTGCAGGGTGTCTGTTCCTCAACTACCCAATCCATACTCAGAGCTTAACCACGCAAGTGTTAAGCTGAAGTGAACTGCGTTAAGTGGATAACTCCCTATTTCAGCAAGAATTTGCTTGTCAGCTACAAAAGACCACAGACAGCAATGTCTGTTTTTCCCTCAAGTCATTCCTTTAGAGATTACACTCTGTAAGTGTAAGAGCAAGCCTAGAGGAGCGATTAATTAATTTGGCATGCTCACATATTGGCAGCTCAACCAGCTGTTCTAGCTCTTCCACATCCATATACATAAAGGACATCCATATAAATACACATGTACAAAACATCTCAGGACCCCAGAGCTGTTTTCCCCTGTGATCACTGGGGAGCTTTGGGTAGAAGCACTCACTTCAGCTTCTGCACCTAATAAAACAGAGGTATACTTCACCTACAAAACAGTCCTAAGTTTATGAGTTATGAAAATTATGGCCATGATCAATGAACAGGATACCTTTCACCCCGTGGAAAAAAAAGAAAGTAGCAAAACAATGATTTAGAAAAAAAGTGCCAACTTGTTTCTGTGGAAGGGGAGGAGAAATGAAGAGTGCAAACAATGCAAATCAGCTAAAACACACAGATCCACAGAAGTGCATTTATACTACAGCAGTGAAAATTTGAACTGGAACAAAATGAAAAAGTGAAGTACTTAGCAAAATAGAAGGGGAAAAAGAAATGAGACTCATCTGGCAAACTGAGAAGACCCATCAGCTACTGTCTCATAGTGCTAAGCATTACGGTGGCAGCAGCTCCATGTTTTCGTGATTTACTCTGCTGTGGCTCACAAATAAACACATCAGTCGAGGTTTCCAGAGCATAGATGTTCTCTTTGTGCAGAACAATCAAACTGAAGACGCAGCAATTGATTTTCTAATGTACATGAGACCTTAGTTTATGGTGCTTTTTATTGGTTGCTCTCGGAATAGATTTCCAATTTGTTGTAGAACACAATTCCAGCTTAGCAAACCTTTTGATCCTTTCATTTGGTCATTCCTCCTCTCCAATCCACTTTCACTTTAAGGAGCTGAAAGCTTTCTGTACCTGTGCACTTGGCTGGGTTTTTTTTTACCTTCTCCATTTCCTCATTTTGACTTCTGACCAAGACACTGTTAACACTGTTAACACCCACTTCGAGCTGGCCACCTCGCCCTGATCCACTACATTTCCAATCGTAACTCCCACAAATACTTTTTTTCTACGAACACTTTATATATATATATATATATATACACACACACACATTTGCAGGCAAAATTAGGACAATTCCACCGCGGTTAGCTGTCGAAACAGAGGAGAAACGAAATGCAGTTTTACCAAACAAGCTAAAAGAAACACTTTACAGACAACCCACTATCTACGCACACTTTAATCTCAAGCAAGCGAACTTTTCCGCGGAGTCACGAGGGGGGAGCCGGGCGGGAGGCGCGGCTGCCCCGCCACGGCCCCTAGTGCTGCTCCCTGCCCGTGGCATGCCTCGCTAGCTCGGCACCGCCCGCCCCACAGCCCGGCAGGCTCCCTCCCTTACTTCTTGGTGTCGCTGCTGAAGAGCCCGAAGGCCGGGGAAGCCGAGGGGGTCACGGTGGGCGCCGCCTCCTGCGCCAGCTCGGGCGCCGCCTCTCCGCCCTGCTCGCTGTAAGTGAGCCCGTTGCCGGACATGGTGGTGCCCCGGTGCTGCCGCTGCCCGCCCGCCCCGCCGAAGTTGCCGTCGCGGCCCCCGCGGCGCTGCGGGCCCGGCGCTGCCCCCGGAAGCCGGGCGGTCACGCGGCGGGGGCGGGGCCGGGCCCGGACGTGCGGCCGGAGCGCGGCCCCGGCGCTGAGGGAAGGGCAGGGCCGGGCGGGCCCGTTGTGGCCGCTGCGCCTCGGCGGTTGCTTGCCGGGCCTCAGCCCTGCCCTTAAAATGCAGAGCCCGGCCTAAGAGCTTCAGCTCGTTTGTGGCTTTTAGTGGCCGTGTTACCAATGGCGGTACTCCACGCTGGCGATAGAAGTAAGGTAATCTAGGCTAGAAGCAGTTGTTCACGTATGAGAGGCCAGAAATGTGAAAAGATAGTTAGAAGTCTTCTGAGGGAAGTTTCTGCTAGTTCCTTTTCCGATCTTGTTTTCCTGCGTGCATCTTTCCCCTAGTCCCTCAGGGATAATCTGTGTTCATTAAAACACGCTTCAATCCATCTCCTGACATACGCTAGTGGAGTGCAACCTTTTCGTCCTTAGAACTGAACTCATTTCCAATAGGTTACCTGTTCACAATCAATACTTTTTATCTTGCAGAGAAGAAAAAAAAAAGGGGGGGGGAGATTCTCATATTTCTCTGAACAGCTTTTTTACTTGCTTGTTCTTCAGCAACTTGTACTTTCCTGATTGAAACCGAGACAATTCCAAGCAAATAAACTTTTTACAAAAGGATTTCCCAGTAAAGGATTTATTAAGAGTATGGGGCTGCTGTATGGCCTTCTATGGGTGCCAGTGTTTTAAATTTTTTTATGATCTCTCGCAGCGTTTCTTCTGTGTATCACTGTTTTTTGAAAGTCGTGGTTCAGACTGTAAAATTCCGAGTGTGAATATTCTTGACCATCTCCATTTTACCTGTTGGTTTTTTAGACATCCAATTTTGTTCTGCCTTTTGAATTGTTTGCAGTAACAGTCATCATAGTTTTCTTTCCCTGTGGCGAGAACCATCTTATTATTACTACCTTAAGCTGTCACTCGGATATATCCGGTGTTACTGATATACATTAATACACATCCAGTGATTTGAGTTGAGGCAGACACCTCTCAGTCATACAGAGCCAGAGAGGATTCTACATCCTGATTTTTAAAGGCTTGAAAACCAGAGTGGGCTTGTGGAAAATTGGGTCTGAACGAGACAAAAATGGACACACACTTCTCCTCTACAGAAAGATCTGAGAATTCCTGTCAGCAGTCCTTAGAAATTGTCTTGGTTTTCCAGACCATGCCTATTTATTTCAAATTGTAATGGAAACAGCACTTGAACTTTGACTTCAAACATGGTTTTGTTTGCATGAAGAGGTCCCTAGCTATGTCTTTTATTTGTGTACCAGGCACATACAGTGTAGGGAGTGGTAGTCTATAGAAGGCCAAGTCAACATTTTGTAAGGTAGATCTATTCTAGTTGCTTTTAAGACTGTCTGCTTATTCTCTGAGGCAAGAGGTTAAAACTGCTTGCTTCTTTGTATTAATCTATAAAATAAGACTGTATTAGCACTAAGAAACTCCTTAAGTGCAAGAAACTATTTTTTTACCATGTATATCTACTATGTAGTATTTATTGCATGTACTACTTAAGTAACCGTAGAGTAAATAGAATTGTAGAATATGTCAGAATAATTTGTGCGAGTACAAATGGCAAAAATAAGACAAATGGTTATTGAGGTGGATGATCATGGGACTATGATATGAAAAGAGAAGGAAATATTAACAGTGAGGAGCTTGAAAGGGTCTTGAAAATGAGAAAAAAAATCTGAAAGTTTATTAAGGGTAATTGAAAATTCTTATCAGGAATGTTAGCTGTGAGCTTTTGCTATTAGTTCTTATATATAGTTTTTAGACTGAAATATGCCACAACTCTTCAATGAAGAGCCTTTTCATGTCTAAATCATATCTTCAAAATCACCATGCAGTGATAAAGTACTTGCACATTGAATTTATACCTGTATGCAATTATGTCAAAATTACAGAATCATGAAACACAAATTACTCCAAATCTAAATTCCCCACTTACATTCATTGATTACAACATTCTACATTTCAAAATTTTTTGCAGCATAAAGGCGAGAACATAAAAGGCTTTTGCTTCTCAGTTTTCCACTTATGTTCCTTTCTGAAATAATTTCACCTCCATTATTCATACGCATCTTAAGAAATCTACTTGTCTAGTGTCTGGTAATTAGATGGTTTCTTACTTTCCATTCACAGATGTTAACCACTATACAATATGTGAACACATAGAAGCATGTACACATACAAGCATGGGCACAGCTTTTAGAAGTTAATTGCACTGAGAAATAATTTCCAAGGCTCAGTGGAAAGGAGGACATATTTGTATACATAAATAAATGCATAAATAAATGCATAAATACATACACGTTTTCATCAAAACCCATACATAGTGGTGTATATATATGCATTTGAGGGGGAAAAAGATTTACATTGCTCAGCAAGCTGTAATTTTGTAGTTCCAACAAACATTAAGTTTTCTAGGCTTTCTGAGACAGTTACACAAGATACTTTGCAGTGTTTTTTAGGAAGTTGTATACCTTTTCTGGCTGCTGGGCTGCCAAATGCTTATTTTGTGCCCTCTTGTGGCTCAGATTATTAGTATGTTATTTGTCATGGAAAAGACAGGAGATGCATTTCTAAGAAAATTATTTTTTAATGGAATTCAAGCTCTGTATAAGAGAAATGTCAAGCTACTGAAGGCTTTTCTCCTACTGTATATGTTGCTGATAGACTCTCTTATATACAAAATGTGCTGGTATTGCAGATACCACACAAATGTGTAAGAGTTTTCACCTTTAAATGTCACTGATAAAGGATAAGTAATGATACAATCCAATCTTCTTGTAATATGATTTTTTGTTCAGTAACGATTTAGAAATCTGATGCATAATAAGTTACTTTTAAATTAAGCACCAAGAACTCATTCCCCAACCTGGAATAATGTTTTCAATGTGAGGCATAAACCCAGCTTCCAGTAGTCCTGAGCATGGAAAACACTTTATCCTGCCTCCCTCCAAGTTAATAAAGACTTGTGACTGTAATGAAAGCAAATGAGTGTTTTGTCAAAAGTTCCAGTTCTCTATTCCTTCTTAGCAGGACTGGCTACCATATTATCCACAGAAGTGGAACTCACATACCAACTCTTGAAATCAGGAGATTCCAAGTTGTCTTTTATTCCTTTTATTTTGCACAATATATATCTAAAATTACACAATGCATATATTTTATCTTCATCAGTTAATATTCCTTCAAATGGCTATAATGATTTTAGCTAAATGATTAATAGGAAAAGTAGAAGGCAAAAAGCAAAAACATAGAACACAAACCAGAAATATTTGAAAAAGAAAACAGTTCTTCAATTGTAGTGTTCTTTGTAATTTCTTCAAACATGAACATGCAAAACAGGTATTAGTAGAACTGGAGACATAATATTAGCTATTACTTTCAGATAGAGAATACCTTAGAGTTAAAAAGATTGGGATTATATTAAAAACTATTACAAAAATACAAATATCTCCAATGGAATAAGTGCTGTGATATGCTTATACTGATATCAGACCTGGTGTGTTTGATGATAATTAAAATCCATGTAAAATGGAAGGTGAACCAGTTTTCAAAACTTCCACTGTAATTGAAAATATTATTTGTTATTTTTTCATCGTTTAATCTTCCCAGAATTTAAATATTGCACCATCAAATATGATATAAAAGCAGGAAACCTAAATCAACTGCCAACAATTTCGCATTACTTGCATGAGAAGAATGCTCACAGACCTCAAATAATAGGTTTAAAATGTTGAGAACTGTGTTCAAATGTTTATGGCACTATATCCAAATTTTTAAAACCTCTACTCCTGAAGAATGAAAACATTTGGCTTTTTCTCAGCTTTGTGTTAAGTAGGAAAAGAAATTCAGGATGTGGTGGATTCTCTCACGTATCCCAGCTAGTCATAACTATTGTTCTGAAGAAGTCACCAGTTACAGATTGAGTCTTGATTGGCCTTTTTTATATAAATTCTGGGTTTCCTCCTAGATCTATTAGTGAAACAACTACAGGCTTGCATTTGCCAATCTATCTTCTCCTTTTCTTAATCTAGAGAAGCATGGAGTCTGCAGTTAAACCAAATATTTAACTGGTTTAAGTAATGAAGCTGAAATAATTTTTGAAACCTTGTGCCTGTATAAACAATTTATACTGCAACATATCTGCCTTAATTACTGTTTTAGGTTGGTAGTTACCATTTGTAACATACATTTATTTAAAGATCTTTTCAATCCAGTTTAGATTAATGTCTTCAAGAAGGGGGTACATGTCCATGGTTTATGTGTTTATTGTAACATCTCTTTTTTATTGTACTGCCATTATCTAGAAGCACCAAGAGTTAGGATGCTCTTGAAATACTTGACTTGATAGTTGGAATACTTCAAGTGTCTGATTGGATCCTGAGGTTTTAAAGCAAGTCAAGCCACACACACTTACTAAGGACTTAAACCTTTGTGTTGCTTTTGTACCGGCACATCTTACATGTTCTACCTTTAAACTACACTAGTGCAGGTAATACATATTTGTGTTCATGTTTGATTTCTAAAGGTACTGCAAGTGAGTTTTTTGGCAGAAGTAAAGAGATAAATACTTGTAAAAAGAACAGCAGGTTTATAAGATCTTCTCAGAGTGTTTCTGTATCTTCCAGTCATCTTAGATCTGTCCCAAAGAAGAACCTCTATTCAGTTCTTGAGATTGAGATTGTAATTCAGTTTACTGCTGGATAAACAGCAGTTACAATATGTGCAATAATAAAATGAGAAAATAGGCAATTTTGAGCAACTGGCCATAAGCAGAGAGAAGGCGAGCATATTGCAGGCACACTGTATACACATTGTGATTTCTTTGGCATGGAATCAACTATGTGTTAGTCCTGGTACAGATTACAGTGGTACCAGAACAGGTTTTACTGATGTTGAGTGAGTATCGCACGCTCCTTTCCTTTGTAGCTGGGGCACAGTGCCCTTCAAAAATAACACCTTATTTCTACAGCATGCAGTATGTGTCATGTCCCATGGAGCCTGTTAAGGTCACAGAATCAAAAAGAATCATGGAACTGAAAAGAGTCATTAGATGGCTGAGGTTGGCAAGGGCCATTCCAGGTCATCTAGTCCAACCTCCTTACTCAGGCAGGTTTCCCTAGACCAGTTGTACTCAGGAATGTGTGCAGACAGCTTTTGAATAATCTCTTTTTTCTGGAGAAATGAACTCCATACCCTATCTGGGCAATCTGTTCTGGATCTCAGGCACCCTCACATCAAAGAAGTTCTTCCTCATGTTCAAGTAGAACTTCTGTGTTCTAGTTTCTGCCCATTGCCTCTCATTCTGTTTAGAGCCTCTGAGAAGAGCGTGGTCCATCCTCTTGACATCCTCCCTTCAGATGCTTACACACTGATAAATCCCCTCTCAGGCTTCTCCAGGCTAACCAAAATCAGCTCCCTCTGCCTTTCCTTATAAGTGAGGTGTTCCAGTCCCCCCCATCATCTTTGCAGCTCTGCTGAACCCACTCCTGGAGCTCCATGTTTCTTGTTGTCCTGAGGATCCCAGAACATCTCTATTCACCATGGCTGAATAGAGGGGCAGGATCACCTTCCTGATCTGCTGGCACTGCCCCTCCTAATGTCCCCCCAGGATCCCATTGGATTTCTTGGCCACCAGGACACGTTGCTGGCTCATGGACAGCTTGTTGTCCACCAGGACCCCCAGGCCCAAGGCTGTGCTGGTGCCTGGGGTTGTTCTTCCCCAGGTGCAGGACCTTGTACTTGCCTGTCATTAGAGATAGTGTCAAAAGACTTTCTGAAGTAGACAATATCCACTACTTTCCCCTCATCCATCCAGGTACTTGTCTCATTGTACAAGGTAATCAGGCTGAGAAAGTGTGATTTCTCCACGTTGATGACTCCTGATCATCATCCTATCATCCATGTGGATAGAGACGGTCTCCAGAATGAGGTGCTCTGTCACTTTCCCAGCAGTTGAAGTGAGGCTGACTGGCTGGTAGTTTGGTGTGTTGTGCTTCTTGCCCCTTTTGAAGACCAGGGTGACATTTGCTTTCTTCCAGTCCCCAGCACCTCTCCTGATCTCCATGACCTTTCAAAGATGGTCTCAGAATGGTGTTCACCAGGCCTTTCAGAACTCTTGGATACATCCCGTCAGGGTCTGTGGACATGTGGATGTCAGGTTTGACTAAATGGTCTCTTAGCCAGTCCTCAACCAAAGGAAAGTCTTTTTTTTTCCAGATGTTCTCCCTGATCTTCTGGGTTAGAATTCCTGAGGGGTGACCTTGGCAGTGAAGACTGAAACAAAGATGTTCAGTAATTCTGCCTTCTGTGCAACCTCTGTCACTGGGTCCCTGTTCCATTCAGTAGCAGGCTCACATTATACCTAATATTCATTTTGTTACTGATTAATTGATGTATTGGTGTATTTGAAAACAAAATGCAAAGTGGGCCATGGAATTAAATAAGAGAAAAGCAGAAAGTTGGTTTTAGAAATGAAATGGAATGAGCAAAAAGGAGGAATGAAGTCTCAGAAAACTATGGTGGCTCTTTCAGCTGGTAATCAGAGAAGATACAATTCTTAACTAGAATGTAATAGGATTTGTGTGAGAAACACAGGATAGTGACTTATTGGAGGAGAAACAAAAAGACAAATTAAAGGCCTAATGCCAAAAAATGGCAGAAGATTCTTCACATTTTCCTAAGGGTGAAACACTTACATTACTTATTCTAACAGATTTTTTTAAAATGTATGATAATTTATAAATAGTTTCTGGAAAGAACATAATGAACTGTCTGAGAATAAGGTCTGTAAGCAATTGCTACACTCAAGTGCACTTGTGTATTGAAGGGGTGAAAAGGTCAATAAATTATTTTTCTGGCAGACCAGAAATGAGAAAGTTGAAATAAAATCTTGAAAATAACACTATATACAAAGAAGATAATTTCAGACAACGGGAAAAAACCAAATAAATCTTTTTTTTTTTGCCAGACACATCCCTTTCAGTCACATCTGAATAGCAACCATTCCTAACCTGGCACTCCCAAGGCCATGGAAATATGTCTTCTGTTGAACAATATCTCTGATTTGTTTTGGAATGAGATAAGGACTTCTCAGGACCCTACAACTGAGACTCAAAAGCTAACTCATGTATTTAGTTTACTAAATCTTAAGTGTTTTTCCTATGATTGAGAGTTATTGCTCAGACAAGATGTCCTGTTCCTCAAAAAAATGTTGGAAATTCAAATTAAGGAGAATTTATAGTCACTTATATGAAAAAAATCCTTTTAAAATATGTTGTTTTAATAAACTTTCTGATCATTATTATTAAGTTGATAATTATATTTTAATTGCATTTAGTATTAAAATGGAATATTTATACAAATGTAAATATAATTAGATATATATTAATACATATAAAAACTTTCTTATATAATATAAGAAAAATATAAGAAAGTTTAAACTATTATAAATTTATATAGTTTAAGTGAAATTTTTAGAGAGAGTATCTGTCTGTGTCTCTGGTACTTTATTCTTCTTACTCTCACTGAATCATGTAAATACATATTTTTCCATAGTTTTAAAAAGGTGCCTGCTTAGAAGTATGTGAGAAAAGTAGATTTCTTTCATTTATTATTTTAAAGACTAAAATAAAGGAATTAAAATGCACATTTTTAAGCTCTTACTGTTGAAGATATTTTCAATGTGTATTCACAAGCCTTTTTTAGATCATAGGCTTCATTTAAATAAACAAATTTGTAGTTAGTCCTGTTCAGTATATCTGAGGAGGTAACAAAACTTGAAATGATACAGAGAGATCAAGATAAAGAATTACTTAGATATGAGAGGAAAAAACCTGAATAGACTTGAACTCTGTGGCCTAGAGAATAGACATTTGATAGAGATCATTCTGGTTTATGATCTATATCTATAAAGTCATGAATTGCACAGAGCATGTGACTCATTATCCCATCTGTTAGGAGTTATCATATAAAACCAGTAGATTGTAGGTCCAAAATAAAGAGATATTTGTCCTGTGGCACAACTGAATATGTACTTTGATAGTTGCCATGAAGTACTGTTGATGCAGAAGTTTCCATGGGTTCAAAGAACAAGACAAAATCACGAAAGAAAAGGTTATTGAACACAAAGATTATTGAAACATCACTGGCTCAGGAGGTTCCTGAACCACAATTTTATTACAGAGAAATATCATTATGTAGTCTCCTTGTTCTGATATTCTTCTATAAGAATCTGATTCTGGTAATACAAGTATTTGAGGCCAGGTAAACCTTTAGTATTGCATCTGTTCCTATATTATGTATTTCAGTTCACTATTCATATTGCAGCTAGATAAAAGTGAAGATATTCCTTTTATAACACAGGTCAGAAGCTGTAAGAAATTGTGTGGAGCACAAAAGGAATTAGCACATACATTATCTGGTAGAATGGTTCAACTTCTACCAGACTTATAGTTTGTTAGAATGGGAACTAAAGTCATGCTACCTTTCTATTTCTGCTTTCTCTTCTAAGGGACACATCAGTCCCCTACTTTATCTGTGTTTGGAGAATGCCACATATGATGCAAGTCAGGCTGCACATCCCCTTCTGATCATAAAAGCTGACACTTCATTCAGGCTTCCTGTTTTATTTGAGAGAAAAACAGAAGCATCCTCTCTTTTCAGTCTTATTTATCCCTCCAAGTCTTGCTTGGTATTTCTTTTGAAACGGTAAAAAAAAATTTGTGTTTTCTCCTGCCAAACCATTGTGATGTGTCTTTAAAAATTAAAAGGTGTTTACGGGGCTATCGTGGCTATCTTTAGTATGTACTTGAGATGATACAGCAAGGATGAGCAATTCTGCTCTCAGGGAGACCAAGTCCCAGCTTGCTGGTTGTCTAATCCTTCATTTATAATGCTTTGGTGCTGCATGGTTATTAGATCCAGTGCTCCACAAAGCAGTTCACTCCATCTAATCATTTGAGTCAAAACAGCAAGTATCACACAAAAATTCCTTTTTCTCTGAAGCAGTGAACTACAATCCAGGGTTTTGTTTCTAGACTCCAAGCTACTTCAGTCATTCATTTTCCTGTGAAAGAAATATGAGATAAGATGACACTGATGAGGCAAGATCCTGTTTGGCCTTCTATACCTGTTTGTTCCCTAAATTAAATGAGGAAAACTTTTCTACAAAAGTTCATTGGAAATCAAATACTATCTTAGGAGATGGGGGTATTATTCAAATATCAGACAAGCAACTAGCATCTAAAAATAGCAGAAGTCTTAGACATACTTCCTTTCGTATTTTAATAAAGCATTTAAAGATTTGCCAAAGTGTCATACAAACCTTTAACACCGTTCTCATCAGAATGTTCTGCTTTCATGGTCTTTGATATCTGCATTTCTTCCTTCCTTTTATCATTAGTGACTGAGTCATGAAATGCTAGTGAAAGGGAACAGCTGCATTTCCATTACCCTTTTTTGCTGGGTAGAGAAAAATGTTTTTACAGAGATAAAACTTTGCTTGTTAGTGGTGTGAGTTGCTTCACAACAAGCAAGGCTTGTCATAATTATTCTATTAGAAAAAGAAATGGATGGGATAAGCAAAACCAAAGTAATGGTCAGTGCTGTACAAAAGGAGCATGTCTAGCAGGACATACAAAAGGAGTGTAAAGTACCTTGAAACCGCAAAATTGAGCATGTAGCAGAGACAAACTTGGCACACCAGTCCGAATAGTGGGGTATGGGAGTGGGGTGAGGAATCCAATTGGGACAGCAGGAAATGCATCTACACAATGACCAGGGTGATCTGCATCTGCTTCTCAGCAGAGCTTTGTGTGTTGGACTTTGCTTCTAGGGCAGAAGATAACTCTGAGCACTGGAGAACACAACTTCACACTTGCACATGTCCAGTTAGATTTTGGATTGGGGGAACTGAAAAGACTTAAAGCATTGAGGCTTCACCCTTGATGCCAAACACCTCCTTCTGCTTTGACGAAAGCGTTTCTTCAATACAGCTTAGTGTACAATGTCCTTTCAATTCCTTGAAAACAGAGAGACAAAGACCAAGTTGCAGTTTCTCTTCTGCAGTTACCAAGCTATTTTTTTTAGCATTCTGGGGCTGACTCCTATCCCTGCAGAGGGGAAGTCCCACCAAGTGCTTGAGAGCATTATCTAAACACCACTTGAATTCTGGCAGTTTTTGGGCCTATGAGCAGGTGGCCTGCTGAATACATGAGGGAGAAACTGTGGATGTGGATTCTACCTGGACTTAGTAAAGCTTTGATGCGCTCTCTCCCACGGCATTCTCCTGGAGAAGCTGACAGTCCATTGCTTGGATGGGTTCTCTTTTACTCTTTCCTGAGTCAAAACCTGACTGAATGGCCAGGCTCAGAGAGTGATGGTGAATGGAGTTATATCCAGGTGATGGCCAGTCACCAGTGCTAGTGCCTGTCCTGTTTAATTCCTTCATTGATGACCTGGACAAGGGATTTGAGTGCACCCTCAGGCAGTTTGCAGGTGACACCAGTCTACGTGGGAGTGCTGACCTGCTGGAGGGCAGGAAGGTTCTGCAGAGGGATCTGGGCAGGCTGGATCATGGGCTGAGGCCAATGGGGTGAGGTTCAACAAGGCCCAGAGCTGGGTCCTGCCCTTGGGTCACAACAACCCCAGGCAGTGCCACAGGCTGGGGCAGAGTGGCCGGAAAGGCCCTGGGGGTGCTGGTGACAGTGACTGAACGTGAGCCAGGGTGTGCCCAGGTGGCCAAGAAGGCCAATGGCATCCTGGCCTGGATCAGCAATGGTGTGGCCAGCAGGAGCAGGGGCACTGGCCAGCACCAGTGGGACACTGGTGAGGCCACACCTCAAATCCTGTGTCCAGCTCTGGGCCCCTCATGATAGAAAAGACATTGAAGTCCTGGAATGAGTCCAGAGAAGGGCAACAGGGCTGGTGAGAGGTCTGGAGGACAAGTCCTGTGAGGAGTGGCTGAGGAGGCTGATGTTGTTTATTCTGCAGAAGAGAAGGCTCAGGGGAGACCTTGTTTCTCTCTGCAATTGCCTGAAAGGAGGGTGTAGCCACGTGGAGGTTGGTATCTCCTCCCAGGCAACAAGAGACAGGATGAGAGGACATTGCTTTGAGCTGCACCACGGCAGTTCAGGTTGGACATCAGGAGGAATTTCTTCACTGAAAGGGTAGCTAAGAATTGGAATGGACTGCCTAGGGAAGTGGGAATTCACCGTCCCTGGAGATATTCAAGAAATGACGATACTGCCTTTGTACTGTGGTTATTTTGTGTGGTGGTGATTGGTCAAAGGTTGCATTAGATGATCTTGGAGGTCTTTTCCAACCTTAATGATTCTATGATACTTATATACTTGCTTTTCAAAAGAATTGAAGACTTGAATATTTTTCAGCAAAAAAAAATTTACGCAGACTTAGTAATTAGAGGAGCAGTCTACTTTTACCCAAGTCCTTGCAAATGCATTGAAGTGTATCCGAATTCAGGCACTCTTATTTTAAGGGGTAGGCAGTTACAAACACCAGAATAGAGTATACCAGCAAAACTCACTTCTAAGTGGAGATGAGCTTTCAGGCTTCCTGAAACAACAATAGGTATAAGTTTAAAGCTGTATAGGAACTCAATAGTTTGGCTACCCAAAAGTCTCCCTTCTCCACTACTTTGGACTTGAATCAATACTACTCTTCCTTTCTTTCTGTACATTGTTTTTCCCTTTTTAGTTTTTCTGAGTGGCAGTCAACATCCCATACATTAGAAATCTGATGCCAAACATAAAGGGGGAAATCTCAAATCTCTCCTCTTTGAAAGTAGGAGACTAAGAGATGACCTCTTGTTCTGGCCCAATCTGGCCTTTCATTCTTTTAGTTGGGACTGTGACATGGAAGCAGTAATAAGGGCAAAAAAGTATGAGAACTTAATGGAACAGAACATGGTAAATGGTAAATCAGAAGTAAATTACCTATAAATTAAAGTTTTAGAAGAAGGGTTGGAGGAATACAAAATGGAAAACTTTGCCAACATCTCCACACCAGGTTAATGACACCAAATCTAGTTCTCTAAAGATTTTGATACCATTTACTCATTTCTACCCACATTAAATAAATCAGAATTCTAAGCCTCCTTGCAGCGAAATAAAAATTTGTATTCATGAGGTACTTTTTGCACTTGAAGTTACTCTAAGATTTTTGAAGTAAACTTAGCTTTGGCATCTAATTTAATGTAGTTGCATTAGAAATCAGTGCTTTTGAACCTTTTTTTGCATGGTGCTTTCCTGCTGAGGCCTTCTTCCATAGGAAACCCTGTCCCTCACTGAGCCCTGATTTTTAAGTCCATAGAGAGAAAAGGACTGTGCAAAATTCCACATTATCCTTACACTGTGAAGAACTATATTATTAGAATGAATCAGCATTGAAGGGAAATAATAATAATAATAATAATAATAATAATAATTATTATTATTGTTTTATTTTTTATTGGTTAATGAAAATTGTCTGCGGCAGTTCCAACTTTGGGCACAAGAGGTAGATGTTTTCACATGAAACTTCTATCAAATACTTAACATTACTAATCAGCTTTTGTACTTCAGGGTAAGGGGTAGTCAGCTGTTGCTAATTTCCTCTTCTGTGTTTTATGTAGCAATGCATTTACAAAAAGTGAGATTAATTGTAAAGATGTAATGTGGAGAATGGGAGTAGCCAAGCATTTATTTGTAATGAGTTATTTATTTTGCCCAGGGGATCTTGGGGCTTCACAAGGAACATAGTGTCTTGTCAATATTTTGTTCTCTCAACAAAATACTGTTACATGCACTTACATGCACTTTTCAGTGAAACTGATTTTGTGAGAGAATGAAAGTATATGTCACTGGCATTCACCTGACCTGCGCTGAATCTAGCAACATTCTGTGTGGGCTGGGACTGTTTTGTTAGTTATTTCTTGCTCTCCTCAGCCTAAGCAGATTAAAAAGCCAGGATTGAAAAGCCAACCTGATTAAAAGCCAAGCATATCTGTACCCTTAAACACTGTTACATTTTTAACATATTAAATTTACTTTATATGGTTTGGAGTTTTTTAATAAGAAGTCATAGGGAAGAATTACTTGAGTCCATTTATTTATTTGAATTTTTTTCATTGTGAAAACTTTTCCATTCCTAAATATCATGGCAAAAAAGCATCACACTACCTTTACTTAATTTTTATAGGGACAGCAAACACATTCTCTGGTTAACAGCTGCATAGAAAGATTATCAGTGATGTTATTATGTAAGATTTTTGTATTAATGCAAATATGAGCATTGCTTTGCATATTGAAAATATCTGGAAAATGCTGTATGTGTATGAAGAAAGTTATTAAATTAACATAAGCTAGTGTTATATTGTTCATGCTCTCACTGATGGTGGAATAGTATTGCAGAGATTTCTGTGGGTATTGTCAAATATACTACAAATCAATTATTGTTCACTTTCAACTTCAACAACCTGTTGGAATACAGCGAGTGGCTGACAAGCCAATGACAACTCAACTATTATGTTCAAAATACTATTTGTATTTTAGTCTTCTTACAGCTTCTTACAGCTATCTAAATATGATACTGCTTTTTTAAAAAGGCATCAGTACAGGCTTTAAACACACTTTTTCACAGATCTGTGTGTTACACAGACTCACAGAGTCCAATGTAAAAACTAATCTTTTTTAATTCTAGATCTCTTTTATGGTGTGGGATGACCAGTATAGTGGGATCTGGTTTGTGTATATGTTCATTAGAAGACACATTAACTTTATTGTAGTTACTTTTATGAGTGAGGGTTGCTTGCATGAATAAGAGTTTCAGAAAGGGAACTTAATTTATCGTATGTTGTGGCCTGTAAGACCTTTTCAGGAAATGCAATCAATTACAGTTTTTGCAAATCACTATTTCTACTTATTATCTGAAGATTTTATTTGTTTTGTCAGTGAGAAAATTGTTGTATGGAGAATTATAGTTACTTCAAAGGAGTCCAAAATTTTTAGTAATTACCTGCCATTAATTTTATGAAATCCTATGGATAAATTGTTTAATTTATGTGACAATTCTAACTTCTCTGCAATGGCACTTTCCAATGGATCATCAATGTACGCTGTTATTTTGTGATAATCCATTTGCATTGTGAAAACTACCCTATACAGATCCCTGTATCCAATGCATTCATTTTCTTCAGATGTCATTGTGCTGAATTATATCAGGTAAATTTTGCTCAGAGGTTTGATGCTGTGAATACATAATCCTTGCTATGGCAGGTGATTAATAATTGCTGTCTCCCACACTGCAAAATACCAGTCATACAAAGAAGGTCGCCTTCTGTTGGTCCCTGTAACATTCATTGGCTTGTCAGCCACTCGCTGTATTCCAACAGGTTGTTGAAGTTGAAAGTGAACAATAATTGATTTGTAGTATATTTGACAATACCCACAGAATACTATTCCACCATCAGTGAGAGCATGAACAATATAACACTAGCTTATGTTAATTTAATAACTTTCTTCATACCCATGCAGCATTTTCCAGATAAAAGAAAACCAATCGTGGAACAGTAACTGAAGAAAACTGCAGCTAATGCAGTTTCATATTTCCAAATTAACTCATTCTTAAGAAACCCTCAAGATGAACAATCCAATTAAGTTCTGTTAATGCAGTGTTAATACTTCAGGAATTTAAGCAGCAAAGTCAGAATGAGATGGGCTTACACAGTAAAATGCTATCCTTTTACCTTGGCGTGTTTGCAGAAACTTCCTTCAGCACAAACTGGTTACAGATTTGATAGGTAGAGTCCACTCTAAGGAAAACCAGTCCTGCCTCCAGGAGCTGAGCATGACTTTAAATGAACCACTTTTCTTATCAGCCAGACTGACAGGCTGTTTTCATGCAGAGAGACCACAGACACTCTATCCTGTCCCCCGGGCAGCGAAAAGCCAAAAGGAGCAAATCTGCAGTGCTACAACATTGTGTGTTTCAGGTCACAGACTGCTTCTGTGAGCACAGATCCGACACCACAGAACAGTCGTGCAGTGTTTCTTTTTTTTTGGCTTCACATCCTGACTGACCCACTTGACACATTTTTAGTAACAAGGTTTGGAGTTCAGCTGGCATCCTGGTTCTCCACTACATAAAGCTAGAGCAGCCTAATAGAGCAGCCTCTGCCTAATAGAAGGCAGAGTCATATGCTACAATAGAGCATATGTAGAGTACTATGTAGAGCAATACCTAAACTACAGCTACCTGAATTAGCTTTTGAATACATGAGTGTGCCTATGGTATGTGGTTATTGTTTTTGAAGCAAATAGCCTTACAGTTGTGTGATAAATATCAAATATAATATGTTGGACCAGGAAACTGAAGTACAATGAAATTACAAAACCAGGTTTGTTTTTACTTTTGAGCTGAATTGGCTAGCCTTTGTCAGTACCAAACATACACTAGACAAGAAGGTAGATGGAGCTTGTAGAACCAGTGGAAAATAATGGGATGATGAATTGGGATCACTATTTCAAATTCAGACTCTCCTACCTTAAAATTAGGTATGTAAAGTTTAATAATATGCAATGCCTTTGATGTTTTAGCATAACAATGTATGAAAAAAAGTTAAACATAGCAGAACTTAATTGACATCCTGAAAAACCTCCTGGTTTGTGCTTATCAGATCCAGCTAGGGAAACTTTTTTATATAGAACTGGAGAACCTTATTCTTAACTGCAGCCTTCATTTGAGAAAAGGTGATGGATGCAGGAAAATTACCAATAGAATAATTTAGGCCATTCAGCAGAGGGGGAAGAGAATTGTTGCCAAAATGCGATTTGTTAAGATTTTTCACAACAGCCCAACTACTAATAGTGATAGTTATCCAGTTCAGAGGTTAAGTTTTTAAAAATGTCTTATTGTTTACTAGACATCTCTTTTTGATATTAAAATGGTAACCAAATTGAGGTTAAAGCTAATGAACTTGCAGTGAAAAAAACCCCACCTCTTCTTTCACTTAATAGCACAAATTTAGATTATCCCAGAAACATGATTACAGAGGGGTGGATTAAGTTAGCTAAGCTATTTTAGCTGCCTTATCTGGGACATTGAAAATCACCCAGAAGTTTTGAGTATTAATTTTAATACACAGCCTCCAAACATGTGACCGAAATGAACATTGCTCTCTTTGCTGTCAGGAGGAATGAAATTCAAGGAGCTGGTTCTATTTTGCAAGAACTTGAATGGTCCTCTGTGTCACATATTTAAATTTATCTGTCTCTTCCATCTGACTATTTGACTTGCACTAATCTAAAATTTTCAGATGTGTTTCTTGGAGGATGAAGCTCATTGTTTCTCTTCCAGGACTGCCCTTCTGCAATGCACTACTTCTAGATTATTCTTAAGCATAACCTTGATCTACTTGCAGAAAGATGGAATTTCAATCTTATGGTTTGAAGCTTTTATAATTAACTATGAACAATTCAGTAAGTGGCAGGATCCCGTTTAGGCTATTGCCTAAAAAGAGAAATAGAAGATGTTCTTCTCTACTTACTTGTTAATATTTCTTCTGCACATATTGCCTAGTAAATTGTTTCTTTGTTTCTTGTTTTTGTTTATCTTAAAATTACCAGAGATACTGTAGTAATTTGCTTCATATAAATGCATGTAACTAATCTCTTTATGAATAAAAGCTGGCTTTGGAAAAATATATCTCCAATCAGGAGAATATCACTACTTCTACCACCTTAACGTAGTATCTCCCTATTGCAAATCTTGAAAAACTGTAGCCACTGTATATTTCAAGAAAAAAAATGCATGAATTTATTCATTTATTAGACTATATGAAATAAATTTTCATCTTTGTATTTGAATCGCAAGGAACTAACAAACAGATATTCTTTGCTCAGCCTGGGTAAACTTTTAGAAATGTGCTGCCTAATTTGAAATCCAGAAATCGCTCAGTGCACACAGAACTGTATGCCAAATGATGATGCTAATACTTTTGGAAACAATTTTGCAGCAAAACAAACAGCTATAAAACCCCCAAAATATAAAAAAGAAAAAAATAATAAGAAAGCTATTCCTGAGAGAGCTCTAATTTTGGTTTCAGTGATTATGGAACAGGTCTTAGCACTAGCAAAAGGACAGGAAAACTGAAGAGAGATACTATTTTTAAAATGAACGCATATTTGCAGATTCCCTTTGCTATAACTGACCATCTGTCTGAAGACTTGTTGGAATATGTTGTCGTGGTACACTTCAGAACCCTTGGAAACAAGAGGAAGAAAGGCAGGCAAATGTACTGGAAAGCATTCTAGTCCCAAGATAAAGGGAAAACAGAAAACAGAGAAATTAAATAATTTATTGCACAACTAGTATGAAATCTGCCATTTCTGTGGAGTCCTAGGCTGCATTTCATGAAAGTAGTTAAAAGTAGTAGTACCTACAGGACTAAAATGTTTGGTTCTGCTATTAATACAAAAATGTGATTTTTTTTTTTTTCAGATCAGTTAATTTAAGCATCAGCAATAGCTTAGCACTGCCAGCAGGTTGAGGGAGCATCTCGCATATGAGGAAAGGCAGAGGAAGCTGGGCCTGTTCAGCCTCAAGGAGATAGAACTGAGAGGAGATCTCATTAATGTCTATCAGTACCTGAAGGGAAAGTCCCAAGAAGATGGACCAGGCTCTCCTCAGTGGTGGCAAGCCATTGGACAAGAGGCAATGGGCAGACACTGATGCAGAGGAAGTTCCACCTGAACATGACAAAGAACTTATTTACAGTGCAGGTGACCGTGCACTGTAACAGATTGACCAGAGATATTCAAAAGCTGTCAGCATCCTGAGTACCATTGGTCTGGTGGACTGTGCTTGAGAGAAAGGTTGGACTGGATGACCACCGGTGGCCCCATCCACCTAACTAATCTGTGTGTTTCAGTGAGCAAGGAAGGGTATGAAACAAAACTTTTCAACAACTCCAAAGAAATGATAAAATTTTAGAGAAACTTAGAATTTTATCAGTTCAGTTTGACTGGCAACCAAAAGAAGGATGAAAGATGACTTTATTAGGATATACTTGTATCTCATCAGGGAAAAATAAGAGGTAACAATGAAGTTACTCAAGGTAAGCACAATAGTAACGAATTGAAATTAAAGCCATAAAATACAAAATAAGCCATTTCTCCATAAAAATTGAAGTGGTTAATCACTGGAACAAAAAAATTTTAAGGCATATTCAGATGAAAGCTAAATGGTTATTTTCTTCTCCACTTGTTTGGTTTAAACTCCATGTGTTTGGCTTAAAACTGGATTAACTATATAAACCTTTGTGATCCACGGTACATGAGAAATCCAAGTCATTGAACTCATGATTTTACCTGACTCTTAAAACTGTGATTCTGTGAATTTCACGTTTTAGAAAAGATTTACAGTAAATAAGTGGAAGAATTTGAAGATAACATCATACACTTTTTGTCCTATTCTCCCTGTTCTCCATCCCAAAATGAAGACTGCAAAATAAAATTAACCTGAATCTGATAAATCTGGAGCAGAATATGAAGCTTGTAGATGCATATGCAATGTAAGTAAAGCAGCTGTAGACACAAGACACCATTATAATAACCTAGCATTTTTATTACTGTATTAGTCGAGTATGTGCCTTTGTCCTTCATAACCCTAAAAATCACCCATCCTCAGATTTTTGAGTAGGCTTTCTTTCCTCCCCATTACCATCAGTATGTAAAGGACTCAAACCTAGTCCTGGAAAGGAGTTACTGCATGGCCTACCAGTGTATGTGGCTAATACATAATAATGAAGATGCAGAAAGATGATTTAGTGAACTGATGAATGTGATGGACAGCTACTTAATTGTGGAGGAGAAAGTTAATTCACTGCTGAAGTGCCATTATTTAAGTAATGCTTGTCTGTTCAACAGGCATCTACTTAACAGAGATGTTATTAAAGCTAAATTACAGCAAAGCGGTGAGACATCTCCATCTAAATAAAACAGACAAGTCAAAATGAGTGATGAGGTACTAATTTTACAAATTTTCAGTTAAGCCA
This sequence comes from Acrocephalus scirpaceus scirpaceus, assembly GCA_910950805.1. NCBI lineage: Eukaryota > Metazoa > Chordata > Aves > Passeriformes > Sylviidae > Acrocephalus > Acrocephalus scirpaceus. The sequence continues at coordinate 6,134,252 of OU383776.1, forward strand.
TTTATTATAATTACCATATGCTATATTTTTCGTTGCTTCATTTATCACTTCATATATGGAGCCATTTGATTTGTATTTTTGTTATTCTAAGTAAGTAACTAGTTGTTGGGGGTTAGATTTGTTTCTTTTTTTACCTATAGAATTTTTTCCCGTAAGTTGTTAGGAAACTAGCTACTAGTACTTATTGGTACTTAAGCAAAAACCAGAAGAAGGAGGCTTCTGGACGAGGCCAGAGGAGAGGAGTGTAGCACCTGGCTACACTTCCTTTGTCTCTGGGAGTTTTCTCTTGGGAGACACTGCGAGTTTTGGGACAGGTAAAGGATGGGGCTGGGGGCAGCTGTGCTCTCTTGCTCTCGGAATCAGAAGAGGCACGGTCAAGCTGTTGCTTACTGTGGGGAAAATTCACTATCATCACTGGAGCCCAGTCCTAGGGATCAACCCATCTGCTCGTGTGACCAGGAATTCTGAGCTGACTTTTTCCTGCCCTGCGGGAGCTGCTGTCCCACCCCGCGACTTCTTCAGCGCTGCTCTGGGTGGGTCTTTGCTACGCTGTAGCCCCGCACCCCCTGCCCTGTTGGGACATGCTCCCGCAGTCCCAGCTACAACAGCAGAGCTTCCAATACATCTCATCCGGCAGCCCGGGGCTGCTGCTCATTCCTGCCCTTCCATCTTGGTGCTCCTCAGAGTCCTGCAGGGGCACCAGAATCAGACTGCCCCACGGTTTTGTGAAGCAAAGCCTCTCTTCCATCCCTTCCCATCTCAGCCGAGAAGGCTGACACGAGGCTCCTCGTTCTGTTCTGTTGTTGATGCTGTAGTTGTTCTTAGCCTTGTTATACATACTAGTGAAGAATTGTTACTCCAATCCTCATACCTTTGCCTGAGAGCCCCTTAATTTCAAAACTATAATTCGAGGGAGGGAGTTTGCATTCTCCATTCCAAGGGAGGCTCTGGCTTTCCCTGGCACGCAGCTGTCTTTCAAACTAAGACACTAATATAGACATTTTTTATAAACTTAGAAAGTTACTTAGTTTAAGAAGTAATATGAAAGCAGGAAGAGATATGAAGCAACAGAAATTAGGATTTAAGAGGAAAAAAATTAAGACTGACAGATGAAGATAGGCACATGAAAATATCTAAATATTGTCTATCATGGCTGAAAGAGAACAGTTTTAAAATAAAATAAAATTGCTACCTACAACATACAAAAACTACAATACATATAGAAACTATATTTTTGCTATTATTTGAAGATGACTGGGTTTTAGGACAAGCTTTTGTTTGGAAGGACATAGAGGTACATATTTATCTAAAGAGTAGATCAAAATAATACCAATCTTAATAAGAAAACATGTACCAAAATGTCATACCTAATTCACCTGAAACCTTGAAAACATTCAGAAAAGAAATCTATGGAAATGAAAATTGCTTTACAATATTCATACATTTCAAAACTTAAGGAAGAATTCCTATCCCTTTGTTCCAGCTCCACTAAAAAACCAAGATGTTAAACTCAAAAGACTATGTTTTTCCTCTACGAGACTAACACATACAGGATTACTTTTTCAAACTAATGCCCTTAAGACCTGTTTTGATCCTTAAATCCCCAATATGGCAAAGCCCAGCCGCTTGGACTGCTTTCCTGCCCAATGTCAGGCAAAAGCAAATCTTGCTTCCTTCCCAGCCTGCCTGTTCCACACACACACACGCCAGCAATCGGAGGGGGCAGCTGGAACAAGGCCCAGTGCAAAGCAGATCCTTTGCAGGCTCCAAATGCCACCTGCCTTGGCTCCATCAGACAAGGGCAAGCTTCAGTCAGCGTCCCAGGAGCAGCCTGGCAATTCCCCCCTCCCTGCCCCCTTGCCATCCTGCCCAGCCCCTGCTCCCAAGCCCTTGCAAGGCTGTGCCATTTTGCGGGCTAGATGCAGGAGGGAGTTGGAGGCATCAGCGGTGCAAATGCCAAAGGAGTGAGAAGGGAGAGGATGATGTTGAGCCGCGCTTTGCTCCAGCTGAGGAGGTTGGTGGAGGTGCAGAGCGGGAGGCTGCTCCTTTCAAGAGCAAGCCCAAGTGAACGGGTGATTTCTTGGGAGTGCATGTGGCTAGGAATTGTCTGGAATGGGAGAGGTTAGAAAAGCCCTCCAAGGCGGTCAAGTCCATGTGCCCAGCACAATTGAAGCAAGCTGTGTTGCTTGGTGACAAAGAGGACTAAAAGGGCCAGCTTTGATCCCTGCAAGTCGAAAGAGACAAGAGCAGTCCTTTTGATCCAATTCACTGAATTGGACAAAGCCTCCCTTTCCACTGTCAGCTGAGATATTTAGGAATGCAAGGATGAAAGGCCAGGCTTCTTTCCTTGGCAGGAACGGGGACACACCTTTGGAAGTGGTGCCCGCTGAGCCAGGGGCTGGGCCTGCGGGAGGACGCGTGTGCCCAGATTGTGCTCTCAGGGCCAAGGCTGTGTTTGCAACACCAAACAACAAATGGAACCAACGTGGCTTGAGCAATTTCATAGAGACAGCAAGACAAAATGGAAGCAACTTTGGTTTAATGCTAAAGACAGAGTTTTTTCTTAACAAAGACCAAACGACAAAAGCTATTTGCATAGTGAACAAGACCAAACCTCTTACATTTCCTGAGAAACTTATTGATACTCTAGAACAACTCTTCAATAAGTCTTGACTACTACTAATGAATCTTAGCTAAATTGGAAGCAACTTTGGTTGAATGCTAAAGACAGATTTATTTCTTAACAAAGACTAAATGACAAAAGGGGGAGCATAGTGAACTTCTTCATACTACAGAACATACTCTAGAACAACTCTTCAATAAGTCTTGACTACCAAACCTCTTACATTTCCTAAGAAACTTAATCCTACTCTAGAAGAACTCTTCCAAAAGTCTTGACTAATAGGAATGAATCGGAACTCATGCATTGAAAATGTCTATCTAGGAAACTACATGAAAGAATAAACAAGCCTAAAACCTTAACAAACAATCTTCTTCCCTAGCTAGTCTTCTTGATGGCTCAGTCTTGCTAGCCGTGGAGAAGTGCAGGGCTAATTTGGTCTTTTCTTCTTGGGGAGAGGCTCTGCCTCCTTCTGTGGGTGCTGTCTTCTCATGTGGATATTCCTTCCCCTCTTGGTGTCAAAAACCCTGGAAGAGAGGAAACAAAGTATCCCTTGTCAATTCAATCCACACCATGCAACCAAGTGCTGAGATCTCCATTTCTCTAGGACTTTCTGTCTTTTCAGGCTGTGACAGATTTGCAAATTGATCGTGCCCATGATTTTGATCTTTCTTCTTTCATTTCCCTCAATTTTTTTTTTTTTTCTTTTCATCCTGTTTTTACTTTGGTCAGCACCATGAGACCAAGCTTTAGTGTAGCTCTTCCTAGGTGGGTGAATTGTGTCTTGTTGGGGCGTGGCAAAGTTTCCCTGTGAATGCTGGGGCTGAGCGAAGCTGTTTGGGTTGGAGGTGGGCTGTAAGGTTGAGGCCGTTGTGGGCTGGGGCCGAGGGTGCAGGTGGGCTGAGCTTGGGCTGTGGTGCCTTTGAGCAGGGTCAGGCTGTTTGAGTGGCAAGGGCCAGGCTGTGAGCAGGAGGGGGAAGAGCTTGCGCACCGTTGGCACTGCCCGCAGGGAAAGGGGCCTGGCGCCGGCTGGGGCGGCCGGGGCGCTCGGCAGCAGGGACACTCGGCGGTGCGGGCCCTCCTGCGGCTTCTCCTCTCAGTGTGCCCATTGTCCTTGCTGCCAGGGCTTTTGCTGCTCTTTGCTTCTTCGCCCTCAGTCTGCAAATCAAAGAAGCCGGATCAATTTTTGCTGCCTCTCGCGGAGCTGGCAATGCCAGTGTCCAGCGCCAAAGTCTCTTGGCCTGAGGCAATTCCTGCCAGGCCTAGAGAGCTGAGCAAAGGGCTGGCTAGGGTGGCGGGCTGCGGCGGGGTGCAAACACAGAGCGCTTGGAGGAAAAATCACCTCCCTTCTAGTGCCCAAAGGGGTGGGATAAAGATGTGGGTATCTCTAATTCTGCATTTCTTCTTGATACGTCTCTGCCTAGAACCTCTTGATCCCTATGTTTCCTCCAGCAATGCCATGGGAATGGGTTTTCAATTCAGGCCAGTTGGTGAAGCCACACGGTTACCCAGTTTCTCCTGGCCCAACTAGTTTCCTTCTCTCTGGGAACCACGCTCAGGCTTGGTGGCAAAAAAAGTTTGCGTGGAGCCAGAGCACGGGCAGCTCTTTGTGGGGAGTCTGCTGGGATGCTACAAAAGATCCCTGCAAATCTGCAGCATCTCCATGAAGGCAGCCAGGATTGCTGATGTTAGCAAGCAGTGGGGAATGAAGGATGTGAGTGGAATGAGCAAGGGCAGGAGGCCTTGAGAAAGCAGTCTCTGGAGCGCCAAAGGCCATTGTGCTGATGGTGCTGTTTTATTTGGGAGCAAGTTGTGTTGCAGACTTGGGTATTTCCGAGCAGCAGCAGCACAATGAAGGCCTGGGCAGCATGTGCTGCGCCTTTGCCCGGTGCTGGACGATGTGATCGTGGCCGAGCGGCGTGTGGCCCGGCTGGCCAGCAGGTTTTGTCCCCTTGTCCCAGCTTCTGGACCCTCCTGGCAGTTCTTGTTTTTCTTACCTGAGCAAGAGTGCTGCCAAGTTTGTGTAGTTTGTGTTGTTTTTTCCAGGAGTAGTAGTACTCCACACACTGTGCCACA
>OU383776.1:6139041-6225724 GCA_910950805.1 Acrocephalus scirpaceus scirpaceus
AGGAGGCCAAAGCCCAAAGTGCTGCCTTTCAGCTGCTTGGCCTCTTCAGGGATTCAGTGCAGTGGATGCCGTCTGGCTGCAAGCTTGGGATTTGCTCCCACTGCCTGGTTTTTGCTGCCCAACCCTTTGATCGTGCTCCCCAAGAGTGGCATTTTGCTGCCACACTGAATTCTTTTGCTCCTCCTGCAGCCGGAAGTGCCTCATGTGGCTGAGGCTTCTGGGAATTTGCCCTCAATGCAGGCCCAAATGTCTTTGAGAGCCCAGACGTGCAGCTGGAGAAGGCAGCAGGCTGTGGGCCCCTGCGCTGGTGCCTCCAGGAGAGACCTTCTCCCTGCTGGAGCCTTTGGGGCTCAGGCCTGACTTGGCTGGAGGAGAGAAGCAGGCAGCAAGTGCTGCTCTTGTTGTGAAGTGCCTTGGTGCAAGCGCAGCCAGGAAAGGCTGTGGCAGTGGCCAGGCCTTGTCAATTGCCTGTGCCCTGTTGTGTGGGCCCCAAGAGGCGCTGCTTACCGGAACACTGCCGCGTGCCTGGTGCAGGCAGTGCAGGGCCAGCTCCAGGTGTGCCTGTGGCCTGGGAATGCCGCGGGAGCTGGCCATGTGCAAGAGTTGTGTCACTGCAAGCAGAAGAAAAAGGCAGCGAGAGTGAGGCTGGAGTGAAGAGAGGGGCAAGGGTGCGCTAGCAGGGAGAAGGAAAGCACAAGAGCTGGAGGCAGCAGGTGGGAGAGCATGAGCAGGAGAGCAAAGCAAGGGGCAGCAGAAGCAAGGGCGCATGGAGTGCTGGCTCTCCCTTGCAAGAGCCTTTGGGAAGAAGAAGCTTCTCTTCCCAATGTCCCCTTCTCTGCTGGCAAATGGCCCTGAGACCTTTGGAGAGCAGCAAAGTTGTGCTTTTCCTTGCTCTACCGCAAAAGCAGAGAGCATTCTCCTTGCCTGTGACACTCGCCCGTGGGAAGACGGGCGAGACAAGGAGAGAAGCAGAACTTGCAGAAAGCTGCCTTTTTCCCCAAGAAAAAGGAGCGTTTGACACAGCCGAGTATGCCAGGGGTTGGAAGAAAAGCTTGACAGCTACCTCTGTCCGGTTTGTCCATTTCAGAGTCGTCTTCCTCCAAAGGCTTCCACACCAGGGTTGCAGGCTCTTCATCGTCACTTGGAGGTGTGCTCTGCAGCTCCGGGAGCTGGGCCTGAAAGTCGCTGCCAACACGGATGTGTCTAAAGGAAGAAGGAAGTGCAGGGAAGAAGAATGGTAAGTGCTCAAGAGCCACATGCCGTGGAGCCAGAGGCTTGAGGCAAAGGCAGGCCAGCTCTGAACTAGCAGTTCTCCTGCTGGCCATCCCTCAAGTTGGCATCCTTTAATCCCTGTGCCAAAACTCACGGCTCAGTGGTGTCTTTGGCTTTCCTTTTCCTTGTGCCTCTGCTTTCCACCTGAAAGAGATGAAAACAAGGCTCCAGATAGAAATCCTTCTGGCAAGATGTGTTGGTAGCTTTCCGCCTCATGCTCATGCTCACTGCAAACCAGCAAGTCCTGTGTGCCAAGTGCCCTCAGTTTGGTGGAATTGCTGCATTTTTTCCCTTGGAAGTGGCAAGGCAGGAGGCTCTAGCAGTGGGCAGGGTGGTCAAGTGGGGAAGCAGAAGGGCACGCAGTGGTGCCTTGAGTCTTGGGGCCAGTGAGAAGAGGCCAAAGGATGGCGTGGAAGTTGTGGCAGGGGAGGCTGAGGTTGGGTTTGAGGAAAAGGTTGTTGCCAGAAGCAGAGGGTGCCTGGGCACTGGAAGCCATTCCTCCCCCGGGCAAGGGGCAGAGCAGTAAGGCAGCCGCAAGGGCTCAACAATTGTTTGGCCATTGCTCTTGGGCACAGGGTGTGATTGTTGAGGCTGTCGTGTGCAGGGCCAGGAGCTGGGCTCAATGACCCTGTGGGTCCCTTCCAAGCCAGGGAATTGTGTGCTCCTGAGATTGTGCTCTTGAGAGGGACCAATGCAGATGGCCCTTCATGGCTGCCTCTGAGCAAGGGGCAGAAGCAGCCCTAGAGACACTGAAAACCATGGACAAATGTAGACCAATATGTCTAGAGAAAAGAGATCCAATGCAGGTGGAAAAGTCAAAAATCCGTACATATATGAAAATCAAATGTATCTGTAAGTGATGAAAGTATGTAGGTATAAAAGTATCACTGAAACCAGACCATTTTTCTGCATGAAAGCCAGTACTTGAGGACAAGCGTGTACAAGTGCTTCCATGCTCTGAAAACGGGCATCCCAGAGGAGAAGGCCCATCATTGTGGTTTTTCATGTTTTGGAGGTGATCTGAGCAGAGCCAGCACCTCTTGGGCTTTGATGAGACTGAAGCTCTGAAGTCCTCTGTAATGCCCAGATTGTTTTTGGGTCAGCACAATCTAGTTTGGGGCCTGCAGTGGATCTCCAGAAGCTTGAATCAGGTCATCAGTGGATCAGTATCTGAAAGTGGCCCGTGACAGCTCTCTACATCCTCTGTGGGAGAGGTGTGTATTTCCAGGGGAGGCATCTTTATGTCAAGGAAAGTGTGACCCCGCTTTCCTGGGTAAGCTGTGTGTGTGGGTCCATGTCCAAGACCGTGCCTGTGGTGGTTGATGGGAAAGGCAAGGGGAGGCTCCTGCCATTGTGCCAGTGGTTGGAGGGGATTTCCTTACCTTTGCCATTGCCCAAGTGCTGTGGGGATGCCCGTCAGCAGATGAGGAGATGAGAATGTGGAGGCAGAGGCCAGATGTGGTGCTGATCTGCCAGATGTGGCGCCAGCAGTGGAAGGTGTGTGGTCAGGGAGAGCTCAGGAGCAGATGCTGCTGCTGCTGCTGCTGCTGCTGCTGCTGCTGCTGCTGCTGCTGCTGCTGCTCCAGCAGTGTTCCAGCAACGGGCGCAGGAGTAGGAGAGCAGGAGAGTTGCTATGGGCACAGGCCAAGATTCCATGTGGAACCCTAGGGTGTCACAAAGAGGGATGGGCCCCATTGGCCTCTTTTCCTTCTCCTGGTGCAAGGTTGCTGTGAGGAGCTTGCCACGGGGGCATTTGTCGTCAGTGCTGTGGCTGGGGCAAAGCAGGGCAGGGAGAGCTGTGGCTCGTCTTTGTGCTTGCCTGTAAGGTGGCTCCAGGTGAAGACAGGCAGGAGCCTGGCTCTGTGCGAGGGCCCAGAGCACATGGCGTGCACTGGAGAAGCACAAGGAGTGCTGGCCCTGGCTCTCGTGTGTCTGTGAGAGGAGCAAGAGCCTTCGAGTGGTTCAGTGCAGAGCCAAAGGCAAAGCTTTGTGTCAAAGTGGAGGCATTTGTTTTGGCCCCTTTCTAACCTGTCTGGTGCCTAATAAAGTCACTTGATGTTTTCCCTGCTTTGGGTTACTGAGCTGAGCGGTGTCTAAGCTCAGCTCTGCTTGTTTGAAACTTGGAGAAAGGGGATGATTTCCAGGGGAATTGATGGGGAGAGCCCAGGAGCAGATCCTTAGCAAAGACTCAATGCAGAATTGCTATGTCTTTCTTCTTGCTCCCTTGAAGAAGCAAGATGTTAGTTTGAAAAGCTTCTGTTGTTCCTCTCAGACACTAACACAAAGAGAATTAGTTTTTCACACCAATGGCCTTCCCAGTTGTTTTGATCCTTAGGTCCCAGCTATGGCAAAGCCCAGCCGCTTGGACTGCTTTCCTGCCCAATGTCAGGCAAAAGCAAATCTTGCTTCCTTCCCAGCCTTCCTGTTCCATACACACACTCGTCAGCAAACAGTGTTCTTAAAAATATTTTGCCAGATATCAAATACTATGTAGCTTCTGCAAGTCTCACATTTGAGTTGTAGAAATGTATGGCCATGCCTTTTATGTCGTCCGGAGCCCTTTATTTCAGGTAGTTGTGTACCTCCATGGGATGACCTGGCTCTTTCCTCTTCCATCCTCTTCTAAAAAAGTGCGTCTTCAGTGTGAAACTCTGATGTTTTCTGCCATATAAGAAACTTGGATATTTGTTTCATTTATTTCCAATCAAACCAGAGCAGAAGAAAGAGAAATAAACCAAATCTGAATTTTTCCTCTCATGCTGTGTGTTCGCCTTATTGTTCCTTTTTAATATGGTATCCCAGAAATGTTCCCAGCTTTTCTGATGTATTTACCGTTGCCAGCAGTAGGTTTATCTCGAAGTCAGCTGGAACTCCCTCCATCAAACATGGGGAAGCTTCTGGCAGATTCTCACTGAAGCCACCTGTGTAGTTCCCCACACAAAGTGTAGGCAGAGGATTGTCAGCTCTTTTCTTTGCCCTAGGGAAGCCATGAGCTGTGTTCCTGAGAGCAAGACCCACCAAAGAAAAATGTGGGCTGCAGGCTTTTTTTGTCAGAAAACACTTAAAAAATTATAAATTCTGACATTGTCGTGTTATTTGCTAAATTGCTGAGTAAAATCCAAGTATTTTGCTCAGTGTTGTAGCTCTTAGTGGACTCCCCATGTCACTTTCCCTTACACCATATATGAGTTATATATTGTTATTATTCCAATAAATAATTTTAAGTTTGTATTTTTTAATTTCAATTTATTACTGATATGGAGCCTGGCACCCTCACCAAGCCCATTAGTGCAGTAATTACAATCATGTCACTGTTGTGGTTTTTAGGTATCATTTGGAGCATTTGTGTATAATTTGGGAGATTTAACTGAGTCATAATATTAAGCCGTGGGGTAAGTGAAACTTGCAGACTGCTGATATATTAAAATACCTGAGGAGCTTAACTGCCACCCCCCTTGTTGCTGGCGTGCAAGGGTGCAGCTGACACCAGCAGGGAGACAGAGATCACCAGGGGAGCTCTGGTTCCATCCTTGACAGGTGCTCAGGGCTTGCTGGGGGTGTTTTTTTAATCCCACTGTCTCCAGTGACAATTCTTGAGTGCTAAAGCTTCTCATGTCATGCACCATAACACAGTAAAGGGGACAGGGAGGGATCACTGGGCATTGGCCATCCAAGCACTTCAAATTCCTTTGCAAACAGTTCTTAAGTCTTTAGGAATTGTTTCCTCATTACATAAAATAAAAATGATAATCTGAGCAACTACACCAAATTTCTCTGAGCACTATTGTCCTAGGTTACAATGTAAAATTGTAACCAAGGTTTGTATTCTATCCCCATGAGCCGTTGGAGCCAAGGTGGGGCAGTGTTTTCCTTATCTTCTGTTAATGGGCCCATCAATGTCTTGCCCATGACTGTTTAATGGGCCATCAAGGACCCACTGCATGACTCATGGAATGAGATCAGCCCATTGTGAGATGCTTCGCCCAGGGGGAGGAGCCAAGCATTCCCACCTGGATAAATCCAGGGTTTGGGACAGCACAGGCAGCTTTTATCCACTGGACTCCCAGAGGAGACAAGAGCTGCCGGACGTTTCTACAAGAATCACTGCTTCGACAAGACCATCTCATCTGGACTAGTACTACCACCCTAACTAACAGGGTGTCAGGTTGTATTCTGACTCTGTCAGTGGGTTTTTTTTTTTGTACTATTACTTTTATTTTATTTTACTTTCCTTTATTTTCTTTTCATCTTATTAAATTGTGTTTCTGACTTGGAGTCCTTCACTGGTTTTGCTTTCAAACCAGCACAACTATGTAATTTAGAGAGATCAGAGCAGGAAACCTTAGCGTTCCAATTCCTTGTCTTTGTTTTTAAAAAACTGAGCTTGCTATTAGCTAGAACTATTTTTCACTCCTATTTCACAGCTAAAACCTAGTAACAAAATCCAGGAACCATACATTATAGGGAAGAAAATGACATGGACATTTGTTATACTTACCACATTTTTAATTAGAAAGCCATTTTGGATAGTTGTGTGGGAACAAAAATAAGGTGGAGGGATTTACCTACTGGAAGCAGCAATTAGATTTCCTTATATTTTTATGACTTTATTTTCATCATATAATATACATAATAAATTTGGGAAGAATTATAGAATATAAGTTTCTTTCAGCAATATGCAAATGGATTAAAACACTCTCACACACAGCATTGTTGTTTAAAACAGCAAATGATGGCAGATGACTTCAAAAGTGCATAGATAATAGGTATTTTGGCACTAATGTTACAAAGGAGGACCTATTTCAATGGTATATGAACAGCAATTGCTTACTCTTTTGTAAATGTGGAAATGTTTTTACCAGTGAAAATACCTGGTGAATTCTTCAACTTTAAATGTCTAATAGGACTTTAGTTCTCTTTTTCTCGAATCTTTGTTAATCCACATAATCTTGAGTAACTCCATAAAAATAATTAAACAATTCCTAAATGTTAATTTTAAGTTAGTACACAAATAGAACGACTGAACCAATGCTGTGGTAGGACAAACCAAGACAACACTGTCACAAAATCCCTGGAGGAAACACTTCTTCAGAAACACTGATGGAATGGAATTTACTGACCTCAATCCTGGGTCCAAAATATTCAGTTTATTTGCTCACCAGTTCTTGCAAGTATAAACAACATCCAGAATTTAAAAGCACAGGTGGCAGTCTATGGCACATTGGGCAATATACAATTAACCAATATAAATACAGTGCATAGAAACATACACACATTTACATCCACAGAGAGAAGGAGAAGAGAAATATGTTTTCACTCAGGCTCAAATTAAATATTGCTGAAGCCTTAAAACAAGCATAAGTATTTATCTATAACATACAACCTTGAGAAACATTGTATTTTAACAGACATATTTAAAGATAACTATCTGTGATAGGAGTTTTTAAAAGCAGTCACTTAAAAGCAGTTTATAAAAGCAGTCATTAGAAAGCAAGCTGATAAAACTATTTACCTTATGACATGTCATACGGAAATCTGCAACTTTCAAAGGCAATGGGAAATGTTTTGCTATGTATTATTTCAATGCTATGTTTTAAAAGGCAAAATTCAGAGTCTCTAAATTTATGAAGTATGGATGGCAAATATGAACCAACAGCAAAAAATTAGAATGAGCTAATGCAGATCATAACTGTGACACCAAAATTAATCAAGCAAAACAAATTCAGTACTATCTGTTTCATAGAACATTTTAGTTTTTATAAAGTTCACCAGTACTGTTGTCCCATATGTCAACGTAAAATGTAAGATGACACAGGCCTCACTTTATACAGGACATATTGGAGAAGGGAGAGCTCATGTAGTGCTGTGAAACTGAAGTGGAAATGAATTTAGCAGCAGCATTCTGGGAAGAGATGCGCAATGAAAAATGGATTACTCAGGGAAAGGTAAATGAGACATGAAATTAGGAAAGCCCTGCTGAGGGTTTTTAGATCTTAGGGCAGATAAGAAAGAGGGGTGTTATGACTGTATATTTCTAGCATTTTTACTTCACTTTATGTTCCATTGCAAATCCTTGACAGAATCATTTCCAAGCTTATCTTTTGGATGGGACATCTAAGTGAAGTTGCATTGCTTTTTAACATTTCCCAGATAGTTACTAAGAGGATGGAGTATATTTGTTGTATTTTTCACATAAATTTTCATCTGAATTAAATACCAAATATATTATTTTGCTGCCTGCATTTTCTCAGCCTTTCTGTGATGCTCTAATAGATGTCCTTTCATAAAAATAAAGAATGTTGTTTGGTTGCTAAATATTACTCAGAGGTTAGGTGCATCTCACAGCATGGGCATGAAGCAGAAAGTATACAGCATTCTAATCTGTTATTATGAGTATTGCAAGTCAAAAAAGAAATGCTTTACAATGAAATTACCCTTTGGAACAGAAATTCCACAAACCTAGTATTCTCTATTCAAAAGTCTGCACTTTGTGTTCACTATCACTTTGGGGTTCTTTATTATTCATATTTTCAGTGATTTTAAATATGGATTTTCTTCTGAGTTATACAGCATGAAAAAATAAGTGATTTTGAGTTACAGTCATAGTTTATATCAAAAAATATTAACTCCTTTGAGTCTAAGAATATATTTCTCTATACTTTTTCCAAGAGATGTTTAACAGGCTGGTACCTTGTTTCAAAGTGAGTTTCTTTCCACCAACCAGATCATATAGCTTCTGGATTTTTAATTAAGTTTAATAAAAGTGGCATCTCATATATGAAACACCTACCAAAGGCTAACATTAAAAAAATGAAAAAGAGTTTAGAGCTTTCGAGGCAAATGTGTTTTGAGAACAAAAATAATGGTTTATTATATCATCTTTTGCTGGCCCATAATAACTTATGATTATTTAGGCTATGCTGGTATTCTCAAGATACTAATAATCTAAGACATTAATAATACACTAGTAGATAAAAAATCAAACCTTAATTTCTGCTAAAAATGCCATTACACTTGTCAAAGAAAGTTATTTAGCAATTTGTAATACCTGGTTATGAGCTGTACTCCAACACTTTAGTGGTCTGAGAAGTTTACAGTTATTTATAGATTCATAAGTCCTTAATTCGTAAGTAAGTTCCTATAAGAGAGATGGGATTTTCTAAGGGGAAAACTTGCTTTGCATTGATTCATAGTACACACATACTTCTAAATGTTTTTTATTCTATGAGAACACAAGCTGGAGCAGAGCACTACAACTATACCACACAGAAATAATGGTACCTTATGATACTTGAAATAATTTGGCAACACAGTTTAATAGATCTGCACTAAGTATATACTCTATCCATAATTCTTTATCCACATAAACACTAACAGTATTATCTATTTCATCCATATGGAAAGACAGGAACAACAATATCTTTGACAAAACATTCACTTTGCCAGTGGCCAGTCTTTTTCATCATGGAGGTTTTCTCTCCAACACTTCAGATCTCTCTTTACTAAAATGATAATTTACCATTTACAGCTTCCAGGCTATTCTGGGCTTTGAATTTTCAAGTATGGGAGAGAGCTTGCAGCACAGTTGTACTCTGGTATTTCACAGGGAATAGTGATTCCACTTAAGCATGCTTACCAACTGCAGTTCAGTATTGGTGCCTACTACTGAAAAGGAGAGCACAATGTCCATATTATATATATGCCATCAGCTGATTTTCTTCACAAAAAGAACACTGTAGAGATCTGTGGAGATTTTTGAAAGCTGTAGTTCCTATGACTTATCTTTTAAAATAGACTTGCCATGTAATAGAATAGATACCTTTTGCTTTAGGTCATGTGACTATGTGCTAGCAAACTGTTTCTGGTTCTGTCATGGCCCTATAAAAAATTCTGAGTAATAAAGCTTGAGCAAATAAAAACAAGAAAAATACTGTATGCTGTTAAAAAACCATAGTTCTACCAAAACTGGGATATCTGGTTACCTAATTTATGGTTTAGTCTCATCTCTGCACCTTCCACTTGCTATAATTTCTGGAAACTACTCCTTTAAGCTGAGCCAAAATCTGCCAAATTTTCCTTCAACACTATATCTTTCCTATTTCATGTTTAAATTGTTTCTTTATGTATCCTCCTGTCAGCTTCACTTCATGTCTGCTATTACAGTCTTCAGAATAACTATACCACACTTTCTTTCCAGCAGTGTGATAATCTGCAAGACGAATTTCACCAGCAGATCCTTAGATTTAATAATTTTATATTTTTATATCCATGACTTAGCTTCAAACTATATGTGACTGTCTCATATTTCCCTTTTTGTCTAAAGCTGTTGTGGCATGCATGCACAGTTGTGCACTGTCATATTGCCTTAGAATACAGTTCTGAGTCAGTTCCAGCGTGAGGGCACTTTTCCAACACTGTTGCTCAGTTAGCAAGAGCTATTAATGGAGGTTTCTGGATGGTGAGGGGCCTGGTACTCTACTGCTTTGTGTGGAGCCATTCAGTTGTTCATCCTCTTTCCATGGACTGCACTCACTGGAAGAGCTGGCCTTCTGTGTATCATACTAGAGTTCCTCTACATTACAGGCTACTTCTGCTTTTGATGGGGTGGTGACTGCAGCAGCAGAGGCACGGATTCCTGCCTGGTGACAGCTGTACTTGTCCTGACACAGCTGTATCGAGACTCTCTGTGCCAGGGTGAGACTTCTTGTCCTAATGGTCACATTCAGGGAGAACAGGCATCTGTAGAGATGGAATGACACCAGGCTACCTCAAGACAAAAACCTGCAACTGTTGTGCTTTATGTGGAGAAACAATTTACACCTGTGCAACAGAATCAGGAGAATCCAATTAGGAAAAATGCACTCTGAGCTATTTTATGCAAAATCCTATATTTGTTCTACAAAATTGTATATTGTTGAATTGATACCAAAACACCTTTTGTTTTTCATCTTTTGTCATTTTTTTTATTTGTTCAGAAGTCCTGACATTTGAAGACTACAGTTTTGAATTATTTTTCAGACCCCAGTATTGCAATTAAATTGGTATTTAATAACTTAATAATTACAACTTACTGATCACCCAGTGAAGAGAATAAAAGTGATTAAAAGCAATGCAAAGCAAAATAATCAAAAAGCACACAACTATTTATGTTCAACTACAAAAGCACAGTTTTAAAATGGAAAGGATGAGAGACACACTGAAAAGTTATTTGCCAGGATCATTTGGTTGGAAGGGATCATAGTGCAAGTTGTGCCATTTGCACAGCTAGGCAATTCCCACTGATGGCTACCTACTTCTTATTGAGGGGTGCAGATATGAGGAGAGGCTGGGGAGGTATAAGAAAAGGGCTACAGAAGACAAGCATCTGCACTATAATACAGAAAGAGAAAATACCATGGTAGAAGAGACTGAGATCTCACTGGCTGAAACAGCTCTTTTATCACTTTCTTTAGCTTCTGCTCTTCCTCCCACTCTCAAGTTGGTAAAGGGAACATTTGCAAGCAGACTGCCAGTGCTGCTTGGCTTCACTCCAAAGCTGCTCGGAATGCTCTCCTCACTCCCAAACGGCATGTGTTTGCTTTGTCACATCTTCCCTCATGACTGCAGCTTACTATTCCCTGTCCCATGCACTGGCTCTCATGACAGATTAGCCATCCTTGCAAAGGCAGCATTTGTGACAGTGTGGATATATCCACACCTGTCATGACTCTTTAGACAGGTGGGGAAAATTACTACTGTTCTAGGCTAATAAATAGGTCTTCCTCCAGCAGGAGTAACTTTTGTTACATGATTACATCCTGCTGTTTTGGCCAGGGCCAGTGATTGGCAGGCTCTAACCTTTGCTGTCTGTGGGATGGGAAACAGGCAGACAAGTTCAGTCAGGCGGAAGAATGAAGACACCTTGTTAGTGACAGTTACAATGTGCCTGCACATTCCTAAAATACAGGCAATCCCTGTCATGGGAGAAGGGCTCCACTCCTTACGTGAAGACAAGCAACTGGTCCACAGGGAAAAAAACAGAGGGAAGGATGTTTTGCTGATGATTTACTTTTTGTCCCAGAACAGATGGACCGCAATAGAACTAAAGGGAATAAGAAGAACAGCAGCATCCAACAGCTCCACTGAGAACAGCTTTTACTTTTCACATACCTTTATTTCAAATAACATGACATTGAGCAATGTCACTCTAAGTCAGCAACAGTGATTCTTTATTGAAGCCAAGACTGGCACGAGTTTGTTAACATACAGCATGCCCTTACAGCACCTGGACATCAGTGAAATCGGTTACTTCAAGAAGTTAGTTCTTTGCTATAAACTAAAGTTCCGTTCTGATCCTCCTGAGGGGCATGAGGAACATTGTCTGGATTCATATATTCTTAGCTCAATGTGGGTCTGTGGTAGCGTACAGGGCAGCAACAGCCACAGCAAGAGTGGTGCAGAGCGCACACACGCAGGGCACAAGAACACTGGCAGTATAAGGCTGGCTTGTGGTAAAATGACTGCAGTCATCTGTGCAACACTTACCTGTTCCCTTCTGCAAATCAGCTATTGCCCTGGAAATCCTTCTTCTCCTCCCAAAGAGGTGAGCTCTTTGCAGAAGAATTCCAAATATCCTGTTACAACTCTGGAACATAGTGAGAAAATTTAAGTATAAAGCTTCGGAAAGTAGTCAGGGTTCTCATAAGAAAGGCAACATTCACTGTTGTCCTTGTTAGGTGACTCCGGGGGCTTGACGTGGTTAAACACTGCCGCCTGTAGGTTGGCCAAGCTGGTTCTACTCAGAAAAGGCTGCTAGTGTAACCTGACAGTAGAACTGGCAAAGCTGCCCCACTCGCAGAAAAGGACTAATGCTACAATTTCAGACTATTGAAACAAGCTTATATCAGCTCAACACTCTGTATGCTGGATACAAAGAGATTTTGATGCAGTTATCGGCACAGTGAAACTGAAATTGTTATCTTGTGGAATCAGGGCTTCATTGATTATAAGAACGAGAGGTGAAGTGGAAGTCTGCATGTATAGTTCTGCATGCTACTATGATCTCTGACCTTTCTCCTATTTTTACATGCATTTTTCTTTTAAATTGACGTAAAAGATTTTGAAAAATAATGCAGCTCATGATCTCCAAGTATCACATTGAAATGCCTGTTTATCACATTTCTGCTCCCTCCCCTAAAGTTAAAATCTTCCCAAAATTTTGCAAGAAAATGTCTTTGCTGAAAAGCCTAGAAAAACTATCTTGCTATTTTACATGGTTGGTGATTGTCCATCTCTCTAATTTGTCAAGATCTCTCTGCAGAGCCTATCTGCCCTCTAAGGAGTCAACAGCTTCTCCCAGTTTAATGTTGTCAGCACACTTAGTATTCCTTTGAATCCTGTGTCCAGGTGAACAAGTATGTTGAAGAGGATAGAGCCCTGCAGAACCCCACTAGTTGACTGGATGCTACCCTGATGTTTTTGTAAAATACATACTATTCTTTCCAAAAAACACATCTCATTGCAGTTTCATAATTGCCTTGAAAGGCATACAAGTGGAGAGATTATTCCTCTGCAACTGTGCAGAGATTATTATCAGAGAAATGTCACAATTTGAAGCACCAGCAACCATACAGGAAAATACATTCTTTTCAGCCAAACTTTCATTCATTCATGGATGCATGCATTCATTCATGTTTAGCTCAAAGAGAGGTAAATACACAGCTGTCAGTGCACACAGCATTTGGACTATCAACATATATTGAGCCATGATATACATAGCCATGGGTGAATATTGGAAAACAACGTGACTTTGTGTGCTGGTCACCATAACTTAATTATTTGTATGATTGGGACTAACACTTCTAATATACTTCTGTTGATTGTGCAACAGCTGCCTTTCAATTTTTTAAAAAGCATTTTACACTTCATATCAACCAAGAAGTTGAAAGTGTTTTGCTTAGAAGCTATGCTTTTATGATTTGTCCTATTTCCATACCAATTTATGTCTGACAGTACTTCACAAAAACTGAGAAACTTCTGCATACATTAGAGCAGATCTTGAAGCAAGTCTTGCTTTCTCTACAGATCCATGCAAAATAATTTCTCATGTACATATGGAATTCTTCCTGACCTGTTGACAGAACAGCCCAATTGTAATGACTGTCAGCATAAAGATCAGAGTAATGATACATGTAAAGCTATTAAAAATCATAGAAATGCTAACACTAGTGTGCCTCACAGTCTAGGTTATTACATGGGGAAAAAATGACATATTTGAATAGCAAAAAAGAACAGGTTTACTGTCATAACAATTCCATTTTGTCGGACCTGCCTCAAACCTCTTTTTTATTTTCTTGGATTTAAATGACAGTTCAAATAATTTCTTTAGAAAGTATGTAAGGAAATTCAGGATTTGCTGGTTTTGAAAGTGTTGCATCAATGTAGACTGTTTTGATAGCACTGAATTTCACATTTCAACCATAGCTCTGAATCAAAGGTGCTCCTTTGCATTTATTTGCATCTTTTGGACTAGGCTGTTCAAACCGCACTGTCAGCATTTCTGAGGAAGTAAAAAGTGTTTTGAACTGCTGGAAAAGCTCGAATACTTCCAAGAGATCTTTTTAATGCGTCCTCCCACGGAAGCGGGATTTTGTGACCCTGGTTCAAAGCCATCCCTTACCTACCGTCCTTGTAGAACCTCTGCACAAGACACCTGGGCAGCCACAAGCTGGGTAAACTATTTACCATGCCAACAGGAGGCGGGAACGAGAGAGTAAAATCGTGTTTTACCACGTAAGGCTTTCTGACTACCTCCGCACATGCACTGAACTCCCCGAAGCAGCCCAGCCGCCCTGTCAGGGGCCGGGCACGGGGGAACACACCCGGCAGGGGCCAGGCCGCCCAGCTGCCCCGCCGGGGAGCCCCGGGCCCCCTTCCCCCGGTTCCCAGCCAGCGCTAACTACCGGAGGCCGGGACACGGCCCCATTGCCCCTCAGGAGCAGCTGCGAACATAAGGACGGCCCCTAAGTGCAGGCCCTCCCACCAACAGCTTGTGCCCAGCCCTCAGCCGGCCAGGGAACCGGCTCTACGCCCACTCCCGGCTCCTCTCGCCCCGCCCACGCCCCGGGAGCGGCCCGGCTCCGACACGAGTTGTGCTCCCGCCCGCCCCGGAGCAGCCGCTCCGCCTTCATCCCTTTCTCCCTCCCGGGGCCATCCCACCCGGAACTTCACTTCCGGGGCGGCCATTTTGGGCGGTCCGTGGCTGGTCGGTGCGGCGGGGCGGGCTCGGCCCGGGCCGGGGGGCTGTGGCAGGGGCTGTGACACGGGCTGTGACAGCGCCGGGGGGGACACCTGCGCCGGGCACTGTCGGGGCGCCGCCGCTGGGGCAGAGCCGCCGCCCGGGGACCGCAGCGCCCGCCTGCCCCCGCCATGTCGGACTTCGACAGCAACCCCTTCGCCGACCCGGACCTCAACAACCCCTTCAAGGTGAGGGGGCCGTGAGGTTTGCTCGGTGTCGGTCTGCGCCGAGCCTCGGGATCCCGCGAGAGGAAGCAAGGAAAGGGGGAAGGGAATAAGGAAGGTGGGAAGGGCCCCGTGGAAGCTGCGGGCCGGGGTCTCTGCCCTCAGCGGGCTGCGGAGGCCTGGAGTCGGGGCGGGGGCACAGTGCGGAGGATGAGCAGCGTTTCACAACTTCAGGACTCCGTGTTGCCTTCTGTCGTTAAAATAACACAAGTCGTATTTCAGATGCGTTATTTCGATGGGAAAAAAAGGAAAAGTTGGGGATTTTTTTATTTTGACTCTAGCTTTGTGCTAGGGACAGCACTACTACAGCCTGTTTTCCTTCGTCTGTTTGAGCCAAGTAGTCAAACGTAGTGAATTAGTGAATTTACCCTCTTCTTTTCTAACCTCCTCCCACCCCCTTAAAGCTTACTAGTTCCCTTATGTCTGAATCACGGTACCAATGGCTGGGCCTGAGTTCTGTGCTGCGTCTCTTACTGCTTTGTTGTAATGTACTAGAAAGCTTTTAGATTTTGCACTGTTGACTTGTCATACCGCTATGAATTCTTTCTTCGCTCAGTGGCTTCAGCTGTCAAAACGAACTGACCTCCCTGGATGCTTCCCCTCCTGTTTTTTTCTTTGTTATTTGAATCCAGTTCAACTAACTTCTGACGCTACCTACTTTGATAATATTACTGAACTTCTTGCAGGCACTTTAAAGCACGCAGTATGTGGCAGTGAGTTTAGAATGTTAGCTGGAATAATTAAGCATACTTCTGTCCACATAGATGGAAGCATAATGTTCCTAACATTTTTTCTTTAGAGTCACTCTGAATCATTAGTTTAGTTTTTATGGTCATAAAACATAGGCAATAGTATTCATTAGGCTAGAATTCCTTAGGCTAAGATCTGTTTTTGTTTGTTGCATGCAGTGCAATGACCTTCCAGGTGAACACAGGTCCTGGTGTTGAGTTTGCTGCCAGCAATAGTTTGGGCTGGTACCAACGTCAGTGAGCACCAAGCACTGAAAAGGTGTCATTTTAGGATGTGTCTTCAGCAACAGAAATATGTGATGCTTTTCCTCCTACTTCCATCCTTCTTGTAATAGTTAATCAAATAACATCTAGCAAAATCCAGGGCAGTGAGGAGTATTAGATGCAAAATAGCTGCCTCTGCAGTGCTCATCAGGCCGTGTAACTGGTCTTGTGAGACCTAAACTAGGCACGCACCTGAATTATACTTCCAGTTTGAAGACACTGCTTAAAGCACAAAAGCTTATTCCAGCTTCTCTTTAGGGAAAGATTTCTACTGTAACTGTTGGGCAGAATCCATGCTCTGCTTCTCATCTGCAGTGCATCATTATAAAATGACTCTTTAGCAGCTTCTCTGTAACTTGAAGCTCTGTTTGAATTTCTTCATTTGCAGAAGATGGTTCAGGAAAGCTGTGTACTTTCCCTTTTTCAGAGGCTTTTTTCTCTTCCTTCAGTCTTTGCTAGCTTCCATCACATTCTAGTGCCCATAAAAGGTAATCTTGCATACCTTTACTTACCCATGCATTTAACTTGAAGGGGCAGAAGGCCTCATATGTAAGCTAAAGCTTGATGGCCATCTTGTTGGCAGAACAGCTTTGAAATTAAGTGGGTAGTAATGCATGGTATGTATTTAAGTTTCATCTATGTCTTTTAAAATACTTTATGCACAGAACCAGTATTTCCAAATAGACCCTGACAGCCTAAATCATATTGTCTAAACACTGTATCCTTATGTACTCATATTTTTGTCTTTGCTTGATATTTTTATGTATGATGTGATTAGTTGTTTTCCTCGCTTTTGAAGCTGCTTCCTGTGCTAATGTAAAATCACAAAGTAGTATTGCAGAGAAGGGGTGGGAAGGCATCAGGTGGAAGAGTTGTTGCCAAGGTCTAAAGATAGATCCTTTTCTTTCTTAAACATTTTGGTTTTACTAGCTGTCTGTGATCTACATGGGAGGTTTCCTGTGACTGTTCTTATGTCTTTTAATAAAAAGATTAGAGCAGAGCTTCTTGCTTGATGTTGAATCAAATAAAAGTGTTCTCTGGAAAGATAAAGGTAAAACATAAACATCTAGTGCTCAGTATTTTGGGTAATTAATACTTTTGGAAGTCTAAAAATAAATTACCTGCTGGAAAAACTGAAATTACCTGGCTTGGTCATGAAGTGCTGTGGATTTTGAGACAAGTGGCTACCTAACCTTTGCATTTTTTTTATACTCCGTTGCTTTTAAAAAAGCAGCAAACTGGAACTGAATCCAGACTCAGATATGCTATTGAAGTCATACTTTTCCTCTCTAAATCAATGTCCTCTGAATGCTATACCAACAAAGCCAAAAGATGGGGGTTTTTTTAAAGACAGAGGGTACTGAAACAAACAGATAAGTGGCATGCTAACACTTGCAAGCTTTTGATAACATTAAAGTTGTGCAGAAGAAAATGCATTCATGTACCATACAAATGAAGATGTGAGAATGCTTTTATAATATGATGTATCAGTAGTGTGAAGAAATACACAGTTGGTGTAACCTCAGCTATCATGATTGGAAGCAGATTAGTAATGGAATCTATTAATTTTGTCATAGCTTGTGAGTGTGAATTCCCATTTCGTAAAGCTTTCACTTACAAATGCTGCAGTCCCACCAAAGAGGGTGAGCAGAGCAGATGTGATGATGGTAACTGCATTCAGTGCTAGGCAACTCTGTAGAGAGGAGGCAGATCTAGGGCCAAGTTAGAAAGCCAAGCCAGAGTCAGGATCATGTCCAGTGAAAGTAAACAGGATCAGCCAACAGTCCTCTGATGACCAGGTAAGGTGTTAGTAAGGAATGGGGGTCTGACCGCTTAAGAGGAGTTTGAGAATCCTCGAGGTCCTGACAGTCTGTCTTAAATAGGGTAAAGCAGCATGAAATAAATTTTGTATGACAAAACAAAGGCACATTTCTAATGTAGCTGTCTGCTTGTGTTCTTTTTTTTTTTCATGTCATAGGATAGGTGATAGTTGTAGTCTTCTGTCTTGGGAGGTGATACAGTTACAAAGGTTCTGAAATAGCAGTCTCAAAATTCAGTGTAAGTATCATTTACTCTGAAAGATCAGCAGTTCATCTACAATAAAAATTGTAGGTTCTGTGTTCTTGGTTTGATTTTTTTTTTCCTAAGTGAACAGTCCTGCTACTCAGAGAAGTTTTTTTAAGTAGAGCTATGAATTTCATAGGCCTTTGGATCTTGGCTGACAGATGGCAAAAGGTTTGAAAACTGACTGTTAATTATCCAGACATATGAAACAGTTATTTTTGGTGGCAGTAGAATCAGAACTATAAAGACTGAGTTATGCAATAAATTCTGTTGGGTCAGTTCATCTGATGTGTTTAGCTCTGAGCAGGTGCATGTATTTGACACCATAGAAATTATGATAGGCTTGAAAACTAAGATACATTTCTATTCAAGTCTGAATCTTGAACAGAAGATGACCTTCAGGGAAAACCCAAATCACTAGGTGATAGGAAGATTTTTCTTTTTTTCTTGATTAGATTTAGTGTGGGAGGGCACAATCAGAGCAGACTTCAAATGTATGTAACGTTAAGTATTTGAGTAGTTTCTTTGAGTCAGATTAGGGATCCAAACTGTGGTTACCTTTGAGTCGTTTCTCCAAAAAGACACAGATCTTATGTAGTTCTGTCATGACTGACATTCTTGTTTGGATGGCCGAGATACTCTGCAATATCCAAAAATGGCACTGAATTGCACCCACTGAGGTCACAGGATTACTTGATGCTCTACAAGTAATTCCAGTTACAAGTTGGATATTACACTTAATCTTAACTCACATGAGCACAAATTAATCTCCAGTCTGGTTTGGTGGGAAATACAGCCTGGAGGTTTGATACTGGAAGTGGTTGTGCAGCTGACTGCTACCTTCTGTGGCAACAGAATCTATACAATTTATACTGTGATTGCTGAAGTGAAGCTAAAGTAATAGAAACTTAGAGGAAAAAAGAGAAATCCTGATTTTTTTTTTTTTTTTGAAGAATTGGGACCCTTATTACTTAAAATGTTTGTGCTGCTTTAGAACGAAGCAGTTTTTTCGCATGCCTATATGCATAACTTAGTTTTGATTCCTGTATCCGACTACAAAATATACTGATTTAACTTGTCTGTTTTAAAGTTAGTGAAAGACATAAAATACAGGTATTTTTTCTGACTTTTACTATCTGGATTCCTTTCATGTCTTCAAAAATTATGACTATCTCTAAATCTTGCATAATTTAATGTTGAACATCATGGTAGTGGATTGTCCTTTAGTTGTCCTACATGGAAGTTGGCTTTCAAGAGTACACTTCACCAGTGCTTAACTGCCCTGTAATCAGTTAAAAATGTGAAGTGTTTTAATAGTTACTCAGTATCATATAGTTTTCCCCTCTAGATTTTCACTGCAGTGTTAGCACATATTGCCTAGTGTTATTATTGCACTGTATACTGAGATTCAACATTATAAAGAGGATCATACGCATATCAGAGCTGGGAAAGGAGAACGATTTAAGAACAGCTGTGAGATGGAGGTGATACTTTGTTAGGCATCCAGTACTTCATTGCAAGACTAAGCTGGTGCAAACATTAGGACAAATTTGTCCTTGTCAGCCTCTGAAGTTCTTTCAGGTTTTAGAGGTGGGGACCTTGCCTTGCAGCTGCTCAGAACCCTTCACAGCTCTGTTTTCATGTGATGAATGTGAGCTATAACAGGCAGCATTCAAAAGAAAAGCATAAGGAAACCCAGTGTGCTACTTTTGCAGTATCCTATTTAATAATTATGTTCAGGTAGAGTGGGAAAGAAAGTTATTTGAACATCATTTTGTGAGGGGGCTGGGAAAATGGCTGATAAATGATCAATATGTTAAACTTGAAAAACTTGGAATTATGAAAGAACTGTTAGGTGGCTACTTGGGTATTTTTCTTATTTTTAGTCCAGAATTTTTTACCAAACATTTATGTCACATGTGTGAATTGCAATTTCAGAGGCTTAATCCAGCAGTATTATGGGACTGAGAAACACTCCAGAACCTGTTTATGAAAAGTGTGATGGATAAATTTCTCTTTGGTCAAGAAATCAAAAAAGTCAGACCAACAGTTTCAGATATTTTGTGTTGCATTTTTGCCTACTTTTCTGACCCGGTGATGTTATTTTAGGGAGTACTTTACAGACAACAGGAAATACAACTGTTACTATTACTATAACCTCTTCCCACTCCCAAAATCAAAATGCACAAAACTTCTGGATGAATTCTTACGTAAATCTTACTTTCCAACTAATTTTTAGGTTCTGTGTAACTTAAGTGATTTTTATTTGAAAGTATTTTCAATTGATGATGTGTTATAAAAGCATAATAATCTCTATCCAAATATGTGTTTAGTGTTTATAAACACCATTTCCTGCCCTCTGCAATAAAATACTGCTTTTACTTCCCTGCTAGTCCTTGGGAGTAAACTGAAAAAATGTTCTGTGCAGAAAATGCTTTTGTCTTTTTGGTAGAAGAGTAGGTATCCTTTAAAAGTGAAAAGTTTTTGCAGCAACATGAATGACATTTTGGAGGGGCTGATTCCTAGTTCACTATATTTTCTTCACTTAAATCAAAATCACAGCTAACAATGTAAGCCTAGCTGATGGTGTTTTTCAGATTATTACTACATTATGTATTTTATAGAAGTATTTTACTGGTGGTAGAAAAATTCTGGACCCAATAAGCAGTAAATAACACCAAGCATTGTTACAGATGTATTTACTTCTTCAGTCTTTAATTTGCTAGTGCCTTCTCTGTTAGTGAAAATGGTAGCTGATGACTAGTTTTGGTCTCCTAGACAACAGAGTTCTATTCCCTTCAATTTTGTTTTTTAAAAAGCTGTAAAAGCTCACGTAGAAGGAATTATTCTGCTCTGTTTTAAAAATTCTCATTTGTAATTAATTATATTTGTACACCCTCTGTGATAACTGGGAATTCAGTTAATTTTGTATGTATCTGAGTGATTTGAGCATAATTTGTTAGCTTGGCACAGAAGGTATTTTTAATAGTTCTATAGGTGCTCTTGCCAGTATGAAATACAAATATGTTTTTTCTCTGTTTGTTTTGACAGTTTTTGTTACTGTTTGTTGGGGTGTTTTTCCTGACTTTTCCATTCTTGGCATAAAAAATAAGTTGCTGCTTGTAGGTGTCTTGTTGGGATTAAAAGAAGTGTGTTAATATTTCCTTTTGAAATTGACATTACAGGAGAGAGACTGCAAGAAGCAGGTAAAAGGAAATATTTAGATGGAAAGTGGCTAAATCAAGTTGCGCTATGTTCTTAAAACTTCAGTCTCCTAAACTAATTCAGATCTTGAAAATGTCATCTGAAATGAGTGTGACTTAAATGCACCAATAGCTACAACAGCTGGATATGAAAAATAGTCTTTTTAATTCTGTGATTGTATGACTTATAGTTAAATAAAAGGATCAGAATCTCTGGGTTTGAACTGGCAGGAGTTTGGGTGAGATAAGGCTGGGTGGAATATCAGATATGGGAAATAAATTATTACAGCATAGATTCACTTATTTCTGTGGAATATTAGTTTTTACTGTTTTTAACCAGTAGAATATGCATGTCATGCAACATAGAAAATTGATAGCATTCATTTAAATGCCATTTCTTCTGAGTATGTCATCCTGCACAACACTTATTGTTTGTATTCTTTATTTAAACCCTGAACAATTTCTAAATTCAATGGGTTTTTTTTTTATTTTGCAGCAGTGAATATGAGTGCTTCACAGTTTTTATCACTGTGTTTAGATGAGTTGGCATTTGCTCCATTTTTAAAATGAGATGCAATGAGTGTAAGGTAAATGATTCAAGACAATTCTTTGTGTTTTGTGGGATGTTAGGTCTAATCTCTTCAGGAATATTGTAAGTAGTGTTTTGAAATGAGAAGTTGATTGAAACTGTTGATTTCAGTTATGTGCACTGTAGAAATGGCACCTAAACCTGGGCACCCTGACTGAAGAGCTGAGTATAGTTCTAGCAGTGAATGAGTTACAGGAGAGATACGCACTTCCAGGCTGGTACTTGCTTCCTTTAGCTGTAACATTCCTCTTTTCCTGTGATGACAGGTTTACTTTTCCTTGAGTCTTTCTGTGTCACAAACTTCTATTGAAGTCCAGATTGTGTAATTCAAGTTTTCTGAATGCAGAATTTGAATGCTACTTGCAGTGGTGGAGTTCAGTTTGGGTATTTCAATACAACTGTAATTTTCTTCCATTACTGGGTAATGAAACTTTACTTGAATAGAGCTATTATTGAGTGTCCTCTGGGTCATTCAGGGTTTTTTAGAGCTGCTGCTACTTTAGCAAACAATAGCAATATTTGGCTGTGAAGCAGTTGTTAATTCAGAATGGGAATGGACTTCTGATAAAGAGCTTCTTTCTCTGATCACTGCGTGTATTTAAGTGTTGAACTTATTTTTGAGTGCTAAAACTGTTGCTATAATACGCCTGGTTGTCTGAGCATGTTTTCTTTCATTTGTCAGCATTGGAATGCCACAGTAGATCTAGGGAGTTTTGCACCCTGGTCTTCTCTAAAACACTGAAAAAAAAATGTTTCCTTTCATCAGATATTTATTTTTGTTTGTATGTTGTATTTCTGAATAAAGGTTGTTCTGAATTTGACTTGACCACTGCTCCATGCTTTTTCGATATGGCTGCTGTTCCATGGGTGTCTCATGAGTCTGATATGGTAGTTATTCAAATAATTGAATTTATGGTCTGCAGGCACAGCTGGTTAGTAGTGCACTCTTCAAACACAAGTTCAGTGCTGAAATATATTTTTGAGCAGCTAATTCAACCTAAAATCCTAAGTACTATTCAAGTAATAGTAATTAGAGCTACCATTTCACTGTAGCTAGTGATCACAAATTGCACGTGTGTTTATACTTGAACATTTTTCTGTGAAAGAGGGAATTATGTGAGAGCATTTTTGAAAGGGGTATCATACTGAAAGCATGAACAAAGTGTTTTATGCTGTGCTAATTGGCATTAACATGTAAAGACTGCAATAAGTGTACTAGGTCTGACTAGGATGGAGTTAATTTTTTTCATAGCGGTCCATTGTGCTGTGTTTCAGATTTGTCACTGAAACAGTGCTGGAAGGGCACTGATGTGCTTGCACGTTGCTGTGCAGTGCTTGCACAGCACCAAGACAATGTTTGTTGCACACTTTTACTTCCCCTCAGGGAATAGACGTGGGCAGGAGGCTGGGAGAGGACACAGGCAGCACGGCTGACCAGAGGGATCTCGCGTTCTGCATAACATCCTGCTTGGCAGCAAGGCTGGGGGTGGTGGTGCTAGTGGGGGGAGCTGTAGCAAGCAGCCATTGCTCAGAAGCTGAATGGGCATGTGTATATTGGTGGGAGGTGGTGAGCAATTGCCTTGTGGGGTTTTGTTGTCTTTTTTTTTTTTTTTTTTTGCCTCTACCTTCCCCTCTCCTCTACCAGCTTTAAACTGTCTTTTTTCTTAACAAGCACAAGTTTTATTTGCTTTTTCCTTTTTGGTTCTCCCATATCCCACTGCAGAGAGCAGTGAGTGAGCAACTAGTTTGAGAGCTTTGCTGCTGGCTACAGTAGACATACCGCAATAAAAGTTTCCAGGTGTATTTTTAGAGCTTTTTACTTTTACAGCTTTTTACTGTTCTGCATATTGAGTTATGAAATTGTCTTATTTATATTAACTTTGTTTTAACTTCATCTTGATTTGATCTTGATAAGTCTAGTAAAACAATGTGTAATTCAAATGCTTTATTTTCCCCATATTTTTAATGTACTTTTCTATTCAACATTTCAAGTAATTTCTGATTGAATTTTGACAAGAAATATACTCACCACACCATGTTTTCCCACTTTTTTGTTATTCATTGTGCACAGTATTTTGTGATAGCCATTTTAGCAAAGAACGTGGTAATAATTAATTAGTTTACTAATTTATGTGAGACCAAATGATATTTTAGTTCTAATAATGTTTTTTGAGTCTAGCATGGTAACTATGGCAGGCTTGTGAGGGAGACTCACCAGCATGGCTATTTTGAAACAACTAATTAAAGATGAGTCAAATATAAGAAACCTGATGTTGAATTCCGTTTAATATTGTTTTGTATACATCTTTAGAAAGGATGATTCTTGTTCAGTGACCATTGAAATGGTTGACTAAATATATGCTTTAATGAAAAGTGGCTTGTTACCAGAGGGTGTTTTAAGTGTGCTTATGTATGTGAATTTGTTAAAAATAGACAATATATAATTTTCTCATTTTTGAGGCAATGATTTTTCTTAAGCTTTTTTTTGTAGCAAACTTTTTTAATTGCCTCATATGAACCATTTTGTGAGTATAGCTATTGGAAAAAACCAGACTTGTTCTCATTTGCTCTGTCCCTTAGGATTTTAGAACTGATAGGTGTTCTGCCCTGGTTTTTTTCCTAGCTGTAAATAAGTTGACTGCAGCCATTAACAAAGTCCTCTTCCTACATCTGCAGATAAAGTTCTTGCTAACAAGACTAAGCTAAGGCCGTAATAGATGGTGATTCTAAGAAAGCAGATTCTGCATTTAAATTTGATTTTTATTTTATTTAGCTTAATAAATTCTTTGTTTACTTAAATGTAGGTAAGTCACTGACTGTATTTTTTAAAAAGCATTATATTTATGTAATAGAATCATAGAACAGCTTGAGTTGGAAGGGACCTTAAAGATCATTTAGTTCCATGCCTCCAGCCATAGGCAGGGACACCTTCCACGAGACCAGGTTGCCCAGAGGTCCATCCAGCCTGGTCTTGAACGCTTCCAGGGGTGGGGCATCCACAGCTTCCTTGGGCAACCTGCTCCAGTGTCTCACCACCCTCACAGTAAAGAATTCCTTTGCAATATCTGATCTAAACCTACTCTCCTTCAGTTTGAATCTATGCACCTATTCCTGTCACTACATGTAAAAAGTCTTTCTCCATCTTTCTTGTATGTTCCCTTCAGGTGCTGGAAGGCTGCAATTAGGTCACCCTTAAGCCTTTTCCAGGCTGAAAAACCTCAATTCTCGCAGGCTGTCTTTGTAGGAGAGATGCTCCATCCCTCTCACCATCTTTGTGGCCTCCTCTGGACTCACTCCAACAAT
This sequence comes from Acrocephalus scirpaceus scirpaceus, assembly GCA_910950805.1. Taxonomy (NCBI): domain Eukaryota; kingdom Metazoa; phylum Chordata; class Aves; order Passeriformes; family Sylviidae; genus Acrocephalus; species Acrocephalus scirpaceus. Next base: position 6,163,986 of record OU383776.1, read on the forward strand.
TCCATGTCCTTCCTGTGCTGGGAGCCCAGAGCTGATGCAGCCCTGCAGGTGGGGCCTGAGCAGAGCAGAGGGGCAGAATCCCCTCCCTGGCCCTGCTGCCCACACTGCTCTGGGTGTAGCCCAGGACACGTTTGGCTCTCTGGGCTGGGAGTGCCCATGGCTGGGTCATGTCCAGCCTCTCCCCCACAGCAGCCCCAGGTCCTTCTGGGCAGGGCTGCTGGGATCTGTCCATCTGTCCATCCCCAGCCTGTGTTGGTACCAGGGCTGCTCTGACCCAGGGGCAGCACCTGCACTTCGTCTTGTTAGACCTCACAAGGTTCCCATGGGCCCTCTCCTAGAGCTTGTCCAGGTCCCTCTGGATGACATGCCATCCTTCAGCTGTGTCAGCTGCACCACTCAGTTTGGGGTCATTTGCAGATTTGCTGAGAGTGCACTCAATCTGTCTATGTCATTAATGAAGATACTAAATAATACTGCTGCCAGTACAGATCCTTGAGGGACACTTGTCACTGATGGTCTCAGTCACCTGCCTGTCCTCCACGTGCCTTAGCACAGCCTCTAGGAGGATCTGTTCCATCATCTTCCCAGGCACAGAAACCAGGCTGGCAGGTCAGTAGTTCCCAGGGTCAGTAGTTTCCCAGGTTTCCCCTTTTCCAGTCACCTGGGACTTGCCCTGAGTGCAGTGACTTTTCAAATGTCATGGAAAGTGACTTGGCAACTACATCAGCCAATTCCCTCAGGACTCTGGGATGCATTTTTCAGGCCCAACAGACAGGTAAATTCCAATTCCTTGGGTGGTCATTAACCTGATCTCTTACAGTGGCTAGTACTTTATTCTTCCAGTTCTTTTCCTGTCATCCATCCACTTCAGAGGTGTGGGAAGAGAGGCTGCCTGTTAAGACTGAGGCAAAAATGTTGAATACCTCAACCTTCTCTTCCTTCATTGTTACCAATTTTCCAGCTACATTATCTGGGGTGAACTTCTTTGACCTTACTTTTGTGCTTAACAAACCTGTAGAAGCCCTTCCTGTTATTCTTTGTGTCACATGTAAAGGTTTTAAGTGTACCTGTCTTTAAAGGGAATGTGAATGTAAATATATAAAAATATGTATTTATTTTCTTCTCCATCTTTATCAACTTCAATTTGTTTTCTAATGTTGAACTAGACTGTTAGAAATGAGAAAATATCTGTGTCTAAATTTAATAGTTATAAGTAAACAGTAAGTATATATATAGCTCTTTTTTGTGTTTGGTGTATGTATAAAATATTGTACATTTATAGTTATGTACATATAAATATAACCAACAGTATTGAGTAAATGTATTTACTAATTTTCAAGAAAGCCTACCTTTTATCCATTGTTTTATTTTGAAAATTCAAAAACTTTAAGGCACAGAAACAATGTGGTAGAAGCAGGCATCACATGGAATAAGTACAGGTTTTTCCAAACTAAGTTGGTGTGGTCCATTGTGATGGTCACTTTTGTTCTTCTGCAGAACAAAGCCTGCTTGTCTGTAGCACAGAGGAATGTTTTGTTCCTGAAATCGTTTTCTCAAACTAAATCTTGAGCAGTCTTTCTTGTTGTATAATTTACTGAGGTAATAAAAATTTAAAAAATTAAACCTTTTTCCTTAATTTTACTAGTTCAGGTAGAAGCTGAATCAGAAGTGCTCTTGGCATTGCAGGACCGTGTTTCTTCAGCTTCGTTTTTATGAAATGCTTTCTCTGTTCCTGATAGGGTTGGATGTACTTCTGGGTAGGGAAGTCCAAGGGTTACAGAAAACTCTTTTCTTCTCTTGTGCTTTTCAAGTGTATAGATGTGGAGTCCATGCCTTGTCAACATAGCAGGATAGAGGTTTTTTATCCCTTCTCTGATCAAAGCTTTTTTCCTTATAAATCAAATACATGACAGATGGGGTCTCTGTTATATTGTGTTAACAGTATAGAGATATATATAATCTAGGTTTATAAGAAGCTCAGAATGAAATGATGTTAGTTCAGAGATAGAGGCAGATGTTTACAGACTTCTTTAGTGAAAACAAACCTTTTGCACTTTGAAAGAAAATCTGATTTTTATATCATACAATGATGTGGGTATCAACTTTTTGATTATATGCATGTGCACAGATTTACGCAAATGTCTCCTCTTCTAGGATCCTTCTGTTACACAAGTGACAAGAAACGTTCCTCCGGGGCTTGATGAGTACAATCCATTCTCTGATTCAAGAACAGTAAGCACGTTTTTTTCTTAATCATGCTGTTGATCTTTGATTTGTGAGGTTTTATTTTCAGAATTGGGACTGACGTAGAATATATAATGGGCTACAGGTAGTGGAAGATGTGTAAGAATAGACAGTTCCATTAAGTATTTGGGGGATGCATTGGTGAGGTTGATTTCAGAGAGCTTTGGCTTGTTAAGGAAGACTGGCCGTCTGAAGGAGGACCAGAACAGGACTGAGTTTTTTCCTATTTTTACTAACTTCTTTTTCCTGTTTTTACAGACTTCTGATAGTCTGTCCTTGTGGTTTTCTGCATTTCACTGGCTTTGAAGCTTATAAATGTGGCACACGTATCCAGGGTTTTGCTTTTGATTTCTGTTTCACTTAATGAAAATGCTGCTCAGAATGAGGAAAACATTGTGTTTAAATAACAGTCCACAGGCATTGAATAGTGGTGCAGTACTGAAAGGAAAAATGTATGTCAGAGAAACAGTTGTTTTATGATTCTAATTTATATAGTTTCAATATACTTTGTGCTTTTCTTTTCCATTGTAGGGAGGAATACAAGAAATAGGGTAGTAAATTCATACTGTAATCACATTTTTCAAGTGAAGATCTTGTGCAAGATTATCAAAATGTGTGGCTGTATTGTCTGTCAATATAATCTATGTATTTTTAAAATGCAGTCCTGTTTTTTATGGTAGTGCTGTAAATCTGGTAAATCTGGTAGTGCTGTTAGGGAGTGTTCGTATTTGAGTATTTGCTCCATGGATGGAGCAACAGAATTCATGGGAGAGAAGGAGTTTATGTTAATTGATATAAACCAGCATTTTAACAAAGTTGCATAGCAAATGCAAAGCTTGGTAGTAAAGTGGTGTAACAAGATTGGATGGCGAGGTACATTTGATTACTGCTAGAGGACGTGGTCAGAAAAAGCTGTCAAGAAGGCCCTGCTGTTAATCATGAGGTTTGGAAAGGGTCATATTGCATTCTGGACTCCTTCCTGAGGGTAGTTTTGTTATGTGTGGATCCAGACTTAGTCCCAGATTTTGTCAGTGATATACATCTAAAGGACTGCATGTATACAATCAGTCCTTTCTACCACTTAGCTAAGATTTAAAAGTTTAGTGGCAATTACTGAAAATCTGTTGTGGAAAGGAAATTCTCTGCCTCAAGGAGTGACTGAGGTCCTGGTGTGCAGCCCATTGCTGTGTGAGAGAGCTCCAGGGGCCCTGGGCAGTGCACTATTCATGAAGCATGATTGATTTATGGTCATTTTTGCATACTGATTACAGAAGTTAGTTTCTTCCAAATTTGGGTTGAGTCAAATCTTTATTAGCACTATGGTTAAGTGAGTGCATTGCTCATATCAGCCCTTGGGTACTGTTATCTGTCTCTGCCAAAACCTATTTAAGAGCTGGATGCAGAATTCATGACCAGATGGATCCGTTACAACTGTTACTGGTTTCAACTTGAGCAAGATTGTGGGAAATACTGGGAGTAGGGAGAGCAGACTCTTACAGCAATAAAACAAAAAGGTTTCATACTGTTTTAAAATTCCGTGTGGAGGAAGCTTGGGTTTTGGTATGCCTTAGATCAGCTGTTTAAGGCAAAATATTTACAGCTAGCAACAATGTTAAATATTTTCTCCAAAATTATTTTCTCCTAGGTCATAATGTCAGGAATTATGTTAGATTTAGTTTCATGAAGCTTGAATACTTTCAAAATTGCTTTGTATTGACCATAAGTCATAAAGAAAGTAGATCTTATTTTTAAAAAATATAATCCTGAGCTACTCTGACTTTTTTTGTTACTTCTCTACTTACTTTAACATGCAACTGTGGGAAAATGAGAACAGAAGCATATGGCTAAGATTATCTGGCTTTGAGCAGTCAGATGTGCTTGGATAAAAAATTCTAGTTGTTCCTTAGAGATGTCACTCAAAAAGGTGGGAGGATGGAGGAAGTCTAAGTCAGTGGTCAGATCTATGATGCATGTTCAAAAATTAATAATTGTCCACTGAGTGAACACTTCTTTGCAGAGATAAAGAACTTCCACAGCTTTCTTGACAAGAGCAAGACTGAAAAAATAAAACTGAGAGTGCAGTAATAATCAACCTTTACATCTTATTCCCCTTGCTCTCTATCTTGTGGATGCTGAACATACGAGTATTTATTCTGTAATTATATGCATTTGAAGGAACATACCTAGGAACCTGAGGATATACTCACAATTCCAAGTGTTCTCTTTTCCAAACAGCCTTGTGTGCAAGAGGAGAGCATACTGTGTGTGTACAAAGAAATAGGAGTAATGGAAGTGGAAGTGAATGCCTTTGTAGACTGGATGAAGAGATGCAGAAGCGGGGTCTGTGAATTTTAGACCTGGGGAAATGGCAAAGTATCTGTCAGTATTTCTGTCTGATGTCCATCAGATAGGGATAGAGGTCACTCTGTGTTTGTGTGCTGCTCAGAGCAGAAACATCCAAGAAGTTTTGGTGGGAGTTAATTTCCAGATTTGTGGTGGTTGTAGCAAGATGGTATCTTGCAGTCTCTGGAATTAACACAGCATTCAGTTTTGATCCTTGCTATACAAAAAAAGATGTGGACTGGGCTGGAGAGGATCCAGAGAAGGGCCACAAAGACAATCAAAGGCCTGGGAAGCCTGCCATGTGAGGAACAACTGAGGAAGCTATTTGTTCAGATCTGAGAAATGAAGTCTTAGGTAAGACCTTAATTCCATGTTCCAGCCTCTAAAAGGTGGCTACAGAGAAGATGGAGACTCCATTTTTACAGGAAGTCATGTGCGAAAGATGGGAGGTGATGGGTAAAAATTACTGCTGGGGACATTCCATTGAACACAAGAGGAAAATGTTTCACATAAGAACAACCTGATCAACAACTTGCCTAGACTGATTTCCCCAGGGAAGTGTTGGGTTCTGCAGCATTCAGATTGAGCTGAACAGAGTGCTAGGCCATCTTGTTTAGACTGTGCTTTTGCTAAGAAAGATTGCATTAGATGATCCTTGAGGTCTCCTTCCAACCTGGTGTTAGTGATTTCTTTCCCCATTCTCTCCAAATGGAGGTTAATGAAGTATGCTAGAGTGCAAAAATATTTCTCCATTTCAAATCCAGACTGCATTTCAATGGATGTTTATTCTGTGAGGAAGTGATTTCAAACCAAATACTATATTGGTTACATTATCTCAGTTGTCCTCCCTTTGTCAGGTGAGGCACTTCCTACCAGTCTTTTTTGGATACAGGATTGGACAGGGGGAAAAAAAAGTAAATCCTACTTTTTCTCAGTATTCCTCATTTTGTTTACTTACTTCTAGTATTTCTGTGCCCTGACTTTTTTTTTCATCTTTCACCTTCAGTGGTAGGAAGGTAACATGTCAGACATACTGAGAACAGCAAGTAGGCATGGGAGATTTTGGGTTGCACATATTACCACCTTAGTATTTAACATGAGAAATCAGGAGTTTTGTTAGGGGTTTTTTTCCTTTATGCTTATCATATTTCAAAATCTGTCTTACTTTTGGTCATTTAAAAAAAAAAAAAACAAAACCAACAACAACCAAACCAAAACAAAAAAAAAGTAATTAAGCAATGATGTAAATGTCAGAATAAATACCCTTGGCTTATCTTCAGTGGTTTTGTCTGCAGCTCCAACGGTCACCATGGAGATTACATTGTATCTTTTGTCATGTTTCTGAAGATCAGCCCTGAAAACTAGATGTTACAATTAGTAAATTTCATCATTTAGTGAAACTATGTTAAAGAAAGCTTTTAATCTCTTCCTGCTTCTAAGTTTCAAAATTCTCTGAGCAGTCTGTGTATATAGACAAACCTATATACTCATACATAGCTGTACATAATAATGTATATAGCAACTAATTTCAAATTGCTGCATTAAAAAACTGGGAAAAACTCGCCAGTGGAGTTGGATTTTCTGTTGTCATTTCAAGAGATGTATTTAAATGGACTTTTTTTTATGCAGCAAATTCGTGAGTAGCTCCCTATCCTTCCATCTTGTATCTAAACACAGCAGAAAAACACAGAAGTCTGTAAGAAACCAAACTGATCATCCACTCCTGGCTGCTTCTGGAAGTTTTAACCTGTCCCCAATAAATAAGCTTTACCTGTATGAGGAAAACAATTCAAGGGAGAACTTATTTTGAACACCTATCTCCAGTCAGCTGTTGAGAACAAATTTAGTTAGATGAATTTTTTAAACTGTATTCTGATTATTTTTAGACTAACTATTGCTGAAGCCCTAGGCTGCAATCTACAAACTTCCACCTTGGGAAGTTGAACAATTCTTTAACTGTTACTTAATTTTGTGAAGGGAGCCTCTAAGACAAGTGCAAACTGAAAGATTAAGAAGCTGCAACTCTCAACTGAAGCTGCAATCTGTCCTGATAAAAACAGCTACACATAAAGAATTCTATAAAGAACTAGTAGACCCCACATCAAAAATCATATGGGACCAAAAGGCATATGCAAGGTGCATAAAAAGCATGAGAATGAGTTCCTACGTTGTGAAGATATATAAGCCCAGGGGCTTCTTTGTTCTAGGGCTCTCTCAGGAGGCACCCAGCACAAGCTGTCTTTCAGGTACTGGAAGGTGCTATAACGTCTCCTCAGAGCCTTTTCTTCTTCAGGCTGAACAAACCCAACTCTTCTCTTAGGAGAGGTGCCCCATTCCTCTGATCATCTTAGTGTCCTTCCTCTGAACTCACTATGTCCATGGTCTTCCTAGCATCCAGCTTCCAGAGTATGCTTCCAGAGCTGGGTGCAGTAATCCCGTTGGGGTGTCACGAGAGCAGAGAGGGAGGGGCAGGATTGTTCCCCTGACATGGGCTGCTTCTGGTTAAGCTTCTTGGGATGCAGCCCAGGTTGTGAGCACAATGCTAGAGCTTGAGAGTGTACTGATACAACTCCAGTACTTCTCGCTTCTAGGAAAATCCCAAACTGTGCAGCTATGCTTTACAGGGTTGGTAGTTTTTTGGTTTTTGTTGTTGGGGTTTTTTTTGGGTTGTTTTTTTTGTTTTGAGTGTTATTTTGGTAGCTAAATGATTTTCCAAGGCATTTGAATAATTCTGTTTGCTTCATTGTAAGTAGCTGTGGTATTCTTTTTGCTTCTCAGCTTTGATGAGGGTTATAAAAATAAGTACTTTAATTTGACAGGAAGTCTTAGAGCAAACTGAGTTTAAAAAGCATGGTGGTAATTTTTTAAAGAGCTATCTTTTAAGAGCTCAAGAGCAAGTAATTTCAAAGTATTGTAATTCAAGGAAGTTAGGCAGAAGGCCAACTTGACTGAGCAGGGATCTTTTTCTAGAGCTTAAATAAAAATGGGAGATGTTTGGACATTGAAAGCAAGGACAGATGACACAGGAGGGCTGCAGAGATGCTGTTTGCCACTGCAGGGTGGAGATTTATGTGGTTAAAGCTTGATGAGCATCCAAGCTGGACAGCACTGTGGTGGACAACAAAATGATGTTTTAAAAAGGTCAGCAGCAAAAGGATGTTCAGAAATAATATTAGTCCATTACTGGAGGAGGTCAGTCACCTCACAATTAGGGATGTGGACAGAACAGATATGTTTAATGCCTTTTTTACCTCTATATATAACAGCACTGATGGGCCCAGGGACTCCTGTAGTGCTGTGACTTGAAGGCTTTGTAAACTCTGAAGTTGTTCAAGATGTACTGCTCCAACTGAATGCACACAGGTGCATCAGGGCCCTGATGGAATTCATCCCAGTTTACTGAAAGAACTGGCTGATCATATTGTGGGTCCTCTCCATGTTATTTTTCAGTGGTTTTGGGAGTCTGGAAAGGTATCAGTTGACTGGAGGCTGGCAAATATTGTCCCTATTTTCAATAAGATTAAGAAGGAAGACTGGTAATTACAGGCCAATGAGTTTCACTCCAGTGCCTGGTAAAATTATGGAGAAGGTTATTCTGTGAGCAGCAGAAAAACACTTGAGAGGCGATGCAGTCATGAGTCAGAGCCATGAGGGGAAAGTCTTGCTTAACCAGCTTAAGCTGGGAGTTGGACTCCGTGGTGCTTATAGGTATCGGTCCCTTTCAACTTGAAATGCTCTATGATCATGATGATCTTAACTAGGTTCTTCACTTATCACAGATGATTTATAACACCTCTACCTACTGTGCATTGTTGTAATCTTTGCATAACAACCTGGAAAAACACGTTAAAACCATATTGAACTTCCAGCATTTAAGATCATTTTGGTCACTGCAACTTTGTTTGCCTGTGCACACATTATGAAGCTAAGTAAGTATGAAACAGTAGTACGAAAAACATGCACTTTTTTCCTGTACTTAATGAAAAAAATACTACTATATTTCGGCAACAGTCTATATCCTCTGAATACAATGGCTGAAATGCAGCTTCTGCTGGGACTGTATTCTTAATACATGTATAAGAATATATACATGTATTATACACTAGCAGAAATTCTGGAGAGATACCTAGCAAACATTGGTGAAATAGTCAAGGAATAAATTCTGGATATTGAATTCGAAAGTTTCATATAGTGCATTACTTCTCTAGTTAGCCAGGTGATATAAGCCTTTGTTAAGTAGAAGGCTCTGGAAGACATCATTAATAAATTAAATTGTGTTTCAGAGTATGAATAGATGACTCTTGAATGCTGCAATTTTCTGAAACAGTAACTGGCTGTATTATTATCCGTGTCTGAACTAAATTAAAATTCCATTTACTTTTACTGACTTCCTAAAATTCTTTGAGTGTTAATTGAAAGTAGCGCAAGATAAGCTGTACCACAGAACTCAGTTGATGTCTTTTTTCTGAAGATTGTAAATATTGCAAGCAGAATATCAAGTTTTCAGTTTATATCAGTAGCACTTCCTTTAAAACATCTAAATTGGTTCTTACAGATATAATGAAAAGGAGTTTATCAGAATAAGAGAATATTTCTCTATAATTGTCTTTTGTTTTCTTAGCCTCCTCCAGGAAATGTGAAAATGCCTAATGTACCCAGTACTCAGCCAGCAATAATGAAACCGACAGAAGAACCATCTTCCTACTCACAAATAGCAAAGGTTTGTCTGCAACTTTTAGACACTAGGTTTCTTTTAATAATAATTATTTAAATATGTGTCTGGAATAATATATTTTGTAGGTAAGCATTGCTTTTCTAATTAAAATGAATTTTGCCTTTAATTGGTAGTATGTGAATTTGTGCTATATTGGGTGAGTCTTCTTAAATGGAGATGCCTAATTATAATGAAAAGACTTGCAATATTTATGCCATTTTTGTCAATATCTGGTGATTTGTTTTGTTCAGGAGCATGCCTTGGCCCAGGCAGAACTGCTAAAGCGTCAAGAAGAGCTGGAAAGAAAAGCAGCTGAACTAGATCGCAGAGAAAGGGAAATGCAGAGTCTCAATCAGCAAGGGGGTATGCATGAAAAATATACTTTAAATTTCAAAATGTCACTTTTTCTTAGAAACTTCTAATTTTACAGCGACATTGTGAAGCAGATTGAAGAGGGAATTTTGTAATGTCTTCAGGATAAGAAAGTTTCTCTCCCTTGAGAAGATGCATACAGTGAATAAACTGAGCTGTCCTTTTAGATTTTCAGTGAAAAAATTTTAAATGTGGCCTGTGTAGCATGTTATTCTCTTCTATCTATTATTCTCTTCTATTTTTACTCTAGATCAGTATCTGAGTAATACTACTGAATAGAAATGGAGCATTTTGAGATGAAGTAAAACTTACTTCCTAAAGTAACATCTCTTTGATTTCTCGTCTGTCAGGATTTATAGCTGTAGGAGAACTTTTCTGGTTTGAAACATTTCTTTTGCTGTGTTACAAACACAATATTCTACACGAATGCAGAAAGATCTCTTCTATTTTTAATCTTTTATTCATTTATTTGTATGCCACAAAGTCTGTGCTGTGCAAACAGTTTTTTACAGCAATTTCACAAGTGCAAGAAGATTTACATCCTCTTAACTGAAGATGCTTTGCTGTAAGTACATCTGTAGGAATATTCCTTTCCAAAAGGAAGAACTTCAGACTGAAGTTCAAAAAAACCCCTAAAATCCAAGAAACCAAACCACTGTGTGTGAGGTTGACTTCTTCTGGTCATTTGACTTTTATCCACAGTTCTGTTTTATTTTCCCACATGCTGGTCTTTTTCAATATGCAGTGTTACAATTCCAAATTGCATAATTCCTTAGTAATTCAAGTTGTCAGGGAATTCTGTAGAATAGAAGAAAGTATTTTCAGTTGGAAGGGACATGCAGTGAATCACAGAATATGATTGGAATAGAGTTGGAAAGGGACTCTGGAGATCTAAGGCAGGGTTACCTGGGGCACGTGAAACAGGAACAGGGATGTATCCAGGTGGGTTTTGAAGGTCTCCAGAGAGGGACACTCCACAAAGCCCTTTCCAGTGCTCTGCCACCCTCAATGTAAATAAGTTCTTCCATAAAACTTCTGGTGTTTTAGTTTATTGCCATTGCTTCTTGTCCAATATCTGAGCACCACTGAAAAGTCTGACATCATCCTCTTGGCACTCACCTTTGAGCTACTTATATGCATTGATGAGATCCCCTCTCAATCTTCTCTAAGCAGGCCCCGCTCTCATGGTCTCTCCTTATAAGAGAGATGATCCAGACCCCTCATTGTCTTTGGGACCCTTCACCGGACACTCTCCAGGAGCTCCTTGTCCCTCTGGTGCTGAGGAGCCCAGAACTGGACACAGCACTCCAGATGTGGCCTCAGCAGGGCCCAGCAGAGCAGAGGATCAGCTCCCTTGTTCTGCTGGCCACACTCTCCACAGTGCAGCCCAGGATCCCTCTGGGCCCCTGGCCACAAGGGCACACTGCTGGCTCATTGTCACCTTGAGATCCACCAAGACTCCCAGGTCCTTCTCCACAGAGCTGCTCTTCAGTGGGGCAGCCCCAGCCTGTGCTGGTACTTGGGGTTGTTCCCCTCCAGGTGCAGGACCCTGCACTTGCCCTTGTTGAATGTCATGAGGGTTCTCTCTGTCCAACTCTCCAGCCTACCAAGGTCCAGCTGAAAGGCAGCAGAGCCTTCAGGTGTATCAGCCACTCCCCCAGTTTGTATCATCAGGAAACCTGCTGAGGTACCTTGGATTCCTTCATCCAGGCCAGTGATAAACAGTTGAGTGAGACTGGACCCAGTATTAACCCCTGGGGAACACCACTGACTACAGGCCTCCAACTGGATTGTACTGCCCTGAACCTGACCCTCTGAGCTCTGCCATTCAGCCAGTCCTTGGTCCACCCCACTGCCCATTCATCTAAACCACATTTCCTGTGCTTACCTGTGAAGATGTTATGGGAGATGGTGTCCAAAGCCTCGCTGAAGTGGAGGCAAACAACAACCACTGCTCCCCCCTTATCTGCCCTTCCTGCCCGGCCATCACACAAGGCTGTCAGATTGGTCAAGCACGATTTCCTCTTGGGGAATCCCTGCTTACTGCTCCTGATGACCTTTTCTTCTACATGCTTGGTGATGACCTCCAGAATGTTCTGTTCCATCACCTTTCCAGGGGTGGAGGTGGGGCTGACTGGCTGGTAGTTTCCTGGATCCTTCTTGGCAGTTTTGAAGATGGGAGTGACGTTGGCTTTCCTTCGGTCATCGGGTCCTGTTCCTGTTTTCTATCATTTTTCAAAGATGGTGGAGAGTGGCTTAGCTACAGCATCTGCCACAGCTCCCTCAGCTCCTATGGGTGCATCTCATCACGGCCTGTGGATTTATGTGCATTAGAAGACTGCACAGTTGATCTCTAACCAAACCCTTTATGACTGGGGGAAGTCGTCTTTTTTGCAGCCTTCGTCTCCTTGCCCCAAGGTCTGGGATTCCTGAGGGCTGGCCTCAGCAGTTAACACTGAAGGAAAGAAGGCATTCAGTAATTCTGTCTTCCTTCACCAGGACACCTATCTATTCAGCAGTGACCCCACATTTTCCCTAGTTTTATTTTTGCTGCTAGTGTGTAGAACCCCTGCTTGTTATCCTTGATACCACTTGACAGATGTAATTGCAAGTGGGCCTTGGCTGTTCTTGTCACATGCCTGCATACTCTGGTGATGTTCCTGTAGTCCTCCCATGTGACCTGCTACTTTTCCCACATCCCATAAATTTCTTCCTTGCGTTTGAAATTTACCAGAAGTTCTGTGCTTATCCATGCAAGTTTCTTGCCCCCTTTTCCTGATTTCTTGCTCATGTGATTGCACTGGCCTTGAGGAAGTGATGGTTGAATATTGACCAGCTTTCTTGGGCGCCCTAGAGCCCTAACTCAAGAGATTCTGCTACAAAGGTCTTTGAAGAGGGTGAAATTAACTCTCTGGAAGTTTAGGGTTCTAGTCCCAATTGCTGCTTTGCTTCCTCTCCACAGAATCTTGAGTTCCACCATCTCATGGTTGCTATAGCCAAGGCTGGCCTCAGCCTTCACGTCTTCAGCCAGTTCTTCCTGGTTTGATCGCTGTCTTGGTTTAGAGATAAATTTCAGGAGAAAATGCTCTGGAATGAGTGTTTTCTCTGAAGAGAAGGGCTTCAGTAATCCTTTTTTGCCAATAAGAAATGAATACCAGTGGATGAAAGTGAAAAAAAAACCCATTTATAAACAAAGCATGGTGCCTACAAGGCACACAGAAAAGATTGAATAAATGCTAGATACTGAAATTTTAGAACCTTACCACCCCAACCCCTACCTGGCCATGTGGCTTGAAAGGAAAAAAATGGCAGCTGGCCTCTTTGTCTCAGGGAAAGGGAAAAAGGAGTTCACACAGCAACTTGGGCAAAACAGATGGGAGCCTGTTGAACTTGTGGTGTTGGTGTCCTCCTTGCAGCAGACAAAGCTGGTGGATTTTGGTGTCCTTTCTCTTGTTGGCTCAGCCTTTTTTCCCAAGGTCTTGGGCTCCGAGCAGGCCCCTGCTGGTCTACTGTCTCGGCGGTTCGGATCCCCGACTGAAAAACACAGTAGAAACAGCTCAAGAAAAGAAGCAAAAAGCCATTGAAAGGATTCTTGGTGCAGCCTCCAGGCCAGGGGAAAGGAAGAAAAAAACCAACTTTGTGCTTAAGCTGGCAAAAACTAATCTAGTGAAAGCAGGAATGTCATGTCATGGTCCACACCACAACTACACGCCCTGGAGAGAGGCTTTGAATAAAATCCATGCAGGAGCCCAAGGCTTCCTGCCCCTTTCCCTGATTCATCTTAAAGCTACAATGGTCATTTCTGGGAATAAAGCAGATGATTAGGGAATAGAGTATCACCATAAAATCACCCCAAGACAATCATCCAGCAAGGCATCTTTCTTCATTGACTCTTCTGTCACATGCATCAAAAAATTATCTTCAGTGATCTTCAGGAATGTCCTGGACCATGTGTGCTGGGCTATGTTGTCCCACAAAGTCCCCAAGAGAACCAGGAGGTATGACCATGAGGCTATTGCCAGCTGTCCATAGAAAGCCCCATCAACTTCCTCCTGCTCACCAGTGGCCTATAAGTAAGCACCCACAGCAGTATCACCCATATTAGCCTGTCCCTTAATTCACCCATAAACTGTTAACTCATTTGTCTGCCCCCGAATAGAGCTTGATACAATCCAGTCGCTTTCCTACATGAAGAGCAACTCCACCACCTTGCTTCTCTGACCTGGCCTTTCTAAAATATTCACAACCATGCATGACATTATTCCAATCATGTGAGCTATCCTACCATATCTCTGTAGTTGCACTGAGATGATGGCCTTGTGACTGCTCATAGATTCCCAGTTTCTGTTTATTCCCCATGCTGCTCTGTGTATGTGTATGGGCACTTCAGAGAGGTAATCAAGCATCCAGAGTCCCTAGATGGAGTGTAGGAGAGTTCATTGTAACCATCAACACCCTTGACGTCATTAGCCCTGTAGCCCTGTGATTCTCAACTTGAGAAGCATTCAAGGAACATCTGCACTGGTTGGCATGACCTCCTCCCTAGAAGGAAGCAGTAGAATGATCATAGCCACTATTGGACCCCACCCCCTGAGTCCTGTAGTCTAAAGCCCATCTCACCAAATTGGCCAGCATGCTACCAAATGTTCCCTTGCCCTTTTTTAAACAGGTGAATCCCATTCCTCCCTAACAGGCTACAATCATTTAAGCACAATCCATTGTTATAAAAGCCAAAACCTTGCTGGCAGCCAGGAAGCCAGACATTGAGCTGCACAGCATGGCTGCTTCTGGCTGTCCCTGTTTCTGTGACCAGGAGGAAAGATGAGAAGATGACTTGGGCACCAGTGTTTATCACTTGTCTTACCAGCACTTTATAGTCTTCCTTGATCCTGCCTATTTTTTGGCTTGTGGTATCAATTGTACCCACGTGAGAAAGTAATAGCATGGACTGGTCCATTCTCTTGACACCTTGGGCTGCCCTCTTGGCAGTGTCATGGACTTTTGTTCCTGGTAGGCAACATTACCTCTTGTGACTCGCAGTCAGGCTGGTGGATGGTGTCTCAGTGACCCTGAGAGAGTTACCCACTGCAATTACTCAGTGTTTCTTCTTTTAGTAATGATTGTGTGCTGCTGGTCCAGATGCTCCTTGTTGGACTTGATAATGGACATCTAAAGCCTTTAAAGCATTGTATCTGTTTTGGTGTGGAAGTTGCAGGGTAGAGGTAGGACTTGTGCTCTGTATTTGTGGGTCACCAGGATCCAAGGTGTCTCACACTCAGTGATGTCCATTGTAGGTATATGGTTTGGAAGCCATTTCTCTGTCTCCATTTCCATCCCTCTAACTGCACAGTCTGTTGCAGTTTGTTCACCTTCTGCAACAGTTCATCAAACTACGCATGTTTCATGCAGGTACAAGCCTTTTCTCCAGGAGAAGTATCTGTGCATCCATTGCAAGCTACCACCTGTACTTATGTCTCTTACCTTACCAGTTGCCTTAGTGGATGTGTCAGTCAGACTTCTCTGGGGCTGTCTCAGTAGACACACTCATTTTGACTCTGAGACAAGTGCCCACCATTGTGGGAGAAACCTAGAGCACTTGCAGTTACCTGAGGCATGAATCTACCTGTGGATTGCAGCACCCTTCCTGCTTGCCCTTCTGCATAAACTGCCACACCACATCTTTTTGATGCATCATGTCATGGTCACTCATGCTCCCTAAAGCCAATTAAATCTCCTGGTAATGCTCACTCCACACCTGACTGGCTAGTGAGAGCTTCTGGGTCCTGACAGGGCTTCGGCCTTTGGGCTCAGGTGTCCCTAAGCTCAAGAAACCTCTGGACACCTGGATCTAATGCTCACCCCCAAACTTACTTCGGCTGCTGCTGCCGCCCTCCTGACTTGATAGTGGCCTTATAGTCCAACTGCCTGCCCACTTCAGTACCAGTAAGTTAAAGCATGTTATTAAGGGCATTGTTCATATCCCCTGAAACACTGACAGGCTGAGGACGTTGACCGCTCCTCTAGGAAACCCATTCTAGTGTTTGACCATTTTCTTGGTTAAAGTAATGCTTACTGATGTCCTTCGTGAACCTGCTGTGGCACAACTTTCAACTGTTCTGTGTGTCGTCTTTCTGGATCACGGGGACGTGTGCGCTAATTTGGACTCCTTTGAGAACACTGTAGAGTGGACTTGATTGGAAAACAGTCTTTTGCAATTCTCTAGCTATTTGCATGCATTTGCCTTAAGATGCTGGCTGCACATCTAGGACACTGTTGTCATATGTTGTCTTAATTTACTACAGTGAAAGATCTTCAAGCTGGTACGTCACCTCAGCCTGGTGCCTTTGGCCTCCTCTGCTCAGGTTCTGTGTGGCATTGCATTCGAGCTAATAAAAGTGTGCTGCTTCCTATTTCAGCTAATTCATTTGGTCACAGGGTGATTAATCTATCTCTTGCATCCAGAGTTTGAAATGCTGTGGCAAAGGTTTATTGCAATGATTGTCTCAGTTGAATCTCTGAGTCTGTGCTTGGTGTGACTTGTGTTCAGCAGAATGTGTACTCTAGCCTGTGATCAGATAAGCATACAGGAAATCCAAGTGTCTGATCCTGTGTCCTTTGCAGTGTCCTCACTCTGTCACACAACTGTATCAAAATACAGTGATGCTGTAGGGCATATTCTTGTTAGAAAAAGGTACTTACAGACCATTTCAGTAATTGTCTTTCTTGAGACTTCCTGCCTTTTAGGTAAGTTTTGACAGGAAAAAAAATTTATTGGAAATATGGATAGAGATACTTTGACGCTAAAAATAGCAGGATTCTGAAAATGAAGAATGCTTTTCAGTCCCATGTCTTTGTGTTCAGCAGACTATATCAGTATGGTGGGACTTTAGGGAAATACTCATTTAAAAGTCATAGAATTCTCAGAAATTGTTTTTCTGTCCATATCTGTTTTATGAAAATTTCTCTTACTTTTTAGCAAATGTCAGATGCCTGCTCAGTCTTTTATGTAGATAAAATACTTTACTTTCCTTGACCTGGCTACATTTAATTGTGTTTCATTTCTGAAGTTTATGTTGAGAGTTGCTCTTAAAACTCTTGAGTTTTGCTAGCCCAAGTTATCCATCCACTTGAGAAACTCATGCATTAAACAGTTCAAGCAAGTTCAAATGTATATCTCTTTCTAGTATACAGAGACTGAAACTACATTATAAAGGCCCTTTTTTTTTTCTGTTTTGCAGGTAGAAAAAATAACTGGCCACCTCTTCCTGAGAATTTTCCTGTAGGTCCTTGTTTTTACCAGGATTTTTCAGTAGACATTCCTGTAGAATTCCAGAAGACAGTAAAGATTATGTACTATTTATGGATGTGTAAGTATTTTCTTTTTAAGAAAATTAAGTGCCTATTCAAACTTGGTAATACATACCTACTACTTTGGCTTTTGGAACATCTGTAATGAAAAATTATTTTAAATCCAGAAGCCAAATGTTGAGGCAAAATTTTATATTAGCTTCAGTTTTGAAAGTATTGAGTTACATCATAAAAGCTTCCACAGAAAAAAAGGACGATTATCCTAGGGCAGTTTGGTCTAATTTATTGTAATTGTTTGGTTTAAATTTCTCCAGTTGTAAAACGAAATTTGACCATTTATTAACTTAGAAATAATTCTACTGTTTTTAAAATCAGCTTATATGTTAAGGAATAAATCTCACTATTAATGTTAATAGGCTTTTGAGTTCAAGATGTATAATATCCATTTGCTTTAATATACATAGTTTTATATAGTTTAATATGGTTTTAATCTATAGCAAAGGCTTAATATCATTTTACCCTATTTTAAGAAATAGTATCAATTACCTGAAAAATCAGTCCCTGTTAAAACTTTCCTTTGTAGGCAAAGAATGCTCTACACCATCTTCGTAGGATTAATTCTGCCATCATTGGGGGGGCTGTGTTTTGACTGGAGAAATGCTGGAATAAACAAGTGTGCAGATGCCACACTTGTTTCTTCTGCCTTGTTCACTGTGATTGATGAAAGCCTAATAAATACTCTGACTCTGAAGAAACTGCAAGATTTAGATACTTTCATGCCTTTAATATATTTTTAGCCTTCTTAGAAAATGTGGATTTCAGATGTTTTCTTCTTTTCTTTATGTTTACTTCTTTTCTTAGCTTAAAAATGTAGTCAGGAAATCTCCGTAATTTTACACATTACTCTGGTAATTTATTGCTGTGATTGAACCACATAATTGAAACACATGAAATGAGCAGACAGCATTGAATCAAATCAATTCCACTTCATCATAATCTACAGCTTTCTACATTCATTGCTAGATCGTTCATCTTCAAATAAGCAACTACAGAGCGTGTGACTGGTCACTCTCATGAAGTTGACAGATAATTTAGACGTATATGAAATCTAAGGTGAAATACTCAGAATTTTAGGATGGTTAACAGTTCTGGCCATTTGCAGGACTGAGTTCTGAAAGTGCATATGTTTAAAATATGAGGTGAAGTTAGGCAGTTAGAATTGGAATATTAATACTGTTGGTAATTTTCCTGCTTATGGCAACAAGTAAAGGAAGAAGCAATATTACTTCAAAATAGATAGGAGCTGTGCTTTTGACATGACAGCTAATCTTCTAGGTAGTCTGAGGTTTCAACCAAGTCTTCTTGCACTCTTTGTTCTTTAGTGGTAGTACTCACTGACATACATATTACTCACAAAGGCAGGATCAAGGCATAATAAAGGAAAAGAAAGACAAAATCTATTTCATAGTTTAAAAAAAATTAAAAAGATTGACTATAGAACTTCATCCCTTAGGGTTAGCTGTTGAATCAGTCCTTGGGATTTTTCTTTCCTAGGATTGCATCTGTGTGGTTTGGCTAATTTCTCATTGACTATTTTTTCTCTGGGGAGGTACTTATTCCCATAGTAGACCTGCTTCTGCTTGCTACTCTACATTTTATTTCTTCTTCCAGAATTTCCTATGTCTTTTAAGGTCTAGGGGTTCTGTGAACACATTTGGATAAATCTAGTACTGCATTCTTAGCACTTTATAAAGTAGTTCTTTTTCCTTTGTAGTAGTCCTGGGAGCAAATTTTCTAGTTTGGTTTTCTGTGTTTCCACAGTTAGTATTAATTTTATGTCACCATTCTTAGTTTTTATATCTCTGAGGAAACTTCTTTACTTAAGATTCCTATGCTCTTCCTTTCATGAGAAAACAACTCTGTATCCCTATTCCATTAACTCATCCCTCTTTTCTCCTTTTGTATCAGAAGTCAGAGTTTTCTAATTTGTTGATGTGGTTTTATCTTTGCACATCTTTTCTCCATGGGAGAGACTTTTTTTTGTTTTTAACAGATTGAGTGCTCACATGTTTTTGTGAACTGTAACAGTCAATTAGTAATGACTTTTCACTGTTGCCATTGGAGCTTTTCTCTTCTATCTTGGCTTTGTGGCCATTAGTGCTTTAAGGGCTTGCACATGAAAATGACAGTTTTCCTAGCTCATTAGCACTGAGCACTGATTTTTTTATCTTTTCATGCTATTATTGTGTCCAGTGTCAAGTACAATGTCTCTTGACTTGTGCCAAAAGTCAAAAACAGGCTCAAAAGCATGTTTTCCAGCTACTTTCCCCACAGGCTGATAGCATGTGCCAAATAAACACCACTGATTTTCAAATAATATTTCTTTCTTGAAGTTACAAACTGAAGAGATACTGGTAGAGAAATAATACCCTAAAGTGCCAACTTTTTTTTTTTTTCTGTTTAGGAGAGTTTCATCTCATCCTCTGAGGATATGATAAGGGATATGATAGATGGTGTATATCTGTGTGTGTGTGTATATATATACACACACACATATATATATATATCAGTCTGTGTAGATGTTTGTTCTGCCTGTCCATGAGAACCTCTAATGACAGACACTTCACAAACTCCCTCCAAGCCTGTTCTAATGGGTTGCTGTCTTTTAGAATTAGAAGATGTTTCTTGGTATATTAATTTAATTCTCCCCTCCTGTGTTTGATCTTTCCTGTTCTATCCACTGTTGTTATGGAAAACGCTTTTATTCCCATTACTCATCTCCTTTTACTGAGCATAGTTCACTCAGCCTTTCTTTGTGGGAGATGTTTTCTCCAGATTTGACTAGTTGCTGTCATACAGATTCACTCTTGGTCCACTCCATATTTCTGTGGTTTTTGAGTCTGTAGCATCAGGAGATTTTTAGAAAGTACTTTCACATTTGAGATAGCATGTGTTTATGTGCTGATCCAAGACTGTTTAATTCTTATGTTATCTAAGTCTGTTTTAGAGTCTGTTTTTTCCCTATGGAAGATCTTTCTCTTTTTTGTAAGACATGTTAGCACATCTCTCCGAGGCAAGCAGAATTGCCTAGAAACAAAAGCCTAAACAACATCTGAAGCCACTTTGTGCTCCAAGGTTATGAAACTTCACTAGCCCAGTCCTCACTTGTGAGTTGCCTTGTGGCTTCAAAACCCTCTGTTCTATAGGCATCCCATTTGCCTTTAGGCAGTTCCAATCTTGGGTGACAGTCATGTGTCCTAATGTGGACTTAGGTTTCCTGAGAATATAATCAATGAGACATTACTGAAATTAAACTTAGTACAAAAATTTGTTTTCATACTGTCTCAAATGGAATAGCAAAATCATCTCAATAATGTACATGCCAAATATCTTTGGTAAAACTTGTGGTCTTTATCTACAACTCACTTTCAGACATTTATGGATGATAAAGTGTAGTTAATTAAGTCAAAGAATATATCAAAGGAGAATTCTTCTGTTCAGGAAATTTATACCCAAAAAAAGAAGTAAAGTATTAATATTTATTAAACTTATGCAATTTCCCATTGTTATTTTGGCATGAATGCTTTTTTTTTCAACTTAAGCTGCTTACACACACAAAGTACAAGAGGGCTTTCTTCAATCACACACTATTGTTACAGCTGTGAGGTTGTCATACAGAAATTGCATGTTGCAGACTTCTGCCAAAGCCCTAGGTGAATTCAGCCCCCAGGTGGTCATTATTGTCTAATAGCTTGTATTATGGTTTAATTTGCTGAGGCAAGTACTTGAAACTGTTACCCTGAACCTTCAAACACGTCTGTTCATATAAGAGCTAGGCTTGCCTAGATCCCTTAGTGGAGTTGTTGGCTCCAAGGATAAATGATTCTCTGTACCTTGCAGCAAGCAGGCAGAATGAAGGGCAAGCACAGTGAAGTGAGAATTGTCAGTCAAGTCTGCTAACTTCTCTATAGCTTGCTAGTACTTGTTTTGTACAGCTGAGACTCTCTGTTACAGTAGTGAAGCAGACCCCCGTGTTGCTGGTTTTAGTATCAGTAGTGGGTGTGATGCTTCATCCTTTTCTGCACTGATTGTACTCTTTTAAAACTTGTCCTGTTACCATAATTGCAGTTATTAAAAAAAAAAATAGTCATTTTGGAAAGTTCAAGCTCCACCAGAATTCAAATGTTTCTAGTTACACAGGGGTCTCCATGTGTTCCAGTACTGAGTAGAAAAAGAAAGAATACCCCTTTTTTTTACTTATCAAAGAAAGGCAGGGACTGGGATTTAAATTCTTTTGCTTTATGAGGCATAAACACAAAAATTCTGAAATGAGTTGTTTTACCAACCCCTTTGGGCAGTGCTAAGATATGGAGATGCAATAATTGACTTCCATTTAAAAGAACAAAGTCTTTTGATTCTGGTGACTCTTACTGGAAAATATGATCTGTTTATCCAAGGAAATGTTTTCAGTTTCATCAGTCTTCCATGCGATGATCTGTGCATAATGCTTTTAAGAGTCCTTGCCCATTGTGTTGATTTAGAGCTCAAGTCATAATTAAGACAGCAACAAAAAGTTTCAGGATTCTCTTTTTCGGAATCTTGCCTGTTCTGTTAACCTTACCATCCAATAGAATAACTAAAATGTTGCTCTGAGCTTAAATAAAATAAAAATCATTGCTGTCTGGAGCAGTTTGTGCAGTTATAAATACCCTACTTTATCCTGATCCACAAGGAAAGAAATTGTTCTCTGAGGCAGCAAAATCCCTCCTGAATCACTGGTTATTGCTGAACAAAGAGAGAAATTCATGTTCATCTTTGAAGTCTAGCAGAACTAACTTCTGTGCCAGATAGCATGAATGTAGTAGTTGTAATATTTCTTAATATTGCCTTATTCTGTTCTAAGAAGTAAACTTAATTGAAATAAAATGTGAAGTCATAATTTAAATGCATTTCTTTAGTAGAAATTGAATAGTTAATGTATAACAAGGTCTGCCAATGAGGAAATTACAGTATTGAGCTAACCACAGACCACCATAAAGACAGATGCTCTAAGAAAGCCAGTGTTCTAAGAAATATTTGAATATACAAAATATATTAAAGCAGCTAGAACAGCTTCTTGCAGACCATGTTTTACTGAGGAACATTCTTAGTAAGTGGGCTTTTTTGTTTTACTATGTGGAAGACAAAGAGCTTTCTGTTGAAAGATCATTTGGAAAATTTTTGTTTTCAAATTTGAAAGGGTACAGTGCTTATTTTGTAATGCAATTTATGTTATTTTTAAGCTTTCTCTCAAAAATATTCAGTAGTCTTGTAAATATTTGTATTCAGTTATTACTGTAGGAAAAAATCAATTCTTGCGACTGTAGAAACCTTTTTGTTCCTTATTTAATATTTGAAAGTGTTTTATTTTTATGACAGATTATTTTCCATTGCCAGGTAGCTGGTGGTACTTGAATTGTCATGTAGAATGCTCTCACTTGTGAATATAGGGTTTACCTGAAATTTAGAAAACTATAAGAATCAGTTTACTATGGAAGGCTTCGAGATGGTATTGGTATTGTCAGCATGCCAATGTTTTCTTTAAAATGCTGTTTTGTTTAAATGTTTAAAATGTTTGTAAGCTCGGGTATAACTTTAGCAGTTGTAATAATTTATTGTTTAAACATAACTTAACTAAGACTATTTTGCTTTTGCTTCTACAGTCCATACAGTGACACTGTTTCTTAATATCTTTGGATGTTTGGCCTGGTTTTATGTTGATCCTTCGCGAGGGGTTGACTTCGGATTGAGTATTCTCTGGTTCTTGCTTTTTACCCCTTGTTCTTTTGTCTGCTGGTACAGACCACTTTATGGAGCTTTCAGGTAACAACTTCAACTTGACTTAGGATATTTAAAAACTTTTCAAAATGCATTGATATTCCAGAATTTACTTGATTATCATGATATTAATCCATTAAAGTGCTTTCATTAGAAACAGAGAGTATGTTTGGCATTAATTCAGTTGTTGAATTTGAAATACAGATGCCAATAGTTAGTAGTATTATGGAATATCCCTTAAAATATTTATCCATTTTGCCACAGACAAAATATTAGTTGGAAATACTTAACTGGGTTAAAGCTAATAAGGGCTGGTAACAGTTGCAAGGAACATTTACATTGTATCTGTCTCCTCACACCAAGAATTTGAGTATGTTAGTAGCAAATGGTGTCTCAAATTTTTTTGCTTCCTGAATGAACTTTGTAAATAGCTAACCTTAAAATCTTGTCCTTTTAAGCAATAGACACCTACAGTATCTGTAATTGAAATAGCCTGAGATTCTTAAGAATTAATGGAGCAGGTATACAGTAAACAAACTAGTCTTTTTCCTAGTCTTAGTAATCTTCACAAACTTCAGAAGCATGAGGTGTGTGATTAAGAATAGAATGTTGTATTTGCATGCAAAATGTAACTTTTTCTTAGTGAAGATCAGCATGTAGAGATTTCAAGTCCTTTACTCCTAGAGTTTTGGGGTTTTTTTACATTAAAGTGGCTCAGGATGTTCTCAATTAAAGTACCCCTATTCTTGCATTAAAAGATTGATGGCCAGAAGTTGCAATTAACTGTAACACTTAGACTACAGGAAGTGTTTCTTTTTGCTAACCAAGGAGGTATTGCTCTACCCATAAATCTTTGAGCAATCATATAGTTTAACATGCATTTCTTGTCTAGTAAATCCATAGCTTTTCTTAGAGAGAATTCGTTGGTTGAGGAACTACTACTTGCATATTCAGCTTTCAGTCAGTTGCTCAGCTGAAAATGTCATAGTTATATAACTGAACTGGTTGTATAGAAATTATAAACTCTCTTCTGCAGGTAGAGGTGTTAAGGGCAAAATCTGTTCCTGTAACTTAACTAAATGATTTCTACTGTCTTAAGAACTCTAGTAGCAAGCATACCATATAATCAATAGTTTTGACAGTAGTAAGTTGAGACTTCATTGAAATTTTGCCTATACATTTATATTTGGCTAGGTTTTTTTATTTTCAGTCTTTGGCATTTTAGTAATTTAAATAGCACATGTATTTTGTACATTTTACTTTAAAATAACAGCTGCGTCAGTATTTTGGTGTGCCCTGTGTTTCAGTAATTCCATATGAGATTTTATTTCCTTTCACAAGTTAAATATTCTCTTCCCATCTTGCCATCACTGTGAACTTCACTCTGAAAGTAGAGCAGAATTCTTTATACAAACTTAAATGGTTAGTTGAAGAGGCCCTGCTCTGGGCTGAACAGGACTATTCTCACTTATCTTAGAGATACAAGTGACAAAATCCCTGTATTAAAGAAGGAAGAGCAGCACTTGTAAATGAACACTCTAAAAACCCACAGAATTGCTGATACTTCAGGTCACTTGATAAATGAAAGTACTTTTCCTCTAGATAATGCAGAAAAAAGTTAGATTGGTACTACAGAATATGAATAAAAGTAATTAATTTTCTGGCTGCTTTAATCTTTTTCCCCCCACCTCTTTCAGGAGTGACAGTTCATTCAGGTTCTTTGTGTTCTTCTTTGTATATATCTGTCAGTTTGCTGTACATGTACTTCAAGCTGCAGGATTTCAAAGATGGGGAAACTGGTGAGTATTCTGTTTGCCATAGTGTTGTACTGTCTGTAAGACAAACACTCATATTTGAAGTAACAGCTGCAATACAGTCTGTGTTTTCAAAGGAATAATCTTGTGTTCACTGGAACATTATGTTTAACTCTCAAAACAAAGCATTTTTTTGAGTGCTCTTAACTAGGAGAAGTGGGTGAAATGTAGCCAAAGAATGTGAGGTAGTACTTCTGTTACTGGGCTGGCCAAAATTCTATCCTTCAAATTAAACCACTTTGAACTTACACTTTCACACACTACCTCCTCTGTTTTGGTGGTGTAAGGACTTATTAGTTGTTCTGTATTTAAGGTAAAGGAAAGCAAAAATTTAGACATCAGTAATATATTGTTTGCATATTTTTTGTACTGTTAGGTATTTCTAATAAGATTAATATTATTATTCCTACTTATTGAGAAATTTATAGCTAAAATTTGTAGAATGAGATAACAAGGCATTTGTGTGAATATAGTAGTATATCTTTGATATTATTTGAAAAGTTCATTCATCTGAGTCACATCCATATTCTGTAATAAGTTGATCTTTCTTTTAAATGTTTGCAAACAAATAAGCATGATGCTTGTCATGCAAATATATATACATGATGCTTGTATATATCTTTTATTTGAGTCTTTGAGGTCTAATGTTGAGATTTTACAAGAAGAAACTATGGGGAATCAGTCTCTATCCTTTTAACCAAAAGCAATGCTGTAGTAGCCAGCTGGTAGCACGAAGAGTCATGAATGGCAGTGCTGTAGTTGGGTAATGACATTTCCCTCTATCAGTGCTTTTTGCTGCAAACCTCAAAATATATGCAAGGCAGACAAAACAGTATTGCTTTAGAATTGTTCTGTAAAGAAAGATCTTGGTTTTTTATTTTTGCTCTGGAATCCTCTGTTGCTTATTCTTCCAAGCCTGGGAAGTGTGCTTTTAAGTATACTTGGGGAAGGAATATTTAAAGTAGCCAGATCATCAGAAAATGCTAATTACAGTTTGGATTTTGGGGCTTTGTGGTAGATTACAGTGGGACATACTGGTGTGTGAAGCAAGTAGGGGAAAGTTTTAAGGTTTGGATTAACATAATTTTTTGCCTTTTTTTTGTCTTTTTATTAACATGGAAAAATCTCCCACTTTAATGCATAGGGTTTTGTTCTTAAGGCAACCTGCTTTTTTAGTTGTCAGGTCTGAAACTCTTTTGGTGTCTTCTGGTGTCTGTTGGTGTTTCAATTTTAAAGAATGGGGAAATGCCTGAAGTAGATACTTGTATCCTCATTTGGACCCCAGATCTGCAACTGACCCCCTGGGACCCCATTTTCTATTAGTTCTGATGCTCTATTACTATCTACTCTATTCTATCTATTATTCTATTATTATCTGATGCTCTCTACTTAAAAAAATTATATTAACCACAGTTGAGAAAACATCACTGTGTGGATACAATTAAATGAGTCTTTACAAAGAAGCTGTGTATGTGTGGTATTTTCCTGTTCTGTATTTACAGAAGTTAGAAACAATCTTTTTAGAGATATTTTCTCATCTATGATTTCATGTAGTCTTGAATCAATCTGAAATTACAGTATAGCAAAAAAACTTCAAGAAGTTGAGAAGCAGCTAATTTCTCCACAATTTTGCTCAAGGATAATAATACTAACAAAAGTTTTTCATATAGTTTCCCTTAATTTTCTGTGAAAAAATGGAAATTAAGCTTTAAAAGCATATCATAGAACCAAAATATGCTTATGTATGATTCCCATGATTTTTCTTCAAAAATCCTCCAAATGGTTCAGAACCAGGAGGTTATAAACTTTTCTTCAGTGATAGTATCTTTGATTAAATGTTTCATGTGCCGTACTAGTAAAATTTGTTCTTTCTCCTTCCTTCAGTGGGTGGATTTCATCTCTTACTGGACTTAATAAGAGTATTCCTGTTGGCATTATGATGATAATCATAGCTGCACTTTTCACAGCATCTGCTGTTATCTCACTAGTCATGTTTAAAAAGGTAAGTTACATATCAGTCCCCTTTTTTGTTTCCTACATTTGATTTGGATATCTGTCTTGAGAGAGGTGCTCTTTCACAAAGTAGTGGGGATTAAATTACCTTCTTCAAAGTGAGCCTTACCTATTAAAAACTGAACAGTTTTGCTTATACTGCTTACAGAGGGTTGCTTGTACAATGCAGGTGTTTTCTGCAAATGGGGAAGGACAGTGCTGAATTAGAGAACCCAAGAGGTAACCTGACCACAAAGGAGTAGTGAATGCACTGGAGACTGATTGCAGCTGTAGATGCCAGGTTGTCCACGAGGCACAGAGAAGTGTGACTCAAGTGATTGCTAACTTTCAGCTTTACCAAAGTCATTCCCATTAAAATCAATAGAAGAGAGGTGCTCAGCACCTCAGAAAAGGATTTTTATTTCTCTGCATCTGTTTTTTAATATTTTATTGCCAACTAATGATGCAGGAGCATGAAAACTCAAAAAAATAAACTCTTCTTCTGTGGTTACTTGCGGTGAATTTCCACCCTGAAGATATAAGTATAAATACAGATGCAGTATTAAGTCATTGAGATAAATGTAATGAGAATTCTGATGATGATGTGCTGGCTGAATTCTAGTAATTCAACCTCAGTTAGGCTTAAAGATTTTACAGATACACAAATTCTTTTGACCCGTTCACAGTAAATTAGAAATTTTAAGTGTGTGCCTGGGGATGTTCTTTCTTGTCTTCTGTAGAAATACTCTAGAGATGAGAAGAAACAAGCAAGAAAAATGTCTGGTGGAATATGTTTTTACACTTTCCTTACTGTATGCATCCAGATTCTTTCAAAAAATGTGCATATTCATATATGACTTGGTATATCTTTATGGATGAGAAATACTCTTATTTACAACAGAAAACAAAGTTAAGGTAATTTTCCTGCTACAATGGAATGAAAATGTCTTTGTAATATTATTTGACAACCTGTTTGTGACTTAACTGAGTCACAAATAGCAAATGAATTTTAATGCTCAGGTAATTGGAAGTTAATCAGGACTTTTTTCCTTTTTTATTGGTTTTATTTTGTTATATGCCATAATGTTAGGAGTGTTGAAAAGTCACATTGCTTATTCCTCTGGTTATTATGCAGAGCTATTGGCCATCGCACTAGTTTTGCAAACGTGTACCTGTGTAATTAGGATATTTCGAAATTTTTAATATTCAGTCAGAGTGTAACTTACTCCTGTAACCATTCAGAGTAACTAAAACGTTTCTAAATATTGTTGTAGAGAAAAATTCACCAAATATACATCACGCATTTTAGTAAACACGATGAGACCACTCTGAACTTGCAGATCATTACTGGTATCCCCCACAGTCAAACTGTGTGTGCAACAGGACAATGAAAAATTCAAAAGTCTGGGGGAAAAGATTCCATGTCCTCATCTCTGTATTCTCTCAAACGCACGAACGAATCCCATTTCTCCACCTCACGGCTCCGTGTTGCGTTTGAGACTTTGCTGTTGGCCTGCCCAGGAATGGGAAGCGCGGCCCCGTTTTCTCAGTGCTTGTCCCCTCTGCAGGTGCACGGGCTGTACCGCACGACTGGCGCCAGCTTTGAGAAGGCGCAGCAGGAGTTTGCCACAGGAGTGATGTCCAACAAAACCGTACAGACCGCCGCGGCCAACGCCGCCTCCACGGCGGCCACCAGCGCCGCTCAGAACGCCTTCAAGGGCAACCGGATGTAGGGAAACAAAGGCACCACGGTTCTCTTCAACTGTTACTGATTTTACAGCCACTTACTCTATTCCCTAAATGCCTAGATCGAAATTCACACAGCATGTTTGTTTCTTCTGCAGCTGTGCATGGGTTAAATGGAATAACCTAATATTTGGTTTATTTTAGTATAAATTCATTTATTTTAAGAAGAAAACCATTTTTTCACTTCTTTAACATGTTGAATTCTGCAGTGTAAAGCTTTCCATATTTTATGGGGGATAAATAATTTCAACAATTGGCCTGAGAATGAACTGTGGTATATAATGATCAAATCAATATATTAAAAATCTGGCAAGTTTTTTAGCAATTCACTCCAGTATTTTTTTAAGTTCAGGAAAGCACCTTGGATTAATTATTTTTCTTTGCAAGAACTGATTTCCCTATTTCTACCATAAGAAGTGGGGTAGACTGAGAGATATAGCTAGGTTTGACTACTGCTTTTGCAAATTCAACACCTGCTGGGGATCAAATACAAGTAAGGCAGAGAGTATAAATTCTTTTCTTGTTTAGTTGGGTTTTTTTGGGTAAGTTTTTTGATATAAACCTGTAAGTTTGCATGAATACTGTTGAGTTACCTAATCTTGTTTAAGTAGTGTTTTGGTCCAGAATTTACCTGTGCCACTTTATAGCATTTGTTTGTATCTATTTCCATGGAGTATTCTCTACCTGTGAGAAGTTACTATGGGGCATAAACATTCTCTGTAATAGAATAGTTCAGTTTAAGGAAGTTAATTGGTGATTTAGCTAAATGATTATATATTTGCTATTTTTAACTTCAGTATTCACATATCCCCTGTCCTCCTTCTATGTGCAGTGGTTTTTTGTTTTATTTGGGATTTTTTGGTTAGTTTTTTGTTTGGGTTTTTTTTTCAAGTATAGATTTATGTTTAAGAGTGGTACTAAATCTCTAGCCTGGACAGTCACTCTGTTTACTGTCCAAAACACTATATATATACAGTATTTAATTTTCTAACAGAAATATTGTCTAAAACCAGGCTCTTTAAGCAATGGCATTTAATGATACTTGAATTAATTTTAATATTAACTCAGCCATCTCTGTGATGTGATTTAAGCTATAGGAAAAAAGCTTTTAAACTATTTTGATTCAGCAAAGGGAGAAATGTTTATCTCTATTAAAGTTAAATTTTAACTCATTGAATTGGAGGCCTAAGAGGTTAGATTGGTTCTGTGAAACTAAAAATCCATAATGGTACATACCATCACAATACTCTAGAATATAGTATCATCATGACTTTAGTACACTTTATATAGTTTTCTCTCCTTTGAAGACTTTATAATATTGGATTGCCTCATGAGACTTACATACAATACTTACGTAGTTTTTCAAACTCTTCCAGAAAATGGAAAGATGACATCCCACAGCCTGTGTAAAGTACACACCGTGGCTGAAATTGATTCAGCTCTTAAGGTGAATCATCTTTATTAACACAGCATAAAGTTCTGAGGCCCCCCATGTTCTGAAAGTGGACTGAATTTCATGGAGTCTGTTTCAGTACACTGTATTCATAATAACAGAAGCTCATTTAAAAAGTACTCCCCTAGCTTAATCCTTGAATCAGTAATATACTGTTAGCATGAATTTTTCTATTAGTCTCCTTTTGTTTACTAATTTCTTTAAACCAGACTTGAATTTGAAAAAAAAATCATAATTTCACCTGTGCTGAAGTTCACATTAATGGATATACTTGCTTAAATATTCTATCTAACAAGGCTGTTAAAATTTCATAATAATGGACATGCTAACAATGAAACTTAAATTTGCGTGGAATGTTTTTAAAGCTTTTCAGATGAAAATCACTGTTCTCTGCTGAGATTGGGGATCATTATTCTAGAAGCTATATATCAAGATTGTTCTTTTAAACTTAACTTGAGGGTTGTATCTAGGAATTCTGCTATGGATTACTTTTAAATCTAAATTTAGGGAATTTGTTTGGTATCTCTTGGATGGGAATCCTAGGGACATCATCCTTGCAATTTAACTGAAGTTGAAGATTGCATAATAGCATAGATTACTGGAAAAAAAACCCAAACGCATTAGGAATTAAACCTGAATTTGACAGGTAGATTTTTTCTCAGTGTTTGAAGGTTTTTTGAGAAAACATACGTAATGTCTGTGTATAAGAATTGTTGATTTGTAATATCATGGGTTGAATGTACAAATTTAAGCCTTCTGAATGAAATTCAGGGTTGTGTCACATGAATTCTTTAAATCAGAAGTCTGTGACACTTTGCAGCCCAAAAGGAAGGGGAAGGTTTGGTTAGCTTTGACAACAGAAGGCTGAGATTTGTTAAAATATTTTGTACCTAACAAAAATTAGATTTTACGATCTCTTCTTAATCATGGCGCCCACCTGAGTTGTCTTTTTGTAGTATTGTGACAGAGTACAAGGTATGAAGTTTAAACACTGGAATGTCAGTAGTCATTGATCTGTAATTTAGGAGTTGTTTTTATTTATCTGAGGTTGTTTGTATATTTTGTAAATGACTAACAATGTTCTGCCATCCTGGTAAATGTCACGGTTCTGTACAAATGCACTTCTTCTGTCCCTCTGTTGCATGTCTGGGTAGTTCAGAAGTTTTGTATATTTATTGTATTAACACAGTGTCATAGAATTTAAAAAAAGACTTTTTTCCTAGGTGTTCGCTCTGTATAGTTTTGACCAATAATGGGGATCTTTCTTCTAACAGTCAGGGTGATGTGCAGGGAGGATGATCTATGTAAAAGTCTGACTTGCTTTTTATAATTCTGTATATAAATGCTGTATTTCTGCTGAAATGGTGAAGCAAAATGTCCACTATCAATAAATCTGGTTAAAGAGAGTTAGTCTACTCAACTGTTATGAAGAAAATTCTTAAAATACTTGCAGCTTACCTTCTTGTGCTGTGAACTCAAAAGGGTTAAAATTAAAAATGCTCTGTCATGACTGAATGGAATACTACAGGTATTAAGTGACTCTTAAAACATTATGGAAAGTAAAATGAAGTTGCTGAAAAACGCTTTGCTTTGGTAGTATTTATTTTCCTAATTTCTGCCAGTGAATCAGCATTTCTGTGTCACTGCTGTCCTGCTTTTTCTTTTTTTTTTTCAGTCGCTATCCCAGTCTGTTGATTTTTTTTTTAATGTAATGTCAGTTGCAGCACCTGCTCTGTAGTACTCACCTTACTAATGAGTTGCCTCTGAAGGGCTGAATGACTTCATCTGTAAGACTGTGATGTGGGTAAATTTGAAAATGGATGATGCACATTCATACAATGATACAGCAAACAGTGCTCTGAGGTACAGTCAGGATTATTTTGGGAGATGGCAGACGTGTGTTTTTGAAGACACTTCCACAAGCGTGCATTAATCAGTATTGAAATTCTTCATCGACTTGATCTTTCTTTGTAATTTAGAGATCTGGGATGGCAGTGTCAGCTGACTAAAGGAAGAGGTTTTGTACTTTCTGGCAGATGTAAGCATGGTTGTGCTATATGATCCAGTAATGTTTTATGTTTAGAATTATACACAATTTTAGTGCTCTCCATGGGTGATAATTCCTCTGGCTTGCTCAGGTTACTTTCCTCAAGAAGTTCTAAGCGTGGGGCTCGAAAAGCATGCACACACTGAGAGAAAAGCATGGGTTAAAAGAACTGTAATTAAAAATACTCAGTGATACTTCTGGAAAGATATTTCTGTCAAGGAAAAGGCACACACCTAGAACATTCTGGTTATGAACCCATAGTAGGGCACAGTAGGTCAGATAATTAATTAGGTTTGACTCAGTTACATTAAAATATGTGAATTAGTTTGTACTTTTTCCCTACAAAATAATTTTATGTCTGCAAGTAGCTTTTATTATCATAATTAGAAAAATCAGGAAGATTTACCAAGGAAGTAGTGCAGTTCTAGCTCAGCAGCAAACGCCAGTCAAACTTTATACAAGGATTAAACTAGATATGGTGTCACATGATATTGAGGGGAAAAGAAAAAAGGCATTGATAAGGACATATAACTTGTATAACATGCTGCCATACATTTTGTTCTGGGAAAAAGAATATAATTTTCCAGCAGTTTAATGGAAGTATATATAGCTCAACTAAAATGTGCTTTTTGTTGGATGATTACATTGAACAGTTGGGGTTTCAGTGCATTTGTTTTATTGTCTCTCAATACACCTGGAGCTTCCTGTTGACTAAGTAATGTGTGTATGTGTGTGTATATATATATGTAAATATATATCTAACATACATATGTTTTTAAATACATATATATATATGCATACTGTCCTGCTTTTAGTTAGTGGTCCTTCATATTCCTGTCCATTACACTCAGACATGAAGGAAAATACTTCAGTACAGTGGAGCTGCTCTTTAGAGCGTTGAGAATATCAGAATATCAGAATATTTTACTTCTTTACATCCATGATTAGGGAAGGGAAACTTCCAGCTGGCGAGATGGGAAATGTCTGGGACTGGTTTTTATTGATAAAGTTTGAGGCTGTATTAGTAAAAACAGGGCTGGTGCAGGCCTGGAAGACAGGCTGGCCTCAGTTCCATGTGGCCCTGCACTCAGCTTCTCTGCTCTGCCACTGCTCCCGCTGACAAGGCTGCTGGTAGATTTTATCATGTTTATAGCCTAATTAAACAATCGTATATGTCTGAGCTGTAGTCATTGCACACATGCCAAAGCATGGTTGCTGTTTTTCAGGGCAGAACTGTTGTCCTTGCTGTGCCTGTATTTTTTTTAGAGGAATGCATGATGTTTTAAAAGAAAGAAAACACATACCCTGGATTGAGCAGTGTGGTGACACTTTTTGTCCAAGGTAAGAGAACAACTGGAAGTAGTCAGAATAGAGAATTAATAAACACTACTGAGATCATTGACTCCAGACTAAGACCTATGTGATTGAATTTGGCATTCTTTCTCCTTTACCTTGGTCAGACCAAGTTAGTGATCCCACCCACATCTGAGTGATACCTTAAGCCAGTTAAGATATTGATTCCTACACTCTCAGAATTTCACCAATATGACGATATTGCAAATAAAAAGCATTTGTTTGAAAACAAGCTTTCAGTGAATTGCAAAACAAGACAACATCTTTATATTCCTGTCACTCTAACACTGATAATAGACATCCACTTTGTGATTGCTCCACTATTCTAAACCCAGCTGGAGCCTGGAGAACAAGAACAACAATGAATATGGAAATCTGTAACAATACACACAACTGGAGACTTGAACTCTCTGCTATTGCCAGCTCCATTAACTTTACTGAA
The DNA here is from genome assembly GCA_910950805.1 of Acrocephalus scirpaceus scirpaceus. Taxonomy (NCBI): domain Eukaryota; kingdom Metazoa; phylum Chordata; class Aves; order Passeriformes; family Sylviidae; genus Acrocephalus; species Acrocephalus scirpaceus. The sequence continues at coordinate 6,197,631 of OU383776.1, forward strand.
AAAGGAAGGTATTATTTTTAGCTGTTCAAATCGATACTTAATTTCTTTAAGCAGTGTTTCATATCTGGAGAATAAGTGCTCTGCCCATACCTGCCTTAAAATTCATAAATAGACTGTGGTAGTGGTGCATTCAGTGGCATCTATCCCCTAACTTCTGGACTATAGGTTTCTAAATGTTACAAGTTGTAACCAAGAGCTACTTCTTTGAAGTTTAAGAACTGCTAGAAGTATAATTAAACAATATGTGATTGATTAAATTTAATAGAAGGGGACCATTGCAACTGACAAATAAGTGACATGCTGACTTTTCTTTGAACTACTGAAAGCCTTGTTCCTGATTCTGCTATAGACTGGCTTTGTAACCTTTCCCTAGTGTTTGTCACATCACAGCTGATGAAAGCTAAAACACACTGGCAAACACCATTTAAAAAATCTGTGTGGTGAAGCAATATTTGTTTCACAACTGTTACTATCCTTCTTCATGAGAAAGGAAATGCAGTGCTTTAGCTGCAAAATGAAACACGTTTTGACAGAGCTATATTCAATTAGAAAGTCTCTTTAATGCAACTGTATTGTATAACACATAGTTACAATTTCAGATCACATAGTTCTGATCAGTAAGCATTAATAAGTGTTTAAGTCAGATGGGAATCTGAAATACATCATTGGACTGGGATCTTAAATGCTATTAAAGCTACAGTCGAAGCGCAGCTTGGCTCAACTTGTCCAATATACTTGTATTAAGGTAGTCAGACTCCTGTTAAAAGTTCAAAAACTCACATTTAATTGAAATTTAGATTAAAAGAAGACATTAGGTACATCATTCATGCTAACAAATGTACATAGTGGTGAGTCAAGAACAGAAAAACAGTACCACAAATAAACCATGGCTCAAAACCTACTCTAGCCGGATGGCTGCAGCCGCTCTCCCTATGCCGAGGAGCTGCGTTTGCCTTGCTGCCAAGCTCTGCTTTTGTTGGACTCTGCCCTTCCCTTGAGGTGCAGGCACCAGTGCCTGTGGCTTTCAAGGAAGGCCTGAACTCCTCGCCATTTACCACTAGGATGTGGGAAACTTCAGTGGGCAGGGGGTAACAATGCAAAATGGAAATTATTTGGCTGAAAAAAAAATCTCAGGATACAGAGAACTTTATTGAGTAAAATAGATACAAAGGTGATACGGTCAACCCAGAAATAGCTCAGTAGCAATGTTTTTTGCAGTGCCACATTACAAATAAAGCACACTAGGAAACCTTGCTGAGCCTTTTCAGCTTTTAGAGTGTTAATGGCCAGAGGTGGACACAGCTTCACACTGGAAGTGTCCATATTCTCAGTAATTCAAATCAAATCAATCTAGAAGATTTTGTTAAATATTCAAGCTGCTATTACTACTGTTGTATTGATCTTCAACATCAGTGATTTTATTGCGTTACTCTATATCCACACCACCAAACTCCAGCCACTTCTTCCCTGGGAAGTCCCTTTTCAAATCACTTGTTTAAAAGCAAAAACTTAAAAAAAAAAAAAACAACAACCAAGAAAACAACCAAAAAAACCCCCACAAAACCCATTCCTTGTATTGCACATCTCACACAAGTCTGTGTATATATATATATATTTAAATATGCTACAATTCAAAAAAAAGGTCTATGGCACTTTATTGAATATAAGTTTAAGAAGCCGATGAAACCACAGATGTTTGAAGAAATCTTCAATACCACAAAACAAAGTTAAACTGAATTAATTGGCACACAGGTTTTAAAGAATCCACAGCAAATTCCTCTAGATCCTATGCAGTGCATGTACATTAAGAAGCAGTTACACTCTGCAGCCCCCTCATGAAATCAATTAAATTAGCTTTAAGCTGATTTTTCTTTTTTTCTTTCCCAAAGTGCCTTTGACAGCTACTACTGAGGTGAACTTCAAGAGCAATTTAAACAGCTGTGAAAATTAATGAGTGCCCCCTGCAACTGAAAACCTCATCCAGGGGAAAAAAAAATTGCAATATATACCACCTTAACACTTGCTAGAAAAACAGAACCCTGAGAAAAGAAATTCTGATTATTTCTCCTCTGTATTTCTTCCCAGCCTGTCTTCTATCTGTGCTATGTGATGAACATGGATATTCTTGCAAGTTAGTTAATTATGCTGTTGCAGAGCAAGCTGATAATATACCAGCAACAAGCAGAAAAGCTGGTGGTTCTTGGTTACTAATGCAAACAAAAGCAAAATGTGCCACTGAAAATCTCTCCTTTGTATTTAGAAAAACCAAACCCAAACAAAACGCAATATTGATTTTTTTTTTAAGTGTCATGTGGATCACAGCAGAGGTCAGCTAGTAACATGAATGAAGGTTGCTCATTGTTTACTTCTCAGCTAGAGCAGAGTATGCCCTCTCAACCTTTGTAGGAACTGACCTGATCCTGACTAATCAAGTGCTTAAGCCAAAGCAGCATTTTTCACCCTAATACTGTGTCAAGACTTGTTGGCAGTGGTGACCTCGACTTCGGATTGCTACCCACCTAAGGAAGCTAAAACCGTGCATCTCCTTAGCAGTTCACTTTTAGCTGGGGTTGATGCGGTACTCATACAACTGCTTGGCCCCAATTTCCCAACTGCAGGGCCCCCGAGGGCAGGGCAGAGCTGAGCTGGTGGCTCAGGTTCAGTGTGTGCTCCAGCAGGGGCTCAGGAGGGACGGCTGGAGGAAGCCTTGCTGGACCCCACGTACAAGCCTTGTCCTTCAGGTGTGCGGGGTGTGTATGGGGCAAAGCCAATGACTTTTGGAGGGGATTAAAATTCAATACTTAACAGAACAGTGAGTTACCTGTTTTAAAGCAGATGGTGGATGTGGGTTGCAGGAGCAAGAAGAGATGTGGGACTGTAAGAAGCAGCCAGGTTAAAACCATCCCTTTTTGAATACTGGCAGAAGTTGACCTTGTTGCACTGTGTCTCAGAGGGCACCGGTGTGTCTGTCCAGCGGGCAGGCTGCAGGTGCCACGGGCACAGGGGCGCGGGCTGGGAGCTGCTCCGTGTCTGCAGAGGGCAGCACGTCCTGGATGGGAACCCCAGCTCGTAACTGTTCACCTGTCCTCTGCTGCCCCGGGCCTGCTCTCAGCACTGCTGAGCAGCTCCTGTGTGGTGAAACACCTCAGCTGTGCCTTCAAAGTGTTACCTGGGCAGTAACAAAGATTTTTTAACAACTAATGGCACATTTTAAGGGACTGACCAGGCAAAAACAAGAATCTCTGCTCTGTGTAATAGGGAAGCAACATTGTCATTGGATGATGTTAAACTACCAAGAAATAAGAAAAAGGAATCTAAACTTCACCTAGTATTTCATTAGAACTACTTCTCGGATGAATTATCCCCAGTGCTCCTATGGCACAGTTTCATCATTCCTTTGTTTGGTATCAGAAGCAGTTCTACTAAGTGAAGCAACACCACAAATAACACAACCAGCTGGCTTTGAGAAAAAAATGGCATTTGTGGCAAGGTCTGTTTAATTTCTGCTGATTTAGTTGGAAAAAGGTCTACTACTACACACACACAAAAAAAAAAAAAAAAAGAAAAAAAAAATCTTCCCAGCCACATAGATGTCGTCAAGGCTTCCTGAAAAAATTTAAATTTCCTTAAGACTCACGTGTGTCTGGGTCATCAGACAGACTGATCTGTAGACTGGGAATAGCGTTTCACTGATGAGAGGAAAAAATAACACTGTTGACGTGCAATTGTGAAATGTGCAGTTGTAGGAGAGGCTTCAGCCCAGGTAAGGCTGGTGCTGTGGGGAGCTGTGGTCTGCTTGGGATCTCAGAAGTTTTAATAAAGGCTGTAGAAATATTTCAGTTTTATCTGAATCAGGTGAGAGCCAGTCTAACAATAGCTTCTCTGTCTAGTCAGTGGAAACAATATTTACCTGCTAAGTAACAAGTTGCACACACCTTGCGCTCTAAGTTTCAAGAGAGAGAAACCTGTGAGGGACTTGACTTTCTAAATGCTTAAAGATTGGTGTAAACATCAGCTTTGCTCTCTCCAACATAGAGTTAATATCCAAGAAGGCACTGTACTTTCTAGGAAGTTCAGTACCAAAAAGCACCTCTGCGAAAATGGTACCAAACCAGGTGATGGTGAAGAAATATTCACCAGTGAGGGGAGCCCTTGGAAACAAAGCCTCATTAAAATGGGCTTTTATTTTGCATAAGAAAAGAAAAAAAAAATGTGCTGGCTTTTATTATTTTAAACCCAAATTCTTCAAAGTGACCAAGGTGGGTTAGGCAATCCGATCAATCAGAATTTGTCAGTTTTAACAACATTCCTGCTATATACATGTGATTACTCACATCCCCAGTCGGATTAATATATTCCACTGTCCTGATCACAGAATGAAACTAAAAATATCCCCAAGTATTTACATTCTGCTTTCTTGGGATCCTTTCTCTGATCCTCATTGCCCAGCAAAAAAGAAAGACCCTTTCAGTAGTTCAGGGCTGGAATGCATGGGGCTCAATCACACAAATGGTAAAAACAGGTAAATGGATCTGCTTGTCCAGTCAATGGAAAGCAGATAACGATCCAGGTGCTGGTATTTTTCCCCTACTGGAGTTAAAGGAGGCAGATAAGGTTTTTTCCTTCTTCTATTTCTTCTTGCACTTTGTCACTGGATGTGGCTATTTCAGCTTGTGCTGAGAAGACTGCACAGATGAAGGTCAGGACAGTGCCGCCGATGGCTGTGTAGAAAGCCCAGCCCAAGGAGCAGTCTCCCAGTTTGTAAGCAGAAGCGTAAGGTCCACAATAGCTTATCGCCTTCTGGCATCCCCAACCTGCAGGGTAAAGTATCAAGCCTAAGATAAGGAAGAGCCCTAAAAAATAAAAACAGAAAGAAGTTAAACAATCAGTTTTAACACCAAATGCAGCACATCTAGTAATGATTATTATGGTCACTAAACTCATCATTTACCAGGATTAGGAGAAAACTGCCATCCCATCTATCCAGCATTCCTTTGCTGATTGTTCCCTACTATATGCCATGCCATCTTTTAATTAAATTTTAAGCTTTGCTGTGATTTATGTTGTGAAAGGCTTGTTTTTTATGATAACGGCGTAGTTCCTTATTTTAATCTCTGTACTCCTCCTACATCCTTTGCTCAAACACACTATTGCTACAAATACAGAGCATGCAAAATTTTCAGGCATCTCCACCTACTGCTTATGCTTGCACTTCTCAAAAACGTAGGATTACTTGCATTCACTTCTGATTTTGTATTTAGCTAGCCCTCATTCAGCTTTATTTAGCCATTCATCATAAATATATTTGCCTTTTTATCTCTGGATTTTGCCTACATTGATTTTCTTGCCTGGAAAAAAAAACCCCACCAAAACAAACAAAACCAACAATCAAAACAAACAAACAAAAAACCAAACCAAACAAAAACCCACCACCAAAACCTCACACTCCTGCTTTTTTGGCCACATTAGGACATAGCAGAAAAATAACACAGCCAGTTCACTATGCTGCTCTCATAACAGAGGGAGTCTGGAGTCAGCCTCAAACAAACAAATCCAAGTACCCACAGACAGCACATACGTAACCCTGGGATCCTCCAAACAGGCAACCGACTACTTCAGAAGGAAAGCACTTTCCTACTGATGGCAGGGCCAAAAGCCTCAGCTCCCCATCTTGCTGAACAGCCCAAACCCTCTGGTGTGCCTCAGGCTGGAAGTGAAAAGCTCAGACTGGTTGTTTTGCCCATGTAATTCTCTCTCGTATTCACAGATTTCTCTATGAAGACCATCTAAGCAGTGAAGGGCTTTGTTAAGGAAATTGGAAGTCACATCAGTGTCCCTGCACACCTGTGTCTTTGCACAAAGGAGATTTAATCAAAATATCTAATATGCTAGTGGCTACAATGTTTTCTTATGGGCACTAAAAAAATAACAATGAATTAAACACATACCTCTCTCGTACAGGGAATGTAGGAAGGAGCTAAACCTAAGAACAGCTCACAGTTATCAAAATTTGATTTCTGTTTACCTTAAAAATTTACTTAAAAGAACAGGGAAAATGTGAAAAACAGTTTTTGTTTAAATACAACCAGTTTATCCAGAAAATTAATACAGCCTTCCAAATCCTATAAACATTTCTCAGTAACCTTTCCTGCACTTTAAAGCCTTTTATTTAACCTGGTATCCTGATGAAAACAGCTGCTAAGAGTGTTGTCACCTTCTAGAAGTAGGTTAAAATTTGTTCACTAAAACCAGCCTTATTTTTCTTTCCTCTTGACCAAGAGATTACAAAGAAAAGGTTTAAAGACTTGTTTACATCTTCTTCCACACAGTTAGACTAGCAGTTAAGACTTCTCTGCAGTATGTTAGGGTTCCTTGTTTGTTCAAAGAATTTCAGCCAGATGCATGAGATTTTCCTGACCAACAATGAAAAGGTGGGTCCTAGCTAGCAAGCAGTTAATTTACACAAAATGCAAAAACCATCATCCAACTGTCTAAAATTAATGTCTGTGAATGCCAGACATTTCACAAAAGAAAGTCCTTCCTCCAGCGTTTTTCTAATGATGACACAACACCACGGGCATGAATGACCTAAATGTCATTACCCTTTGGGGCGGCAAAATCCATTAGCGAGTGATATCCGTTCTCTGTGGAGGGATTTCATCACTGCTTACATTTGAGAACCAATGACAAATTTTATGCAGTGTTTCCTGGCTGGTTGGCCAAATACATTAAGTATAAAGTATTGCTTTATCTTGGACAGACCTGGATAAGCTGTGCATTCATCCTGCTGAGCCCTGCAGCCATTTCAGACTAAACACCAGCAGTTCCTTCTCCTCTATTCATCACCAGTTTCCTGTTCTGCGCAGTGACCACACCATGTATCTTTCTGACTGCATGCTGGTATGGGCCAGTTGCTGCTCTCTTTCCGAGTCCTTTGGTAGGAAAAAAATCACCATCCCTGAATCAAGCAGCTGGATCTGAAATGCCAGTGTAGCTGCTGCCAACACGGAAGTTTTTTAAGTTTACCACTCCATCACTCACAAACCTCGACAGCCTGTGTTTAAACAGCAAACCTGGCTTATGCTTGAGTGTCACAAGCAGGACCAAGAAGACACATCCATCACTTTTTATCAAAACTAGAGCACTGAGAAACTCCTGAAAGCTACTGGTTCATGGAATGTATGTCCCAAGCTGAAAAGCCATTACCCAAAACTCAGGCTGTCAAAAGGCACAGCACTGCCACCAAATGTACTCATCAGGACGTTTTTTTCAAAAGTACAAAAAATTCCTGGACGTAGAAATCTAATAAATACTGTAAAAGGTCCTAATTTGGTAAACTTCAGCTATTTTCTCACAGATGAAAACAAAATCTGGAGCAAAGCTTTCACTATGGATTTGAATACAGTCAGAGCATGTACCTGATTTCAGACAGCTTACTTTGTAACTCCTGTACTGGACCAGCATAATAATAATAATAATAATAATAATAATAATAATAATAATAATGTAGTATTTTCGCTACCAAACCTCCTTACTACTACTCCATTTCAGTGCAGACAGAAAGCGTCTCACGAGCCTCTTAGCACTATCTCTAATATTTATCACAATTTCTTATTTCATTACTAACTGGTTCCTGCTTGACAGGAAAAGTAAATAAAGAGGATTCCATTAAGTCAATCCAAAATACCCACAGGAGAAAGGCACTCCTTTGGTTCAGGCTAACAGTGTGAAAGAGGCACAGGCCCCTCCTCACGTATTCAGCTCAAAGCCCCAGTATCCAGAGCAATGGCTGAGCTGTGCAGGGTCCTTTCCTGACTCTCCCCATCTGCCCAGAAAGGAGTGTGCAATTAAAGAGGAGCTTTGCCTCCTGCTACCCCGTATCTCAGAAGGGACAGTCACAGAGCCCATCTCAGTGACTCCTGGAGCTCAAACAAAACAGGAGATGATGCTCCACCACCCACTGGTAATGCAAACTGTTGCCTAAATTGCCTAAAATAGGAGACAGCAAACCAAAGCACTTAACTGTTCAACTATTGCAGCCAGACACCCCTCAAAAAGAACCACCCACTCTGCTCCTGGGAACATGGATGCAAAGGCATGAGGAGGAAAAAGCTGTCTTCTGTTGACAGTTTGTCTTGAGATGTATCTAGCAGGAGGATGGTAAATATTAATTATAGAGGATTTTTTTCTAAATAAATCAGTTTTTGTTCGTCCCTATGTCTTTGAAGAGAAGCCAATACTCAAGAAAAAGAACTGAGAATAAAATCTGAGTGCTCTGTCTGAACAAGTTCTCTACCATGAATCTTTCCAGTTCTTCGTGCTGCTGTATGATAAATGATTTTTAATTCACAGCCAACCTACCTGTGGAATTGTTGTTTGTTCACCCTGCTGGGAGAAACAAATTCACTCTGAAACATTACAAGCTGTTTTCCACTGTGCTCCTCTACAGGCTCACAGAGCTCATGCTTGCACTGTTTTAGATTTACCCCCCTCCTCTGGGCACAGCTGCACTGCTGAAACTGCAGCTTCTGCTGTACACATATTGCTGTTCCTGCTTTTTAAGCAGCACAATCCCACTTCTTGAAATCAGTATGATAATTTTTCAAAATTTCCTTTTTGTTAGTTGTTGCCAGTCCTCAGTAGGGCTCCTCAAAACAGAGGTATGGAAGAATGTCACACAATGTTGCCAGATGCCTAGGTATGACAACAGAGAACTATTCAAATGACTTTTTTACCCAGAGACCTCACTATAACTCTTTGGCGTAATTTCTGTCAGCAGAGAACATTTTTACATCTTTCACTGAAGGCAATTTGCCCACATAACCTTTTATTATCAGGCCCTAATTACTTGCTTTCAAAAAGATGCCTTTATGAGATTTAGATTTTAATGCTATTATTGGATTACTATCTATCTCCTGATTACAACAGCCTATTAAACATCAGACATTCTTTACTTAAATGGTGTAAAAGTGAGTCCTTTCTCCTAAATCCGAGGCAAAACCTTACAGCACACTGAGAACATCAATATCAATACAGCACACTGCATCACTGTGCAAAAGTATTTCACAAGACAGTTCATTAGTGCTTTTTCTATAGGAGAAGACTTTTTGTATTTGTGCACCAAGAACTTTTCCCCTTTCAAAGGCTTCCAGCTGCAGCAAGGTTTCACTCCTCCTGGTTTCTATACACTGCAGCAGTGCTGCCAGGTCAACATTGTGGAAAACCAACAGCAAACAACCAAAAAATGTCTTTCATCGTGAGTATTTTTATGTCACATTATGAACTGGGGTCAGATCTGAGGAAAACCCTTCTTCTTCCCTGGAAACAGCCCTTGGGACAGGAGGCAGGGCAGAGCCTTGTTTAAAATGAAGCCATGCTATTTAGTTTTGACAGTCTCCTGTGCAGCTGCTGTTGTGCCATATTAAACAAGAGCATATACTAACAAAGCCACTTTCCATTGCAAAGCCTGAAACTATCTACTAATTTCCTAGCAAAATGGCCAAAAAAAGGCCTTTAAATACTGCTGAAGAAACAGGAAATTAAGCAGCTGTGATCAATGAGGTGGCACTGCAACAGGCTCCTATGGAGCAGCACAACTGAGCAGCAGCATTTTGAGAGAGGAAAAGAAAATGGCTAAAAGGGTCAAAGCAGGGAGGGAACTAGCTTTGCAGTGCTGTGCAGGTGGGCTGCATCCCCAGTGGCACTGATCCTGATTGTTTTCATCTTCTGCAAAACCACAGGAGATTGAGCATCAGCCCGGGGACACTGCATCAGCCAGGCACCCTGCCTTTATTGCTCACATTTCCACACGTGTCAATATGCTGCCTGAACCTCTCACCTGTTAAATATCTGTACAAATGTACTGGTGTGGCCCAAGCCAAGGTGGCTCTCCCATATGCAAATCTTTCCTGGCAGACCCAGCAGGGATGCTACCAGGTTACTCCTCATGCACTTTTGATCACTTTGCCCCTGACAGGTGGAGGGACAGACTCCTACTTGGCAGCTGCACAACAGACACCTTCCCCTTGTGAAGTGACTCAGCAATACCATTTTAACCAGGTGAGAGCTCAAGAGATGGGCTCAGGCCTGCTGACATGGTGCCTCCAGCACTCCACACTGGCTACAGGAAAAGCACGAGATGCTGAACGGAGCACTGCTCACAGCACCCACAGCACGAGGCCCCAGACCTGCCCCTGCAGTTGCTTTTCAGCCCCCTGGGTGGCTGCCACACCCACCAAATGCAAGCAGCTGACCAGAGGCAAGCAGGTCTTAGTCCAGAAAGAGAGAATTCGCATGCCCTGGGGCCTTGGAAATGGCCTCTGGCCCACTGGTAAATGCTGCACAAGGAACAAAAGAAAAGTCCACAGCATTATAAAGATCACTGCTTTAAAAGCCTACCTGGACACCACAGTTGGTCCTGGCTAACCCAAGCAGATGTGTTCTGGGGTAAGTTGGAAGCATGGCTGAGGAGGTGGGGAGGGTTGCCAGCAGGCAGTGCACTGAGGGAAGTGCTCACCTTCACACCTTCCAATCACTGCAGGTGACTGCTCACACGCACAGATTCCTGTGTACCTGGGATACCCTAAGCTGAGGCAGGAGTACCAGTAGTTTAATACTACAACCAGGTAATGGCTCAAAACCCACAAAGGGGATTTTTTTTTTCCCCTTTAAAACTGTCTCTGGGTACTATAAGGGCATGCACTTACCAGAAGAAAAAATATTTCCCTAACCACTGCCTTCTCCAATCTGAGCAAGAGGATAAGGTCCCTATTCTTATGTTTCTTTTCCCATGTATTATGCAAATCAGAGATACTTATTCAAAACCAAACCTATGCAAACATCTGATGACATTAGTGCTGTTGCAATCTGGAAACAGATACAGAAATACAGTGCAGGGGACTACTGGTGGGACACTCAACCATTACATTTTACTGCCTGCCCCCCAAAAACAAAATAACAAAATAACTCCATTTATTAACTCAACGTGAGGAATTTGGGGGTTGTTTGTTATATTGGCATGATCTTACTGCTTGGACTTCTCTAAAGTGAAGTGTGAGCCTGCAGACTACTGTTTTTAAGAGAGGAGAGGGTAAATATCACCCTTAGTTTTTAGTAATTTTTATGCATGTGGTGAGAGTGCCCATTAGTTGGGAGGAAAGAAAACGTGTAGACTCGAAGTCCCAAGCCCTGAAATGACACTGCTGCCTCTTTGCTGGCTGTCAGCAGTGTAAAGTCACCTCACTCTGGGAGCTCCCATGTGATGCTTGTCAAGCCAGCAATTAAGTCAAGATAAAGCAACTTACAGGGGAAAAGCCAAATGCTTACAAGTCTTCAGCAGTACAGGGGTAAAGAAAGACTCTCCACTCATTGGGCCATTGCTCAGACACAGCCACCTCTCACATTTTACCTTAAAACCCAATAAAGCAGTGAGTGTTTTTAATCTAGGATGACCCAATAACAGGCTCAGTCAATGCTCTCAATGAGAAATTCAGTTGTGGATGGTAAATTCAGGAGGTTCCTGAATCAGGGAAGGAAAGTCCATGTCAAATATTCTGTTCCTGAAAAAAGCAGATGTGAAGACCCAGTCCATTTCCTACCACTCACCATAACCTTTTCCACTGCTGTTCAACCAGGGACTGCCACTGCCCCCAAACCAACATCTGCCACTGCCTCCACCCAGCTCATGCTGGGCTAGCTGAAAGGGAATGAAATATGACCATAGCTCAGTGAGGGAGGCCAAAACAACCACCTCCTTTTGCTTAAACAGAGGTAAAAGGGCTGCAGGTCACCTTTTTCATGGCCTTACATTTCCTCAATACTGATCCCATAGTACCAACAAAACCTCAGACTGGGGGTGGGGGAGAGGAGCTGCAGAGGAACTCAGACTCAGCCTGAAGGAAAAGGCAAATGGAGATGCAGGAAGGGGAGAATTTCCTGTGGCTTCATGAGCTATGCAGCAGCAGAGTGCAGGGCATCTGTACTGGGTAAGAAAGCACTTCTCAAATCTACTTGTTTCTTCACCACCACATCAGGAACAACAAAGACAGGAGCTAAGCAAAAGTTAGCCTCCTTTCTTGAAAGATCTCCTTTCATCTTTTTTCTTCTTGTGTTTGAATGAGAACACGACATTTGCTAAGTTTAAATATTTTCCTTGTGTTTGCATTCTATATACAAATAGCAGCATATGTCTTGGCTCTGAGGCCTAGAACCAAAAATCTGACAGAAACAGAGCCCTTGTGCCCTCCTGATATCCCCATGGCCTCTTGGGGTCACCAGCACTCTTTCTCACATCACCAGGGCAGAGGTGTAAAGAAGTGCTCAGCATTTCACCTATGCTGGTAGAAGAGACCTCAGTGTGCTCATGTGCCACACTAAAATGTTTCTCAGTGGGTAGCGTGGGAGTCTCTCTCACACTAAGTGCTATTTCCTAGAAGAGATTTATGCTTGCCAAGATAATCAACTGGCAACCTTGATCACTGAAAACCTGAAATATTTATTTTTCTATTCATTTTAATATGCTGTGTGTCTGCTGGTTTCCAAATGCCCACCTTGATAGTGCAGGAGATGAGTCAACCACCAAATCCAACAAAACACTGAAATCTTCATTTTATTTCTTTGAAGTTACAAAGGGTCTCCCCTCAGGCTCAATAGCAATTTAGCACTTGAACTTAGTTTTCCTTCCCTGGCATATTCCAAGACAGCAGTCCCCTTTGCTTGAACTTTCAGCAGCCAAGTGTGTATTAGATATCCTGCTGGCACTGGGCCATATAGGTTACAGGAAGCACCATACCGCAGACAGCAAAAGCAGTTCAGACTGTCAGGATTTCCATCAGAAATCCCTCTCCCCTCCTTTTTTTCTTTCTTCCCACCCCAAGAATTCAGAATTCTGGCATCAGAAAAGAAAAACTCTGAGCTGAATCCAAAGAGGAAATATGCTTTTTGAAAAATGCACGCTCTGCGTTTTAGAAAGACAAACAAGAAGCTTCCTTGCCTTCAAGGGCAAAACCACTCTTGCTCTGCTCTCCTACTGCTTGGGCTCCCTGGCTGTGCAGCAGCTTCTGTTGCCTGCAGGTAACTCAGCCCACAAGGTGCTTTCTTCCTAATTCACCAGTTTGTCTCTTCCCCAGACAAAGTAACACCTTTGTACAGCGTGATGCCACCTATGAACAAATATCCCAAACCACTCTGCAGCTACCGTAACCTTTTCTGTTATGGTCTGAATGTGAAAGAGCTCTAGAAGCCTCATGCCCCTTCTACCACAGCCTGTGTCTCCTGCTTTTTCTCCCCTCTATGATGAAAGGCCTGGCTGACCTCCCACTTCCTCCCCAGCTTCCTCCTCCGCAACTCCCGCCGGCCTCCTTAACTTCCCGCAGCCAGGAGGCTGCAGGACTGGATTTTTTTCCCTTTAAAACTGTCTCAGGGTACTGCACACACTGCCAGCCCACCCTGCACGGCTGCATCCTCCTTCACCCACCCCCACAAGCAGCTCCAGATCCTCAGCCCCTTCAGGTGGTTCCTGTCACACTCTGCTCAGGCCATCCTCCTAATCACCCAGCCTCCCAAAATGAAAACGATGCCAAGGAAGTGTAACAGGCTGAACAATTTCTCAGCTCAAGAGATGTAAAACAAACTCTTTCAGCAGCTGTTACACACACAGTTCGTTTGAAACTGAATTTTATCTCTTCATTTTAGAAAGCTGCAGGGAAGTTTCCCTGCATTTGAGGGTAAAATTGTACTCCTGGAACTGAACTATTGCCAAGGTACTGCAGCAGCTCTTGATGGAGGAACCCTCCAAGATACCAAGAAGGGAAAAGGAGAAGACTTGGACAGTCACAGAGAGAAATCATGAAAAGGTCAGAAGAAAGAACACAGAAGAGCTCTTGAGATACCTGAGAAGAGAAAGTACTGTGGAAGAGCTATCATTGCTTGGGACTGAGCAAGGGAACTGTCAGGGAGAAAAAACAAACCTCTCAGACCTTGGAAAAGAAGAAGCTGAGTCATTCCCCAGCAATGCTGGAGGAGAAACTGCTGGGGTGAGAGAGAGAGGCCAAAGCTGCAGCATCTGGGCCCAAGATTTCAATTAAGCATCCAAGGGAAGTTAATGCTCTCTGGCCTGCCTGCAGCAGCCTTTGAAAACACAAACCTCTGCTTTGGCTGCCTGGACATCTACCTTTAAAGATGCAGCTGCCAGTGGCTCAGCCAGCTAAGCCACATGGCAGCAAAATGCAGCCATGCATTCACCTGAATAAACCAGAGAATCTCCTTGGTGTGCACCTGGGACACAGCTACTCTTCTGACTGATGCAACCCAGTGCTTACATGCTTTTTTACTGCATGCTTCTGTCAAGCCCCATTGGAGCTAGGAGACAGTGGACTGTGAACACAGGAAGGAGATGAGAAGGGGGTGACTCACGAGGGACCTCCCAGATGAAGCCATCAGCACCCTGGAAAGATTTTAGAGAAGGGGAATTATTTTTATCCTCTTTTGGTAAACGTTCCTGGCAAGGCAGCCCAGCTCCAGCACAGCAAAACAGCAGTAAAAGGAACTGAACTCCCAAACCCATTAGCCTTCCTGACATGTCAACTTCATTTCCCCACTGCTCTCCCCAAAGCCTTTGCAGGCACATGATGTTGAGCTCCCCACAAAAAAAGCCACAGGGGCTTGCTCAGATTCTGTGGTTGATGTAACATTGGTGCAGCTGATGTAGCTTCCTCCCCCTGGTGTGCAGTCAGGGTGCTGCTGGTGCACTGTGGCTCAGCTGCAAGTCAGGCAGACACTGGCTGTGGGGAAGATGTTGTGTCTGCCCAGCCATGGCAGAGGCCAAAAAAGGAAGCCAAGTTGTTGACTTCATGAACTTCATAAAGGAAACTATCAGAGATGAAAGCCACACTTGGTTTAGGCTCTGTCCTAAGCTCTCCCCACCCTCCTTTGAGACAAGGTTATGTTTATATTACTTAGCAAACGAAGTGAAGTACACAAGCCCAAGTAAGATCTGTAAATACTATGCAACTACCCTATAGACATACCAAGGTATGTCAGTACATGAATCACCAATTATTTACTTCCTATAGCTACTTGATTGCTGTGAAAATTTACTTTGAATTGATTCTTGTCAGTTAGCATGTAATAATATCCTTCCTCCTCCACCCTCTGCATTTCAAGGGATTCACAGACTAAAAGTAGAATACTTTCCCTTAAAAGACATCCAAATTAAAGTCTCCCTGGTCTTCTTGCTGCTGGATAGTAATTATATATTCAATTACATGTCCCCATTCTCTGCACTCTCTGATGCAGAGAAAAGGTGCTTATCCAGATGAAACAATCCTCAAACACCTCCAAAACCAGGGCTATTGATTAGTGTTTCTACAGCTGCAGAACGAAAGGCACTGCAGGCTGAAAGTAAAGTGGTAGAAATTCTTATTCTATAACAAAGGAATTACAGGAGTTTAAACAAGAGCCATATTTTCTTCTTTCATGGCCTCATATTTCTCATTTTCTGCCACAAAAAATAATAATAAAAAAATCCCTATGGTCCAGATATGTGTATGGCTTCTTCCTGGTGATCTAAATGACAGTTTGCACATTTGTCCAAGGGCCATAACAGAAGAGCTGTTGCTTTCTGTTCTGTAATTTCACCGTAGGCATCATCCACAACCAATCTTGCTAGACTGGAAAGATATATCCGGTGTCTGTTATTGTTTTGTCATGATGAATTCCAGGAATAAATTAGGTTGTTGTATGTTTTTAATTATATTAAATCTCTACTGCAAAGATATAGAGATTTTAAATGAGATTAAGTCTGCAAGATCCTGAGTTCCTGCAGATGACTCTACCATGTATGCATCTCATGATTGAAAAGGAGATGTTTGACATACTTGCAAATATTATATTGATATAGGCTGATTAACGAAATTATTTTGTGGATCCTTCTCGTATGCTTATTAAAAACATAATTGTTCACCTTAGAAAGAATGATGCTATGTTTAAAATTATTAAGGCAGGGTTATATCTTGTTCTCTGGTCAGGGCATTAGTTTATCTATCACAATCCCTGTTCGAATTAGCCATGCTGACAACTGTCCCTCTTGAGCAACTTGCTCAAGCATTTTTCAAAACTCAGGAACTGAAAAAGTTTAAATTAGCAGACACCATTAGTCATAAGGAAAATAATTGCAACTAAGTAAGCAGATGCTGTAATACTATTGGCACAAAAGTAGCAGTGGTCCCAATAAAACAAATCTTGAGAAAAGGAGCTGTGAGTCACACAATGCCTGCTGTAAATACTGCCAGGCCTACTTCTGACAGCAACGTTTCAGTAAGGTGACCTTTCTCTGACTCAGTTTCATGCTGTGTCATTTATCTGAAAGAAGGGAAGTGCTTCTGTGCACAGGTCAGGAAAGACTGATCTATGCCCTAACACATCAGAAATGCTTTGTCAACTATACTGTTCAATGTTTTAGGTTTCAAGTCCCATTAGGTACAGGCATATTGACAATAAAACACAAAACTGTCTTAGCATGCATTTTCTCACAAATGGATGGCCTCCAGAACACTATTCTAAGATACAAGCAACTTCTACCTGCTAATCTTAGGTGATAGACTAGGTATTTTGAGATGGTATCAGAATTGTAATTAAAGTAATCTTTCCAAAAGACCCCAATCTGACATGCCAAAGATCTATTTATGCTGCTAAGCAATCTTT
This sequence comes from Acrocephalus scirpaceus scirpaceus, assembly GCA_910950805.1. Taxonomy (NCBI): domain Eukaryota; kingdom Metazoa; phylum Chordata; class Aves; order Passeriformes; family Sylviidae; genus Acrocephalus; species Acrocephalus scirpaceus. The sequence continues at coordinate 6,214,332 of OU383776.1, forward strand.
CCTGTACAAATACCCCTCCAAAAGAAAACAAGTAATAATTGCACCTCCTGAAAAATTTGTCATGGATTATTTCTGAAATTTAGAGTAAGAAAGCAAGAAACTAACAACTTACTCTGGCTTAATCTGCACTGCCAAGCTGCTCCCTTGTCACACTGCTTCTGGCAAATTCAGTACACCAGGAGTGACTACAGCAAAACCTGTCATGCTCATCTGAAGGACCTGATATGCTAATTCTATGCCATCAGATGAACAGAAGCATCTTTAGCCAACCCGGGGATATAATTCTGCTCCACAAGCACAAACCTTACATAAAATAAGTGTTATGCTTCTATACTGAAGATGAATGAAGTAGCCAATGGTGAGAGCCACCGTGGTAGTGCTTCAGGAGCCAGCATCAGCCAGTCCCTGGCATGTAACACTGGCTCTGGAGGGTGCTGCAGGCAGTAAAGTCAGTTTTCACCTACTTCCCCATGAGTGTTTAGAACAAGATTACGTTAGGTCTCAGCTAAGCAAACGAAACCATCCAGCTTCAGCTAAATGTCTGAGTATCTATCATTACATCTCCTGTTTGGGTATCACAGACATGTTTGGCCACCGCAGTGGAGGTGAGAAGGGGGAAAGCTGGATTCACATTTTGAGCAAAACAAGTTAAAACCTAATTTTTGTTGTGATTAAATGACTTCGTGAATTGAAAACATCTGCTTAAGAGCCCCATGGAGATAGAAGGAGGAGGTGGCCCTGCTCATTCCCTCTCTCCTCACAGGTCTCTGAGGGCTGCCAGGGGCAGGGCAGAAGACCACTCTCCTCCTCCAGATGACCACACACACACAGAGCACAAAAGATGAAAACCTGAGCATGAAATAGGTTTTCCCCATGGCTCAGTGGCAAGTACAGAAAAATTAATATCTCTCTAACTAAGGCTGTCCAGGGTTGGTTTACTAACAGTCATTTAATCTCTGTAAAATCTACGGGTTTAAGCAGAAACAAATCTCTAGAACAAATCCATCTTTTCAGGCAAAGCACAGCTGATCCCTGAACAGTGAAAAGACAAGCTCACTGGGCTGTGTAACTGCAGTTGAACAATAAGCTGGCTAAAGGAAAGGTTTATCTCAAGGTATCACTTGTCAAGCTCACAGCTTTGAAGGAGGCTGCTTACCATGAAATGCTGGAGGAACTGGGTGTGCGACTACAACCAGTTCTTAGCCCTGGGGTGGTATTTACTCTCACCACAGTCATGAAGCCTTTGAGACACTGAGGGAACTGCCTTCAGTCCATGGAAAAATTACTAAAGTAGCGAGAGGGAGATAGACTGCCTTAATATGAGTATTAACTTTGTTCTCTGCTGGTAGCAAAAGAGAGAAGTTTTTGTAACTGAAAGAGATTCCAACAGAGGGAGAAAAAAATGAACAGCAAACAAAAGCAACACTGGTCAGTTCATTTTGGCACACATCAGGCTGCAATTCTGCTGCCAATGTCAATGTATTACATGCTGTGTAGCTATAAATTTCAGTTATGTTTGAATAAACACGAGCATATAGAATCACACTGGGTCTGCCTAACGCAGTCTGTTTGCAGCCAGGCCAGAATTGCTACGTTTCTTCCTCTGAATTACCCCAAAATTAAAAGTTTAGCTGCTCTCAAAAGCGCACATACCTGCAATCCCTTGTAGCAGCCCACAGACATTAAAAATGCTTTTCTTCATGATACTCTGCACGCACATGGTAAAGACAGACACAAACGCCACGGTGCAGAGAATCATGATTCCCATGGCTAGGAAAATAGCGGTGGCCTGCCAGAACCCACTGGCAATCTCGCTGAAGTTCTCGGCGTAGGGCCCGCAGAGCGTGTCCCGCCGGGAGATCTGCAGGTGGGAGATGCGGGTGCAGCGCCCGTAGATGCCCAGCGTGGGGCGGTAGGGCTCCTGCGGGCCCCCCGTCCTGGCGTCCGCCTCCTCGGGGCCCGAGGGCTTGGCCCTGCCGATCAGCCAGTCCGCGCTCATGAAGGCGATGAGCTCCGCGAAAGCCACCACGATGCTCAGCAGGGTCCACAGCATCGACCGGCACGTCACAATGACATGACACATATTGCTGGCCCGGTGCTTGTGGCTCAGTGCAGCACGCTTAAAAATCCAGACACCGGGGAGGAAATATTAAATTAATTAAAAAAAAAAAAAAAAAAAAAGGTAAAAAGGACCCTAAGAAAGTCACTGTGGCTGCTGTGCCTACTTTCTCAACTCTCTCACAAAGGCCAAGATGAAGCTTCTCAGGAGAAAAAGTGAACAGCCTCAAGTTTTGCAAGCAGTGCAATCATTTGTTCTCTCTGCTTAGTTCCTCCTTTTTTCTTTCTGGGATGCTGAGCTCTGAAGTATGCTTTTCTTTCTCAATATTCATACTGGCACATGACACTGAAGGCTGGTGGGGGAGGCTACAAGGACTGCCCACTGTTTGACATCACACACCTACAAGAAAAGAGAAAACACATCAGCAATGAGAAAAAAAGTCATTTCCACCCCCACAACAAACCAAGACCTGGCACAGATTCACATCAACATACAAAGCTCTAACAAGGGCTGGTCAAACAGAGCCTGCTGGAAACCTCCCTGATTTGTTGCAGGGGAGCAATTAATCTCCCCCCCACTGCTGCCAATACTTACAGTATCTGCTGTGCCCTATCCCATGGTGGGTGTTTGTCAAACACTTTGCAAGCAAAGGTCTCAGTAACACCCAGCCGTCCCACCCACTCCTACCACCACACCCCCATCATCTTCTTCTGGTCCAAATTACCAAGGGTGCTGGCAGTCACCCAGAAAAATGTTTGGACACGTTTAAGCAGTTCCACAGATGTGCAGCTCCTGCCTTCACTTTGGGGAGGCAGCACAGCCCGCCTTCAGGACAGAGGCTGAGCACAGCTCCACATGCCATGGGCACCTCGGCGCAAGGGGCAATGAAGGAACCTTGTTCCAGCCTTCCGGGTTTCTGCTGACTGCTGCCGAGCCAGCCCCGCCTCAAGAAGAGGTGAACGAGATTACAACTCCAGGCAGCACACCGTGTGATGTGGTGACTCCTTTGATTTTCCAAGGAGCGGTGCCTCCCTGGGTTCGGGATTGAGGTTTGCACCAGTCTTTCAGGAAAACAATCTGCCTGCAGGTATGTCACACACCTCCCCTTTAACTGCTGCCAGCAGCCTCTGCTGACTCGTGCCACTGTAAAGAGGAATCTGCGGAAAAGCGCCCCAGCCACTGCCAAGGGGCCAAAAGTCCCACTCAGAGGGGTTTGCCAGTCAGCCTTGAGCTTCCTAACTCCACTCAATTCCCCTCTTCCACAGCCCTGTGTGCGCTGCCACTGCAGCAAAATGTTCCCCAGGGCTTTCCCCAAGCCATTACACTGCCTTTCAAGAGCGGCTGATGACATTCCCAGAGTTACACTTATCTTAGTACAAGAGGCAGAGACCACTACACTTCCAACTCCTATCCAAAGATGGGCCTCAAAATAACAAACAGGTCATCCCACACGCCTCTGCTCTTGAACTAAAACAGGATTGCCTGAAAGCAAGGGTGGGAGCAGGAAATGCCCTCACATTACCCCCTCCATGATGAGAATGTAACACTTCCAAGTTTTCCTCACCAAACCCCAAACACTGACATTGAACTGGAGGCAAGAGTAAAGAACCAGATCTGGACATCACTGCTGTGCTGCTGCAGTCAACAGATGCCAGAAAAACAGGCATCCCCAGTATTTTTTGTAGGTTTGTCATGGGGTATTTAATTTCTTAGGAGTTCTGAGTTGGGTGGTTGAATATTAGTCCCACTGAATGCAAAAAGAAACATACACATGCAACTTCACACATTCAAAATTTCATCCAGAATTTTCTACTCCCCCCATACAAGTTGTGGTGAATTATCTAAATCTGCAGATTCCCTTGGTATAAGTGGCTTGAAGCTGATGTGCCAATGACAGAATTTGTCTCCTGTAGTTCAGTGTTACAGCACTGCCTTAAAAAAAAGAGCTTTTAGACATAGTGAGAAAACAGTTCCGCTGATTTTCCATTTTTGGGGGGAGCGGGGGGGGGAAGAGCATTAAGTTTTCAAGCAACCTGACATACTAATGACTTGAATACACCCTTTGTAATAACAGAGAGCTGAAGTGTCAGCCTGCCAAAAAAAGTTAATTTACTCAGTATTTCCACTTTAAATAATAAATGGAATGTGGGAAATGTCCACTACAAATCTATATTCTTCCAATGTCATCTGCATGAATAAAGAGAATTTAATTGAAATGCCTTTATTTTTTTAAAAGATACTCCAAAAAGCTCTCAAATCTGTATGTTTCTGCAAGAAGTATGCCCATATGAACTCCTCATCTTTGTAATTCCAGGATTTTCAGTGAGGTGGAAGGCACATAAGAGCTGAACACCCATAATGGCTGTCATAATGTTGACTCTGTACCACTGGATATAAAACACTGTTTATTGAACACAGACGAAAACAAAGTTCATATTTACTTAGGCTGGTGGAAATTCTAGATGAATACTGGCAGCCATAAAAATATGTAACTGATAACAAATATAGGATGCTATACTGGAAGACCAAATCATGGGGTTCTTTCCCAACTGAAATGGAAGTGCAATAAATTGCAGCAAAATTTTAAGATGGTATCTCCAGGAAAGTCACTACCTGAACAAAACAGCCTGTCTAAAGCTGACCTGGAGGTCATGTCAAATCTCGGGAGTTCACTTCCCTGTTGTGCAAAAGGAAACTTGCATCTAAAAGTGAGGTAGTATATGTCATTGAGAACTACAATTCAATTGAAAACACTTGGCTTTTGAACAAAACCCGTACAATTTGGCTTTTCCTAGGTAATGAGTACTTTATTCTGGTGCAAAACATACCAGGAGCCAATACACATACCAATGTGCCCTTATCCATGGGAGAACTTCTGCATAAGCTTTTCCTTGCACTAGTGATGTGCTGAAAGGAGAGCACCACTCACCTACAAGTCCTTTTTGTCAGACAAACAAAAACATATAAAGTAGGATGGCGAGCACAGGAGGAGGGGCAGAGGCATTTCTTTCTGAGACTTAGTAAGGAAAAACTGCAGGTGAGGTACAGAAGACAAGTTCCAGCTCAGTCACATTTATGTAGTTAACCTTTTCCTTCCAACAACCTCCTGCCCACTTTGGCTTTCCCAATGAGCCTAACCATCTCTTCTGTGGCTCCAACAATACATTTGTGCTATGCATGGAAGCCTTTCCAGCTACAGGCTGTGCTAAATAACTGTGCTTCACGAAGCTTCACTCTGCTCACCCCCTGCTTTTTTCTTTCTCCATTTTTGCTCAGCAGAAACCCAAACCAGGCCCTTGCAAGGCTGAAAACTAGCTGTTTATTCTTCCTCTCTGTTTCCCATCCCTCAACAAGTTTTTTTTCCATGACAGAACCGTATGTTCTTCACAGCACGCCACTCAGCATCTACTTCTGACCGACTGTCAAAATATTTGCTTTGACAACCCAAATTCAAAATACACAACGGTTCTTTAACCCTTTTGGTATTAACTCATTCACAGTAATTCTTGCTGAAGAAGCAGATTACAAGAAGCAGCCTCAACTCTTAGTCATTTGGGCCTCTCCCTATTTTTACTACTGCATTCAATCTTCCACAGCAGTGGAAGGAGGCAATTCATGCTGGGAACAGCCCTGCAGAGCAAGTTCCCACATAAGCCACACACCACAGCAGCACGAGGGTCTTGGCAGTGCCATTCTGACCCACCATATAACCAACATTCCTTGTCTGGACAGCACAGCTCTGGGATGGTTGGGTCAAACCCAAACCTTCAGGCTCATTTACCCTGGCTACCAGAACTATGTTCATAGTCATGCTCTGCATTAAGTGAAGTCTAACACAGTGAAAAGATATCAATGGGAACATCAGATCCTCAAAGCATCCAAAGAGAGTAAGAGTTCTCAAATGCAAAATTGCTTTGGTTGTTTTAATCTTACAAATCAAGCCAACTTAAAACATTGCCAAAACTTTCTTTCTCCTCAGATTCAATATTGACAACCAGATACACTGCCTCCAGTCATACTTTCACATCTCTAGGACTATTCAACTGTTGCCTTTTACTATACAATATGTCTATGTTCAAAGTATATAAACAACATCTATTTTTCTGAACTAGATAAAGAAACGAAATTGCCTCCATTTTACTTGCACTGCTAAAAACAGAAAGTGAGAAGCTTATCCAAATTGTAGCATTTGAAGTAAGGTTTTGATTTTGAAGACATTGAGCTGCAGAGTTTTGCTTTGGCATACCAGGCAGATAGAAAGGAACAGCTGCAAAGTTCAAATCTGAGTCAATCACGTACCATGGCTGTTTATTTTAAAAAGGTGTCTGACAAGCAGTATACAAGAGAACCACAAGTACCTTGCAGAACAATGATATGGCCAGTCCCTCGTCCTCCCATTATGATTTGACTGAAGTCAGAGGCTTAGACTGTGATTTAGCTTTCGCCCTTTCCAGCCCGGTTCTGTCAGCTCAAGAGTGAGAATAAATCATCTTTAGATAAGTGGCTTTTGGCTTGGCTTAAGCAAACATCTGAATGGAAGGCCACACAGACTGCTGAAGCCATCCCGGTTTATAAAATAAATCCAAGCACAGTTAGACATTTTCTCCTAAAGTTTGTTGGGGTCCAAAGTACAACTACATGGAGGAGTTTCTAAATCTTGTTTACCATACATGAGCTTGAGCACCTCATAACCCAAAATGTGCAAATCTTGGAAGCCTGGGTTCCACTTTTTCTGGAATGTTGTTCATTAGCAGTTATAAACTCTCTGAACATGCTTTGAACAACAAGAGTGGAAGTGGCTCCTATTTGTGTTGATGTTGACTCACTATTTAAAACAAACAGAAGGAGACTCACAGACTAAGACTCAATTACCTCAAGTTGACCCCCACCCAGGTTGACATCAGCCCCCACTTTAAAAAGCTCCCATCCTTAGGTGTTACTGAACAAGGAAACTATTCACCTGTGAGCTCACCCTGGCAGAGTGAGGCAGCCACCAAACCACTGAGGTAAGAGGGACTGCACTTCGGACAACGTGGTATGAGCACTAGGGATTGTTTGTTTTCTGGATAAGTGATATATGTTGGTAAATAAACTTCTCCTCCCACTCTGTCCTCTCAGCATTCTTACAGAGACTGCTGTTGAGAAGGAGATGGCAGGTTTCTGCCAGCTTCCCTGCAGTCTTAAAAGCAGCAGAGCAGACACCAAGCAGCATTTCTCAGGAGACAGAAAGGTGCACCACTGCATTTCTACCCCACACGCTTAGAGGTGACTTTTGCAAATGTAAGAAGTACATTTGTCACACTCCCCCATCACAAGACAACAGTGACAAGGATTAGTACTTCAGGAAAGACCCAAATGGTTTGGTGTAGGCTCTCTCTGCAGACCACAGGGAGCTCTGCTGGCACTGGTTTCTGATAAGCACTGCATACTCACCACAGGAAGCACCTGGACCAAGAAGAGGGAAGGACACTTCATTGTTTTGTTTTCTAAATGTAACACATTTCAAAGTCATCAGAAATATTCAGTGTCAGATAACAAAATGGAGAAGGTGCTTTAAAGCTGAAGTGGTTGCACAGCTTCAGAGAAATAAGCAAAGGATTCACCTATGTATTTTCATCAAACTGTTGCCAACCTTAACAACATTCCAGAACACAGCCTTTTACTTGGAGCACAAAGAACATTTTGATTAGTCTTCACTTGTATTTGAATTAAAGAGACTAAATATTTGCATATCTCATGAATATTTAACCATTATAAACCTGCACAGGCATATTAATGAGTGCATTATTATGACAGGTGGTTGAAAACACATCAGACTAAACAGATGAATTTCACCGGTAATGGAAAGAATGTAGACTTATGATGCATCATGTCTTGTTCCTGCTGGCACAATGTAAGATATGAAATGGAAAATGAAAATATATTTCAAAATAGTCAAAACTCACTGAAGTATCCTAATTAAAACCCTATTTCCTTGTCTTTCCTTTGGATTACCCTGTTTACTTCAGCCTCTCCCAACCAAACGAATGCAGATGTAAAATTTAAATTAAACTATCCCTCATGCGCCCAAATATTATGTACACCAAGTGGAAAAATAAATGTATAAAACAAAAGAAAATAATTCTGACAGTGACTGCTGGTCTCTGGAAGCCAGACATGATGTTTATTCCATTCCATCTTGCAAATGTTATGGAATGTGCAATCTAATTACAGGTGGATTTGTTTCTAGAATATATCACCGTAAAAGAAAGAAATATAAAACTTCTTTCCAACTTAAAAAAAAAAAAAAAAGGCAGTTGAAATGTACTATTCTTTCTCTGACCTCATTAAAAGCAATGGCAAATCTCCCACTGACTTTAATGGGGCCAATACATCACTGAAAAATCACTACAAGAATGAAAGTTTCCAAATTTTCGGACCAACTGCAGGGGAGGTTTAAACACAGAATTCATTTCCCTCTTCCCTCATCCAGACAAAACTTTGCTTATTGCCCCCCCACTAAGAGGAGATCAAGCTAACTCAGATTTCCAGCATTGCCTATGAAGCACAAATTCTCAAGCTGGAGATTTGTTCCATTGCTCCGTATTTATTGACTTACAAAATTCCTTAAATCTGCAGCCATTACGCTGTGTTTTGAAAATTTACTTGGGATCTTCTGTAATTCCAAAATTTATTAAAGCCTACAATGTTAAGAAAAGCTAATGTGTGGTATTTCTATTGTTGCTTCTCAGGAGAAAATTACACATCACATCAAAAATCATCACTAGGGGAGCAATCTTGGCTACAATTAGTGATAGTCTAACTGCTCAGGAATTCACTAACTGGGAGCAGAATCATGACTTTCCTTTCCTAGTTTGATTCCTCAGTAGCTCACTGAAGTCTCAGTCTTCAAAAGTCTCATCTGAAGCCCCCTTTCTTGGTTATCTACATTATCATATATGCAAGCAGACTCAAATATTCATTGTGTTGTGATTATTTCTTACAACTCTTTTAACTGGAGCTCCTAAAGGAGTCTGATCAGAAAAAACCCGGAGGTTAGGAGAAAAAATGGGAAGTCAGAAGGAAAGAACTACTAATATTTGGTAGTAACAAATCCTTGCTATTTTTATACTAAGGATTTTCACTTTAAAAGGAAGCCAGACTATGGCTATTTAAATAGTTAATAGTGTGTGCATAAGCTAGAGAATCAGACCAAAACCACATGGAATCTGTGCTTATTGTAAAAAACCGTTCACTCCCATGAGTTCATTGTGACAGATTTGGAACTACTCTTAATAATTTATTAATATTGTACTAAGATATTTATTATACTAATACATTGGTTATTGTTTAATATGAGACTAGTGAGAAAAACAGGCAGGAAAGGAAAGAATGACTCAGCTGTGACACTTCACAGCAAACTCTAGGGAATCGCTTACTAAAAAGACAATACTAGCTCAGGAAGAGCCTCACAAACACAGCACATCAAAGACCTGAGGATTGTTTAGGAAGGAACAGTCTTTCAAACTGGAGGGAAGAGAATCTGTTTCAGACAAACAAGCTTGAGAGAAAGGCACCTATGGGATGTGCCTATTGAAGTGAGGCCAACATGGAATACCATATTGGGCTCCTCATTTGTCCTTAGACAAAGCAGGCAGCCCTGCAAACAGCCTTGGTTCCTTGAATGAAGGAAACACCACTTCAGTTAATCCCCCAAAGGAAAACCATTGCAGTGTCTCCTGTCGCATTTGTGACTCTGTTAGCAGAGCAACCACAAAGCTTATGGCTCTCCCTGTCTGAAGAGCCAGGGGTGGCTCATCCTTCTGCTGAGACAAGATCTAAGGACTGACCTCTGGAAGCAGGAAGGACCCAGAGGTGTTTGCACTGTTACTCACTGCACATGTCTGCAAACAATCCTCTACGTCAGCCTTTCCAGATTGCCGCTACCCGGAAGGACACCTCACAGGTATCGACTGCTCCACAGGTTCATGACACTCCCACAGCAAGGAAAGGACACACGCCTCTGGCACAACAGGATCCAAGACACACTGCTCAAGCAAACGACCTGCTACAATAGCAATGACTGATGAGATGGAGAACCTGTCTTGTTACAAAATGCATATAATCGCTCTCATTCCTCTTAATTCAAACTGAGACATTCTTCAAAAGCGATCGATACAGACAAACGGTTCAGCACAGTAATGCACAAAACACACATAAAAGATGTGCACATTAGAGGAACACCTTTACTGTGACTTTTGATTGTACTTGAAATGAGGAGAACCAGCAGTGGCTCAAGGGCTGTGATGGACCAGAGATGCCATGTTCCATGCTGGCAAGGATGTCTGAAGTATCAGGGCACCACATATAACAGTGAACTTGAAAAGAGTGCATGAGAAACCTTTTATCCAGGAAAAGGCAAAGTACTCAGACTGGCATATCTCTGTGCACATCAACTAAATGTGAGCTGTAGTTGTTATCAATGGTTAACCTGTTGACTGTGGCCAAAGAGAAGAACTGAAATACTTTCAATATTGCATATTTCATTCACCAATAATTACAGGAATGCTGTGTTCAGTTGGGATATCTAGAATGGAAGTTCACTGCAAAGAGCTTGAAATTCTGGAAATGCCATTTTAGAGTGAGAAGCAAAAATAAACATATTATTTATTTTAGCAACTGGATTTAATTCTAAAGCCAAGACTGAAGATAATTCTACAAGTTGAGCCATGTGCAAAATTCTGGCTTGTTTTAACGCAGTTTGACTTGCTAGACTAGATAATGCTAACAGTCCTTTTCTGTCCTTAAAATGTATACAACCACAAAAATTAATAACTAATGAATGTTTGTAGAAACTGAAAAGGGCTAGAGGGGGGAAAAAAGTGCATCTTTCTCAGCTTCATTTTCTCCAAAAATGCTGTCATGCCTCTGTCTCTGATGTGATGTGGTTTGTGTCATAGAAACAATTAATGGTGTAAACTAAAACTGGACCTGTGTGGGGATATGCATATAGGTCTGGTAATGGTCCACCTTACTGCCATAAAAATACATAGGCAAAACAAGAGAAAGAAAGCATAAATAAACATCCCATCCTCTGGATGAGATGTTCCTCATGCATGTAATGAAGTAGCAATACTGTGAACTGAACCTAAATGCTGCCACTAGACACCCTAAAACTTTGGGGGTTTAATGCACTCTGCAGTGTCTTGCACTGTGCCAAACTCTTTTCTTGTCATCCTTCAAACACAAACCTCAGCTCCTCCTGTGTCACTGTGAACCCTAGCCCTGACACACCACATGCAGATGTACCTTTCCTTCTCCCCAAAGGAGGACTGTGGGCATGGTCACATCTCCA
>OU383776.1:6225824-6297043 GCA_910950805.1 Acrocephalus scirpaceus scirpaceus
CTCTTACTTAAGCCACATGTTAGGGTTCTCTAACACAAATCCTGTTTTAGTCACCTGGGCAAAAGACAAAACTCAACCCTTCGGGGATTTTCACAGTGTAACAGAGGCTGAAGAATTGAATTAGCAAAAACACCTTGAAAGCAATAAAGGGGCTTGTGTAGGGTAGAGCTAATTGGCAAGACGTGTGTGTAGTAAATGTCAGTATGGAAAATACTCTGAGGTGGGTTAGGCTGCCATGTGATGCCCAAAGTCCCAGGTTAACATATTAGCATGCCCAAACAGAGTAAGATTCTAACTGAAAGTCAAAGTTATCAAGTATGTTTGGGATATTTTCTCAGCCAGCCACCTCATTCTCCTTAACAAAAGCCTCTCACACAGTAAAGAAAGTAAAGCATCCCTCCTTACTTTCATTTTTGTAATGCAAACATTATTCACAGAGTAGACTATAAGAATATGCTTCTTTTTTAATTCTCCTTACTTAATAAATATACAAATGGCCTGGGGTTTGTGTCCACAGCAATTAATCCCTGTTTTGCAGGATTAAAGTTTACAGTAGGCTACTTAAAAAAAACCCCAAAACACAAACAATGTTTTTGAGAGAAAAGGTGCTTCTTGCTATGAGGAGCTCTGCAGGTTGGATTTCAATGCTTCTAACATCCACTTTGTGAAAAACACCCCTCACACAAAGCTTAAAACAATCCATTATTCTTCAACTGCCTTTGTCAGCCCTCAGGTAGAGCTGACAAATTTTTTAAACAAATCTAAAAATACAATTCAAAATTTATCCAATTCTGAGAGTACTGCACTACTTACATTAGAACATACAGAGAAAATATATTCTCTAATCCCATAGAGTTAAAAGAAAATCACCTGTGAAAAATATGTACAGCAGTTTGAAACAAATGTTTTCTCTACTGTAGTAAATTGTATTCAGCTATGAGACACCTTGCTAATTGAAAATAACCTTTTAATGACCTTTAAGTACAACATTAATTCAGACTGTTGGTAGCCATCTTCCCCCCCACCCGCCCCAAAAAAATTAAGTTTCTCAGCTGTGGGTTGAATTGATTTTCCTGTTCTGTTTCATTGTAGCTTTAATTCAGACTTCTCAATTTCTGTCTAGCTTCTTTCTATAGAGTTAATATTACATTTGGCAAAGAAAAAAGGAAGGATACTTGTATTTACCTCTCCCTGTCACTCGCCTCTCCCCCACAAAATGCAATCTACAGGCTCTCCATTTGTCACTGTTGTTGCTATTATCCTAAGAGCAAGGAAAATACTTTTTATATCTTCTAAGGCAATCTTTTGGCAAGTCGAAGGTAAGTCCTTACACAAGAAGCTGATGCCTGGAGTCAGATTTCTGCTTTAAGTAGGAAGCTTCTGTTTAAGTAGGAAGGATGCAAGCTTAATTTAAATTTTCCTTATGCTGTTTCACGAGTTGATGAAAATTGCATTTAAAGTCCAGAAGTCAGTCCTGACAAAAATCAGTCGGTCCTGATTTGCCATGCTCATCAAAGCTTTAAATTGCCTCCTTCAATGGTTACTATGAGAACATTTTAACAAATAATCAAAGCAGAATAACACAAATCCAGTTCAGAGGTCCTTAAAAAAACAAGACCAAAGAAGTTATCATATGCTTCTGTAGGGGTGTATTCCACCTTGGTCTGCCAGTATAATCATAAAATGGACCACTGAACCACAATGGACCTTAAAGTGTTCTGCAGTGTTAGTACTTTGAATTAAATCTATTTCTAACAGTAGCAAGACAAAGCAAGTAGTTAATGTTTTGCCAGTCCATGCTCTTAACACTTAGTGTCACAGATACCCATCTGTCACTTTCAACACATCTCTAGGAAGAAACAAACTTCCCCTGCACTATCTCCTCTTCCAAAGAGATCCTGCATTAACATCCAGAAAATCAGCAATAAACTTTCTCAATCTCTATGCAAAGGTGTTTGTAAGAAGTTCTTTGTAATCGTCTACCTCATCCTCCAAACAAAAGCTCTGCTGCTGCTGGCAGACCTGACCTTTTGCAAAAGTCACTGCATGAACGCTGTCAGACTGCAGCAGCTGCAGAAGCCCACCCTGTCACTCAGCCTGCCTGTCCTGTTGGCTGTTCTTCCCTGCCACTGTTGAGATTCATAACATTTAACTACAAGTAAAAGAAGTAAATATCTCTAGTTTGGCTGGCATTGGGAGAACAAAGGAAAATTATGACAAACTAATGAGGAAAACAAGGCAAATTTAGGAAATTTGCCTTATCTGAAGAAGGGAGAACATATGGTGAAAACAGAAAGCATTCAAGTGGATGAAACACTGGAATATAAATATATTAATGACCTAAAAATTATCATGAAGCTAGCATATGTAATCATCTAGCCTTACAAAACTTTCAAAAAGAATTTTTTTTAGAGAAAGATTATCAGTGTCATTCTATGTTTGGGACTCACAACCTTACTGAATAATGCTTTGCATAATTGTTTTCCTCCTGTGCAAATATTTACATTGTAGTAGTGGAAGAGAAACCCATATTCTTCCATCCCTGGATTAAAGCATCACCACCAAGTTACACAAGAAGTCATGGCTAACTGGAAACAGCTGCTAAGCCACTTGCATCTCTGTTGTTTTGTAATACCCACTAGTAACTCTGAAGGATCATATCTTACATCTGCTTCTCTTCACTTCTACATCAAAGTCTTAATAGATAGCTTGTAAGAGAAGTTGTCATTGAAGCTGGGCCTTGAGGAAAGGCACAGAAAGTCATGCTGCAGCTGCTGCAGATGTTCCTCTGTATGTTTACTAATAGCTGCCTGCTGAGTTTTAACATATTTGGAGCCAGGATTTCCAGATGTCTCCTCCAAAATTAATACAATCAACCAGGAAGTTTACAGAAGTAAGATGATCTAAAATTTTCTCTTTTCTCACAATTTTATTTCTGATTTCTGCAGAGGAACTGTACACCACAAAATAGATTTGCTGGCCTAACGTAAATATGCACAACAACAGTATACCAAATAAAAGTGCTGCAGAAGATCCCACATCATAAATCATCACTTTCATGTACCAGAGACAGTCCTTGATGCTCAGCAGCACTGCTCAAGCCACTGCATTGCCTCCTCCTAGTGCTGCTCATATGTTATCAGCACACCAAAATGGGAGTTAAGGGCTTGGCCTGACATTAATACCCATCACCTTTGAGGAGACAGCCATAAAGTCTGACAGTATAAATGAAATACAGACTCAACACAATAAAATCTAATGAAAATTCACAACAGCATAAACTTATAGATTTTTCTGTCCATCCTATCCTACACTGCCCTCAAGCAAACTCATCTAGTTTGTTTTCCAGAAAAGTTATTTAAACAAAAAAGAGAAACAAAGATATGATTCACACCCCGAAACTTTCAAGCCATGTTTTGTTATAAAATTAAACCCTGCCAAGTCCCTTTATCAAATTTATCAAATATTTTCTACTCCTATTGAAGAATTAATGTGCAGCCACTCTTTCTTTAAAAAAATTAATTAAAACCAAACAAAACAGGCTGTACTGAGGAATCCAGCTTCAGTGTATGCTGCATCTTATTCAAGGACTCAAACTCTTTCCAGCCAGCAACCCACAACGGCCTCCGATTATGATAGAACAGGCACTTACATTTCAGAGAAAATTTTGCAAAGATGTACACACACAAAACAGGTGTGTGTATTTACAGACGTTCTTACCTCCTGCCAGAATTTTTTCTTTAAACAAAGAACTACCGCTTTTCCTAATGGAATGAACATTTCTAAAGCCCTGAAAATCTAGCTGCAATTAGACAATATAAATCAAACCACAGTAATGAAACACACTGATGACCCAGTTTTCTAACCAACAGAGCAAGGAGGTTTTTTCAAAGTATTTCTAGTGATTTTTAGCATTAGTATGCAACATATTTTTGTCTGTTAGACAGTTATTGTCCTTTCCTGGAAAATTTTTTTATTCTGCTTTGGGGAAAAAAGAATGCCCCCAAACCAAAATCCAATACAAAAGTATGTAAAACAAAGCAAAACAAACAAGGAAACACTTATGCACTACAGCTAAAAGACACAGTCTATATGGGGAATAGAAATCATTCAAACTTTCCTCCATCACAAGAATTAATTACATCAAATACAGACAAGACTTTCAAAATCTTTACCTAGTATGAGTAAACAAGGACTCAACTCAGGGCTTCTGGATGAAATGTGTCCAGCTTTGTTTGCTGTTTCAGAGCAAATTAATCTGTCTAGTTTATGCCAACAATTCCATTCTTGTCAAAGTCTGTCATACAGACCTATGAAAAATACTGACTTCATAAAGTTTCAGATTTTAAGAAAGTTCACAGAAAATTCTTCATCAGCTTGTTATCAGGCAGCATCAGCTGGTAAATGGCAAGTTGAAACAATTGCAAACTATTCTGGAGAACACTTCAGTAAGTTAGGAAGAGATTTGATAAAACCACATTTCAAAACAGGCTTGGCTCAAAATCCTTTTCCAAACAAGCACAGTGTACTGGTTATTGACCAACATTCAAACTGTTGCTATAGGAGCTTCCCCATCAGCCTCCCATCTGCTCTGCACCTCTCTATTTTCTTTCCCCTTCTGAGCTAAAAGTCATCCTGAAAATGTGAGGAGGATAGCAGTAACTTTGAACCAGAGGACAACAGACTCTGCAAAGAACTAATGTCCTCTTATTAACCCTGGGATAAGACAAACCAGCAAACCCATCACTCACTTTCAGGAAGAACATCTTGTAACTTACAGATCAAACTTCACTGTCCCCACTTTGGTGGTACATCACCACAACCAAAATGGTTGCTCTCACTAAAGGTACAGTAGCACCCTCTCTTTAGATAAAGAATTACAAATTGTCTCTCGGACCTGAAATTATTGTTTGAATACTAATTATTTTTGTAACATGTAAATGTCAGCTTAGAACAACAAAGAACTCTATGAAGCAACTCTGCATTTCAAAAGTGGCAGCTAATGGTAAACAAAGCACTGTGCTAGAATACTGCAGTGACAGAAGCTACATAATTTATAGTTTCTACAACACTGCAGACTCTGGAGTGTATTCCTACCGTGCCTGAAAAGAAGCAGGAGTTAAGCAGTATGGAATGGTTTTCTCTGAATATAGCTGTAGGAAAGCTTTCCACTCAGCAGAGAAAGGACTGGAATCTGCTCTTGATTCACTAATAATCAATATAATGCATGCAACCTACCAAATGTCTGTGTGATTTAGCATCTCAAGTTTTTCTTATTTCCTTCTACAAAACTATAGCTCCCCTTGGCCTTTTCTACTTTAGAAAGGACAAGTCACCTACCAAGAATTGCTGTGTACCAAAAGCTGAGCTCTGCCTTGAAATAAAGGGGCACAGTTCAACTTACCTTTCAAAAGTAGCAAGTTATAGCTGTTCAGCTATAACTAAGAGATCTGTAACTACTATTCAGTAGTAAGTAACACTAATGCTAACATTTAAGAACTAAAGGGTTGGACAGTGCCTCTTATTTTATGAAAATTATAAAACCAGTATGTTAATCAGTATAGCTGCTGTCAACCTTTACTGTGTTGGCCATAATGCACAAGCCAGCAAAATGCTTTTGCAACTGGAAAACTGTCTAGATCTTTATCAAGAGCTGATCAGAATAATAAGATCACAAAGACTTGTGCATCCATTTAATTAAAATAGTAAGTTCCTTACTTCAGTATGTACTTCAACACACTTCAGCAAACCAACTCTATTCCATCACTGTTTAAATAACTTTTCCATGGCAAAACCATCTATTCTGATATAATAAATTTTGTTCAAATGATAAGCGTTTTACTCAACAGACTTTGTTCTAGATGATGTCATAGAAATATCAGACTGTTAAGGCTTTAAGTGACAGAGTTCAGTCTGACTAGGATCCTCAAATCAAATAATTTAAATAAATTAAGCTGTGAGTTGCAAACTATTTGTAAATTAAAAAGTAGGAGAATATGAGCCATTCACAAAAGATTCAACAGCTTTTTCCATCTCAATACACTCATGTCCCAAAGACGAACACTGCTTTTGTTCCAAAAATAATTAGGGTAATGACAAAAGGTCCAGTGATTTATCTACTGTTCTCTATCTCTTGCTCTCCTCTTCTCCAAGACTTCTGAAACATCTGTGGCTATTATCTGTAACATTTCTCTCTGAGACTCTTTTAACCCTGTGATTTATAGACTCCCGAAGTGAAAAAAAAGTTTCAAATGTAAAGAGGTGGAAGAAATAAAGCTACTTAATAATGTTCTAGGAACAACCTTTTTTCAGGATTTTTCAAATAACACACCAAATTCTGTAAAGTTCTAAAAGACTGTTTTAGCATGAGGTGTGTTTCAACATATACTACTTTTAAAGGTGTAGGAGCTCTCACTAAAGCCAACTGGAGTTTTACACCTATCTTCAGAGAACACTGGACAGATATGTACCTCTGTTACTACAGATACGGAGACACCCTTCCTGGTTCAAACATAATTTCACGCACACAAACAGCATATGAGTAGCTCTTGAAAAAGCCACAGCTGTTTCTCACTTCAAGGATTAAGTCCAGGTGGATCATGTAACATCTCTTACAGTTCTGCTGATTATTCCAAGTTTGAACATTGCCAACATTTTAAAAATGTCTAAAAAAATTGGGTGGATTAGGCCACCCTGGTTGGAAAATCTGACAAAATACATAACTTTATATAACTCTCACTGATTTAGGCATGCTGCAAACTGCTGGACCTATACAATAGACACTGCATCATTGCACTCTTTGCCAGTTAGGAAATGGGACTAACATACACAAACAGCTGAGAATATGGAACTGATCTATAGATTAAACTCAAGTGGAAAATGGTCTCATTTTCTCTTCACCCAAGAGTCTGCTATTCTGACTCCTGTTTCTGTTGGAAGATTGTAAATATTCATAGGAATATCGAAAATCCAACTTTATGGACCTATTTTGGAAAGTGATCCTGTTATTAAATACATTATGTTTTATAATACATTAGCTTCCAATGAATCAAACTGTAAAGTTCTGTGTCGCACTATTTAATATATTATGTTTTGCGAATATGAAGTCAAACTTATATAGTCCCTTTGTGAAGCATGGGTATAATTACTTAAATCAATACCTGTAATTTCATCAGCTGGCACAGAAAACAAAGTTCCATCCTCAAAATACCACTGCACAGTTCCCAGTGTTATTAATTTCCTTTTTATTAGCATGGATAATACCACAAAATATGCTGCTAGCTGAACCTACAAGCATGATCCTGTAAAGAAATGTGCAATTGGAGCCGATATCTATCGAAACCAAGTGAGCTCAAATGATTTCCAGCTCTTGTGATTTTTATCATGAGTCATATCTAGTGTTTTCCTTGAGTCACACATTTAGGAGCCTCAACCATAGTGCCCGTAATTACATTTTACAATTTCATTACTGTGGTGAGACAGAGAGGAATCTGTCAGTTTACATATATGCATCAAGACACTAAGCATGCAGGCTACACCCTTGGTCACATGCCAGATTATTTTGTATCAAATTTTGGTGAAACAAAACCAAGACATCGTTACAAAAGTGCTCTTCATCTGCTAATGGTAATTTCTGAGTGAATGTGCAACAAGATCCACATACATGAATTCCAATGTGTCTTCTTTGCTGTGCAAAAATTTCACAAATGAAAGAACTCCCATTTTTTTTCCTCGCAGAGCAAAACAAGTATTTGCTTATTGGACAGCTTTTGATAGCAATGATATGCCATTCCACCCACATATAAGATGGAACAAGCCAAAAACTGCAGGAACATAGATGAAGTTAAATCTTATGGTTGGATTAATTTTTCCTCTACCAACCAAATAAAATTAATGGGTACTATTAGTAAGTAAACAACACTGACTGGGCCTTGGTTGTTAAAAGTTCTTACTCTGTTCTATGATTCCAAAACCATTCCAATGCGATTCAAGGTGCAAGTCGGCATATAAGAATCTCTCACTTTATAAATCAGAAAGTGAGAGAGAAAACATACAAGTGAAGACATAGATATTTTAAAATTCAGCTCCTCTGAATACCCTTGAAACTCTTGCTAAGTTTTTAAAAAGCCATAAACAAATTCCCTTTCAATATCCACATAAACATCTGTAAGTCTGAATCATTGTTGAGAGCAGATCCTGCTATTGCAGCACTGACCAACACAATTTATGTCAGTAGAGGAACAAGAAAAATAACTTCTCCTGCCCTCATTTCCAACATGGAAGAGACGAAAGCTTTCAGGTTGCACCCAGCAGGAAGCAATTCTGAATCAGCGATGGATTAAGTAGATGACAGAGCTCTGCCACATCAAATTGTAACAGTATTTCATATTTTAACTAATTTGCCATTTAATACGGAAAACCAAAAAGATCCCCAAATAAACACAAGACACATTCAAGCAAGCATGAATATAAGGGTTCAACAAAGCTTAACGCTGTATGAGAAGTTTGCAACAAAACCAAGGATGAGCTTCTAGAATATGCTGTCATTTGGTAAAATAAGTAAGAATGTGCTCTGGCTGCTATTCTCACAAACATCCCCATCTGGCCTCAGCAAACAGGAGAAAAGTGATGCAATTTTCATGGCACCCGCAGCCTCAAACCCAGACACTCATCACCTAGGTGTTAGCAAGCCCTTACACAAGGCTTCTCAAATTACTGCTTCCCACCAAGACCTGAAACTGGCTCCCTTTAACATCTGTTAATCTAATTGGTTCCTGTGAGCCCGTAACAATTAAACCTGTTGTTGCAAGGAGCAACAGGGAAAGGGGATTTTATATATCCACAGCTGGGCTGTTAGCAGAGCAAATGGACTGCATCTTAGTCAAGGGCTCTCACCAAAACTCAGTCACTGAACGGTGAGAACAAGAACAAGGCTCAGATGAAGTGGGCTGAGCTCAAGGTACTGATCAGCTGCTCTGTCAAAACAGCAGTCACAAAGAAGGACAAAGGCTCCCATGTCACCAAAGACAATAAAGCTGGTGAAAGGGATGACCAGCCATGGCAAAGATGGATTGAAGAACTCATTCAAAGAGTAAACACAATTTTTGCATGATCTATTAGGAAGCCATCAATTTTTTGTTCGCCTGTAATAAGAAGGAAAAGAAAATGGAACCAAAGTCCTTGTTTAGATTCAAAGCATTTTTTCAAAAGGGAAGTAACGCAACAGCTGAAGAAACTGAGCTCTTCACTTATGCAAAACACTTCAGTCTATTTCAAGTAGAAATAACTTTTTTTTCCTAAGAAGAAGTGAAAATGGAACAAAGTAATATCCAGCTCAGTATCGGCCCTGGTCACTTTTCCAGACACTTTTTGTGTACTCAGAGCAGCTTGTCACCCTCAAAAGGAATTTTCATACATCTAAGCAATGTGAATAAAGGCTTGAAGGGCGGGAGCTATAATTTACTCAGTATCATTAGCCTACAAAGAAAAGGAATAAAAACTTTGTCATAAGTTTTGCAGATGTCTAAGCACAAACGTCTTACACTCTGAGAAAGCAAGTGAGCCCTGCGGTTTTCTTGCAGTGTACCAGATTAATAAAGCTTATTTCTTGTCCTTTCTACAGTCTAGTTTTAAAATGACTCAACAAAACCCTTCTCAAAAGCGTTTTTGTTCTGTGCTCTCTGCTATACTTTCTACCCTTGAGTATTAAGCCCAAAGCAGCGGGGCATTATGCTGAATTGAGATGACACCATCACAACCCTCAGAAGTTCCTCAGAAGCTCCTGTAACAGTCTAACAATTTATGTGCCTCACACTTGGACACCTGAAACTTTACTAGCTCCCATCTTAGGGCATGGGAAGAACAACTGTTGTTTACTTTGTGGGAGACAGAGAATTAAGCTTTCAACCTTTGTTTCTTTGCTCTCTCTAGCCACTGGCTTTAATTCTTTTCATCTTTTGCTTGCTATTCATCCCTTCCTTAATCTTAATAAAGGTTAATCAACCTTTGTGAAACTCCAGAAAGTCAACTTTTTAAAAGATAAATGCTTCTAATAGAGAAGTTGAGACTTGGTACTCAGAAGTGAATGCAGAAACTTTTCACTTTTCCAGAGTATTATTGAAGAAGATCTATGTATCCGAACACCCTTTCCCCCCCACCCCCCTTTCTGGATGTTTCCTTAGACCATCACAACTACAGACAACTGCTATATTCCATAACCTCAGCCAAGAAACAATTTCTTTTCTCTGATGATTGCCATACACTTCAGACATATAACAATTTAGTCATTTTGAATCGAACTCAGGCAACATTAGAAGGTTGCTCATGGTATGCAGAGCTATTTAACATGCTCTTAAGATGCTTTAACAGGTAAAGTTATTAACAGTGTGCCAGATGACTTCTAAGGATACTTAAATACCTGGAAACACAAACTTTCTGATAGGCTTTCTGTAGGTTTAATGTCTTGAGCTGTGCCTCCAGACACGTTTGGAAAAAAGAACATAGCTGTCTTTCAGACTGTCACAAAACATGATAAAAAATATGATTTTGTGCAGCTAATCTTAATTCCTATCTTATCACTGTTAGTTGAGCACCATCCTAAAACAGAAATGAATGAATTTTTGAAATAATTTGCTGAAATGTAACACAAATCAGTGTGCTACTACTGTTCATGGATTTCCTTTAATAAGAAGGAACTATACACATAGATTGGTGATTAAAAGAAGTAAAAATAAATGGGATAAAGAATTCCCAAGTGAGAGTCATGGCATCTGGTCCATTTTCTTTTGATTCACTTGGATTATTTCACATGCATACAAAGCAGCATCCCCTCTACATTACACAGCCTTATTATACTAGTAGAAACTCTGAGGTAGAGTCCCTCCAGCTGCCAGGAAAACAATCATTAAAAAAGCAAAATACAGTAACAAATAAAAATAACTTGATAATCATCTATGAGAATGCTGGGGAGGCAGATCTAGAAAATGCTTTAATTGCATTAAATATAATGTTGTCTTTACATATGCCTATGCAAGAATATTTTATTATCCTATTTCTAATGGATTTGACAGTTTCAGGAAGAAATATGAATAATAGTAGCCAACTTCAAGAGAGAAATATGCTCAACAAAATCTGGAAAACTAGTTGGATTTCAAGGGATGTTTTCAGCCTCCCTAGCTTAGAATTTCTTTTTGTTCTTCTCAGATTCAACTTTTCCAATACATCAAAAAAAAATTATCTGCAGGGGAAGATTTTTCCCTCATTTAATAAAATCCATAAATCTTTAGAGATCACAATTTTTTTCACTGTCTACTTCATTAAACTTCACCCCCAAAAGAATCTTTATGAAAATATTTATCTTCCTGCATGATTTCTGAAAGAAGTGGATTAAAAAAGCATCTGGTAAAGGACAATGGCAACCTTTTACAAGCAGACAAAACTATTTTGCTTTAGGGATAAAACAGATTTAAAGAGATACAAAAAGTGCAAAATCAAAGAAAATAATCACCCTATAGTTGATAGAGCAAATTTTTTTTCAATTACAGCAATATAGAATTTTATCAGGCATTTTAATTATATTTCACCAGAATAACATTTTAATATTTAGAAACAATAAAATTCTTATTTTAAAGGCACTTTTTCACAGGCATCTTGAAGTGTTTTAGGAGGCATATATAGCATAAGAGTGACCCACCTTTGGGTCAGGTATGTTACCTCACCTCCTCCTATCCATTCCTCTCATCCACTCCATGGCACTGAAAGTTGGCAATATTCTCTCACTGTGGTATAGTCCTTGCCTCAAGTCCTTCTGCACTACCTAGCAGGAATCCAGGGATCTAGATCTGTTCTGAGGGAAGCACTGCCCCTACACAGAACTGCAGCAGCATGATCTGACCACAGTACTCACCTGCCAGGGATACCTTACCACATTTATTAGTAAACGTCCTTGATTAAGTCACATGTCTATTACCTCATGCTGATTTAAAAATCAGTGAAGGAATTCTGGTGGTTCCCTGGTATTCATAACAAGTTCAGCCAGCAACCTTTGCTCATCAGGCTGGCCAGTTCTCAGTTTGTAACTATCTTTGAATGCTTTTTCCATGGTCTGCCTCTATAAATTATTGGTGAAAAATATATTGTATTCTTATGCTTCAATTCCACAATTTTAGATGCACAAATTTTAACAGCCATCAAGAGATTATTTTCAAGCTTGCTTAGAAGCTGAAATACCTTCCCCCATTTAATAGCTTTGGGAAGTAATCTAACAGCTCCAATAGCTTAAGCCAGAAAGGGCCAGAAGGATGTAGGAGAATTCCTCTATGGGACATGGAAGAAAAGTGGTAAGACAGCCTCAAGAAATGCAAAAGGAATTATTTATTTCAAGCAGCTCAGTTCTAGTTGGTAATAAAGTACTCGGCTCCACCATTGAGCTCTGTTCATGCACTTTCTTCATAAAGTAAGTCTAGTCAGCCAGGTTTCAATGAAAATGTTAGTGAGTTCTGACACAATGTATATAGATTTCTTCTTTCACTGACAGTTTGTTTTTAAGAATATCTCTTTTCCCAGACTTTATGATGGCCCTGTTTTTTTTAAAAAATATTTGTATGCACAAGGGTAACACATCTGCTTATCTTCAGACACATGTTAAGCATGCAGCTCACAGGTCCTGCACTGTGGAAACAAGTCAGTATGCTGCAGTATGTGGTAGAAGAAAGGGGGGCAGAGGGCAGGGGGGAGGAAAGAAAGGTAAAATGTAGTCTATTTAGCACATCTGAAAATGAGCTCAAGCTCTTTCTAGTTCCAGCAGCTGCCTATAATGGAAAAAATGAAGACTGGCCGTTGCCAAAGAAGTGGGCAGTAAGAAATAACAGATGTGAAATTTCAGCAACATCATTGGCTAGGTCAGTTTCACAGACGGCTTGAGAGCCAGGGTCCCTGTTGGGCTGCAGCATTCTCAGAGGCACACTTGCTTTTTTTGCTGCTGAACTGTTGTTCCTCCTCCTTAGCTGAATTCACTCGGCAACCTCACCCATGAATGCAACTGATGGGAAACATTCACATCCTCACAAGCATGTGCAAAGGCTCCTCAATTAGTCACTACGTTTTCCAAAATCATATTAATATTTCATGTTTCTCTTCCTCAGTCCTGTTCACCTCTTCTTTTTTTTTTTTTTTTTTTTTTTTGTTTCATGGAAACTTATGGTGAGTGGGGAAAGAAAGACAGGTCTTCAACACAATATCTTATTACATGAGGCTCACAAAGAAAGCAAGATCAAAGAAACCAATCTAATCTGTTGTATACGTTTCTAAGAGAAAGGGCAGTGAGTGAAAAATGCCCTTCAAAGAGTCAACTCCAATTACACAAGTAATTTTCAAGGATGAATCAAGTTACTTGACAGAGTTTAAAGGAGAAATTATGAATGTAACATCTATAGAAACTATCATATCAAGAGCAGCTGCTGTCACCCAATTTGCAAGGTTAAGTGGACTTCAGTTTAAACTAAAATTAAATAAAAGCTTATATTTAGGCATCAGAAACATGCCTTGAAATTGTAATGAGGATAACAAAGATAACTGTTCCTTTAGGAAAAAAAACAATTAAAAAGTTGTATTAGAAAAAAACATGCCAGTGAAGAATACCTAGTATCAGCAGCTAACATCATTTAGAACTGTAGCTGAGCTGTCACATCCATTGCAAGACACTCTTCTGTGTGTTCAAAATATGGTTGTAAAATGCAGCCTTTAATAAGCCTAGGTTCCCATGCTATGTCTCATCTGGTATATTTATTACCTGTTGCTGAAAGAAATGGTATCACTCTCCCCATGTACTTCCAGCTGCTTATTGTGTCTTTGTCCCTTTTGCTGTATCTAGTAATTTCTCATCCACACGATAAGCCAGGCCAGCATAGTTTCCTGATTCAGTTTTCCTTCCCAGGCAGTTAGGGATTTTTTTTTTCTGAATCAGCTGCTTACCTTGACCTCACCTTGGGACTGGGGGCTGATGCAAGAGAGGGAAAGAATAGGCTGAAGTATCCCTTTTGGCCTCAGCCTGCAGTTGCACAAGACCAAATGCAATATTAAACCATGCTCTGCAAAGTATTACTAGCTTTCTTCTTGTAGAATAAATATCCAAGTGTCTCCAGGATTCCACACAATACAATGAGTTTCTGAGAGCTAATGAGAAGCTGCAAAGAAAAATTGTAGTACTATAGCAAATGAGGGACCAAAAGCACAGTGACATGAACTGAGGCTCAATACATGGACAAAAGGCCTTGCAACCTAAGTCAACAAGAGGAGTAAGAAATTCATTACCTTTCCTAATATCATTTAGCATGTTAGTAACAGAGCAGAAGTCACATGCAGGGGTCGGAACAGGCAGCTCTGTGCACTACATCACACTTCTTCCTGTAGCAGTAATTGCTATTTGTTGTGGTATGGCATCTCCATGTCAAGAACTGCACTAGGTTCCAGAAATAATAACATGAAAATGAACCATTGTATTTGCTACCCCATAAGCAAATTATCAGTTCAATGTGGTTTACACCATCTGAAAGTTCCCAGTGCCTTCCGAAGAAAAGAACTTGAAACCATAACATTTTTCTGTTACTGACTCAGTAACATGTCCTTTATCCCCTCTAATGACAGACAAAAGGAAAGAAAATGGGAAAAAAATTCCACTATTATTTTTGTTTCTATTAAATGGAAGTGAGGCGCAATTTGGGATTAGTACTTTTAGATCATCCTAAAGTTCTCCAAGGAAGGAGTAAACCAAGATGAACTATATGAAAAATAAAAAAGAAAAGGCAAAGCACAGACACAGAAAGGAGATGGTTCAAAGAGGAAAAACAGTTCAGCTTCTTGTTTAATCTGGCTATTAATAAATCCAAATAAATAGAGCAACACTAGTCACATCTCTATTTTTTGCTTCTAAAAGTAAAAACCCACTCTGTCTCTGTGCTGTTATGTACATAGTACAGAACTGTATTGCTATGAACAGAACCATATATCCCAAATCAAACACAAATCCCCAAAATAAATTCCCTCTCCCCATATCTATTTCACTGTTAACTATGTGGATTTAAGCCACAGAGAGAGACCTTTTAGTCACTTCAAAACTACCAACAATTTTCTATCAACAGTTTTCTATTTCAGGCTTGAGATATGGCAGGACTTAATCAGAAACACAAAATATAATTCCTAAAGTCACAAAATACCATCACATGGCAAACTTCAGCATATAGATGAACAGTTAGAACATCTTGAGCATACCACAGCTTTTCTTCCTCTGATGATTATCACATCACAAGGAAAGACCATAAGAAAGACACTGCTTGCTTTCCTTCTGCTTGATTTCTCACAGTTGTTCCCAAGGCAAAGGCCCACCAATGATCCTATCTAGGAAAATCAGGTGAGTGTATTTCCTGAAGAGGAACAGGACTATCTAGTCGAAACACTTATTTTCATGTAACACAGAAGAACATATGTCACATCAGCTGGCAGGTTCCAGAGTGGCTGACATGACAGAAGTCCATGGTCCAAAAACTGCTCCTTCATATCAACCTCTGACAAAAATACCAGCAAGTGGCTGGTGAAACTTCAGCTATTAGAAGAGAGGATCAAACCTTCCCATCTTCAATGATCTCACAATCACCCATCAGAGTTTTGAGGTTAACACCCCCCCAAGCACATTAGCACCTGCTGTTTTTCAGAGATGTTCAGCACCAGCATCCAGCACAGCATCTACTTTTACTGAGTCATCTCACTGGAGTGTGGATCAGCTGTGATGTGAGGTCCTGGAAGCATCTTAGCACCCCTGCACTAAGCAATCACTTCTTGGTTAATATTGAAAACAAAAAAACCTGGTGCTTTCTTGCATAATACAATTTTAGAGTCTATCCATCATGTTTATTAGAAAAGGCATTATAAGCTTCTATCCTACTTGTACTGCACACAAAAGGAGCAGACACAAGGAAGTATGTGAATGCTCGAAAGAGTAAGCAAAATAACAAAAATTTTATTAAGAGATTAGCAGAAGGTAAGGTAATTTGATCCTTTAAAGTTTTATCTTTGTTGTTTATTTATTGCTTCTAATTACAATCTTATTAATTATTCTGCTGCAACTGAAGAACTTTATGCAAATAAGTGCTTAATTATTTTCAAATGTTTCCCCAAGACAAATTATGCAATGCCTTTGAATAAAATGCAGACAACTCAACTTTGCTGTGCTCTAGAGAGAGACAATACTATTTACATATTTTGTTATGAAGGAAAAGTTATAATTTCAATTTTCTTTTTAACATATTAGATACTCACAGAGCTCATCTTATCAATTGTGCAATTTTATCATCACCACTACACTTAACCCTGTACACTGACTTCCCACATGCTGCTGCTAACAGTTGTTCAAGTTGTTTTTTAAGTTTGGTTATTAATGCACATGCTAGTGTTTCTGTACTGTTGTTCAGTGTCACAGGACTCCCCCCTGAGCTGGTTTGAGTCACACTATTATAAAGTAAATTATATTATCTGCAACACTACTCAAAAAGCAATTCTAATTTAATAAGAGTTTCTTTAATTCTTAAGTATCACGTTCTAAAACAGCATAAAACTTGAAAAGAACAAACCCTGTCTTTTGTTGAATATATCAACTATCTGTAACGCTTTCATTCTGTCTGTGTACTGATGATAACATGCAGTTTAGCCCTGATAATTGTCAGGCAGTGGAGGATGGAAGCACAGGGGCAGATTAAAATGTAGGCAAAAAAGAATTATCCAGAATTAACTGACAAACTTTAAATTCACTTATCTACTTTTTCCAGTAAAATACTAGCAGAAATAAAGAGGACATAGTAAATATAGACCTACATGAATGCAAATATTCTAAACTTATAGATTCCTTCAAAGTTGTAACCAAATGCTAATATTTGAAATGAAGAACAAACATACTCTTCAGAGGCCTTTAAATCAAAAAATAATAAAAAAGCAAGGCAAAGGTTTCTCACTGCATTGGTCACCAAAGTCAACAGCACATGGAACAAAATACATGGGTTCTAGACATTTGCTGCCAACAGCATTGAAATCATACAAAATCCCTTAAATATGAAATATTTCACGTAAATTGGGTCTGCCATGGAAACCAGAGAACTAGAAACATTACATTATTCCAAATAACTATCTCTTGGCAAGAAAATGCAGTTGCTTTTTGGAAATATTATTTTATTCTTCTTCCATTGGCCTTCTTCCATTTTCCCAGGCAGCCAGTGACAGGACAAGAGGAAATGGCTTCAAACTGCACCAAAGGAAGGTTCAGGTTGGACATCTGAAAGGATTTTTTCACGTAAAAGGTGGTTAAGTACTGGAAAGGGTTCCAGAGGGACATGGTAGTGTCACCATCCGTGGAAGTGTTCAAGAAACAACTGGATGTGGCACTTTGTGTCCTTAGCTGATATGGTGGCATTTGTCAAGGGTTGGACTCAATGATCTTGGAGGTCGTTTCCAACCTTAATGATTCTACGATTCTCTTCTATTCTACAATTATTAAGTACAAGTAACACTGATTTTGTCTGTGCATTTATAAGGTTTTCTTTGACAGCCTACACCTGCAGACAGGGAATTGCAAGTAATACATTTATAAAAAGATTACAAAACTCACTTTTTTTAAGCATTTGAAATTTTTAAAGTTCCTCCTTAGATCTTTCCTGCACTCTTCTCTAGTCAAAATGATAAGTATTTGGCACACATAGTGCAAAAACCCAGCAATAAGCATAGAGGATCTGGAAAATAATTTAACTTTACAAGGGATACTACAGTTTGCAGAGGAAGAGTTAAAAACTACAAAGTTTGCAGTTTAAAGAAAGAAAAATGATATCTCATTTTATAATAGCTAAATGTATACAATTGCATTATTCTGAAAAGTCAATTCAGGCATCGTTATTTTAATACAATGGGTCAAGTTACCACTTCAGTAAGTACAGGTTGAACTGTTACTTGAAAGTTTTTTCAAAGTCAGGGTGATATGAGGAGAGGTTTCACTTATCAAGAGCAGCCAATGAGACTACCTCCTCCTCTCCCTCTTAAAATCTCTGCTTTAAAAAGTTGTCTGAATGCTCAGAACAGGAACTTGGTATTCAGAAGAAAATATTCAAAAGGTATAAACCACTGAACATCTTTCATCCTTCATAGAGTAGTAAAACTTCAGAGTCAGACAGCATGTGAAAACACAGAAAATATAATTGGAATTTCATTTACTCACCACTGTTCCAAATCCTTAGGTCTCACTCAACCACTTCAGATGCCTGGCAATACCTAGAGAAATAATTTTAAGAAAGATGTAAGAAAGGTACAGAGCCAAAAACATCAAAACAATATTCATGATTAGTATTGGTGGTTGGAATGGTAAAAACATTGCTTGTAAGAGACTATATGCACATGGGTAACATTTCACTACCAGGCCGCCTCTGCTTGGCTAGAAATGCAGCATTCTAGACATCACTCAACCATGAAGGCACTATGACAAAGCACAAACCCTGGTTTTACGGAGAGTAGACTTCAGACTTTCAGGGATATGTTTGGTGAAGTAACTGTGGAATAAAGGCCTGGATGGGTGAAAGCCTCAAACTCACTAATTTTCAAGGACCACCTCCTCCAAACTCAGGAATGACGCATCCCAACAATGAGGAAGTCAGGCAGAAATGCCAGGCCTGCATAGATGAACAAGGGGGCTGTGGACAGACACAAAGGGCAGAAGGTAGCCTGGGAGGAATACAGAGAGAATGTCTGAGAAGCCAGGGATAAGGCTAGGAAAGCTAAAGCCCTGATTGAATTAAACCTCACCAGAGACATCAAGGACAACAAGAAAAGCTTCTACAGGTATGTTGGTGATAAAAGCAAGATGGGAGAATGTCGTCCCTCTCTGGAAGGAAACAGGAGATGTGGCTACCCAGGCCATGCAGAAGGCTGAGGTACTCTCTGACTTTTTTGCCTCAGTTTTCACCCCCAAGTGCTCCAGCCACACTGCTCAAATTGCAGAAGGCAAGGAAAGACATGGAACTACTGGAGAGAGTCCAGTGAAGGACTACGAAGATCATCATAGGATCACAGAATATCCTGAGTTGGAAGGAGCCCACAAGTAGAGTCCAACTCCTGGCTCTGCACAGGATAATCCCCAAAATCATTCCATATGCCTGAGAGCATTGTTCTAACACTTCTTGAACTCTGTCAGGCTTGGTGCTGTGACCACTTCTCTGGGGAGCCTGTTCCAGTGTCCAACCACCCTCAGAGTGAAGAACCTTTTCCTGCTGTCCAGGAAACACAGCTTCATGCTTGTTCCCCATGTTGTATCACTGCTCATCAGAGAAAGAAATCAACACTTCAACTTGTGAGGAAGCTGTAGACTACAGGGTTATGGCTGGGGGACTGAGTATTTTTCTTCTGAGGAAAGGCTGAGAGAAACCATCCACTCTAAGACAAGATCAGGTTTGTAACCATCCTCAGGAACTGAAGGTGCACAAGTCCACAGTACCTCACGGTGCGAAGTCCATGAGACCTGATGAGATGCATTCTGAGCAAACAGGCCACTATACACCACATTTGAGAAGTTGTGGCAGTCTGGTGAAGTTTCCATTGACTGTAAAAGAGGAATTATGACCTCCATTTAAAAAAAAAAAAAGGGAAGAAGGGTAAGACTACAGGCCAGTCATTCTCACCTCTATGCCCACCAAGACAATGGAGCAGATCTTCCTGGACACTATGCTAAGGCACATGGAAAATAAGAAGTGACTGGTGACAGCCAACATGGCTTCACAGAGGGCAAATTATGCCTGATGAATCTGCCCTTCTATGATGGGACTACAGTGTCATAGATGAGGGAAGAGCGACTGAATTCACATGCTTGGATTTATGCAAAACATCTGACATGGTCCTTGTGTCTAGACTGGAGTGACATGTATTTGACAGAGGGACCACTCAGTGGATAAGAATTGGCTGGATGGTTGCAGTCAGAGATTTGCAGTCAACAACTCATGTTCAAGCGGAGACCAGTGCTAGTGGTGTTCCTCAGATATTGGTTTTGGGAACACTACTGTCTGACACCTCTGTCAGGGACATGGGCAGTGGCACTGAGCACACCCTCAGCAAATTTGGGGATGACACCAGGCTGTGTGCAGTCAAGAGACCAGAGGGAACTTGACAGGCTTGAGAGAGAGGCCTGTACAAAACTCATCAAGCTCAACAAGGCTAAGGTCTTGTACACAGGCCATGGCAATCCAAAGCACAAATACAGTTTGGGTGGAGAGTGGATTGGAACAAGTCCTGAGAAGAATGAACTAGAGCTGTTGGTGGGCTTTGTAAGACCTGGCACTCATCCAGAAAGCCAATCATATCCTGGACTGCATCCAAGGCAGTGTGGCCAGAAGAGGGAAGTGATACTCCCTATCTGCTCTGCTGTTGTGAAACCCCACCTGCAGTGCTGCAGCCAGCTCTGGTGCCCCCAGCACCAGAAGAACATGGACCTGCTGAACTGAGTCCAGAGGAGGGCTGGAGCACATTTACTGTAAGGACAGGCTAAGTGAGTTGGAGTTCCTCAGTCTGGAGAAGACTCTGGGGTGTTTCCTACAGGCCACCTGATCAGGAGGAAGAAGTGAATGAGGCCTTCTCCAGACAGCTGGAAGCAGCCTCAAAGTCACAGGCCCTGGTTCTTGTGGGGTACTTTAACTAATCTTACAACAGCTGGAGAGGCATCACAGCAAAGCACAAAACAGTCTAGGAGGTTCCTGGTAAGCAATAATGACAAGTGCCTGTCACAGGTAGTGGGGGATCCCACAAGGAAATGGTTTGCCACTCAACCTCACACTAACAAGTAGGGAAGGCCTTGTTGCAGGTGTGAAGGCTGAGGGCAGCCCTGGCTGCCGTGACAATGAGATTACGAAGTTCACTATCCAGTGAGGAAGAAGCAGGCTATCAAGACAAGTAACCGTGGACTTTGGGAATCTTATTGGAAGAATCCCATGGGAGCAGGTTTTGCAGCGAATAGGGGTCAAAGACAGTTGGACTTTCTCCAGGCTCAAAAATGATTCATCCTGATGAGCAACAAATCGGGCAAACGGGGCTAAGGACCTGCATGGATAAACAAGGAACTCCTGCCATTACTCAAGAATAAGCAGGAAATATACAGGAGATGGAAGCAGGATCTGGCCATTTGTAATGAATACAGGGAGGCTGTCAAAGTAAGTAGAAATGACAGAAGGAAAGCCAAGGCCCACCTGGAACTAAATCTGGCCAAGGATGTCAAAGAAAACAAGAAGGACTTCTTCAAATATATCAATAACAAAGAAAAATAAGAATTATGTAGTCCTGTTGCTAAATGGAGGGAGGGGCCCTGGTAACAGAGAATGAAGAGCAGCCAGAAGAAGAGATTTCATTGAATGTCTTCTTTGCTTCAATCTTCACTCACAAAACCAGCCCTCAGGATTCTCTGACCCAGGAGACCAGGGTAAAGCAATACTGAAGTGAAGACTTTCCCTTGGTCAAGGAAGATAGGGGAAGGGACAACCTAGGCAAACTTGACATCCACGAGTCCATATTTCCTGACTGGATGCACCTATGAGTGCTGAGAGAGCTGGCAGACATGACTGGGAGGCTGCTCACAATGGAAGAAAGCAAATGTTAACCTAGTGTTCAATAAAGGAAAGAATGAGGACCCAGGGAACTACTAGCCAGTCAGCCTCCCCTTGATCCCTGGAAAGGTAATGGAGCACCTCGCTCAGAAAGAAAGCTATCCACATGGGTGATCAGGAATAGTCAGCATGGATTCACTCAGTTAAATCCTCCTTGACCAACCTGATTGCCATCTTCAAGGAAACCATCACCTGGACAGATGAGGGGAGAGCAGTGGATATTGCCTAGTTCAACTTCAGTAGATTTCTTCAGACAAACTCAGGGATGTGGGCTGGATGAGTGGACAGTGAGGTGGATCAAGAACTGGCTGAACAACACATCCCAGAGAGTTAAAATCAGTGGCACAGGGTCTAGTTGGAGGCCTGTCCTTAGTGGTGCCCCCCAAGGTTCAATGCTGCACTGTTTAACTTGCTCATTTATGACTTGGATGAAGGGGCAGGTGCCTGCTCAGCAAATTCACTGATGGTGCAAAGCTGGGAGGAGTGGCCAATACTCCAAGTGCTGGACAGGCTGAGGGAGCTGGGCCTGTTCAGTCTTGAGAAGAAACAGGTGAGAGGGGACCCCATCAATGTCTATCAGTATCTGAAGGGATGGTATCAAGACAATGGACCAGACTGTTCTCAGAAGTGCCAAGCAGTAGAACAAGAGGCAATGGGCAGACACTGATGCACAGGAAATTCCACTTAAACACTAGAAAGAACTTCTTTACTCTGTGGCTGACTGGGCACTGGAACAGATTGGCCAGAGAGGTTGTGGAATCTCCCTCACTGGAGATTATTTAAGAACTGCCTGGACACAATCCTGTGCCACATGCTCCAGGATGTTTCTGCTTGAGCAGGGAGATTGAAATACAGGATCCACTGTGGTTGGCCCCTTCCAGCATAACCCATTCTGTGATTCTGTGGCCTTCTAGCAGACTTCCAGTACCTGAAGAGGGCCTAAAAGAAAGCAAGAAAGACTTTTTACAAGAGCATGTAGTGATAGAACAGGGGGTAGTGGCTTTAGACTGAAAGAGGGGAGGTTTAGATTAGACATAAAGAAGAAATTCACTGTGAGCGTGGTGAGGCATTGGCACAGGTTGCCTAGAGAAGTGGTGGATGCCCCATCCCTGAGGTTTCGAAGGCCAGGTTGGATGGGGCTTTGAGAAACCTGGACTAGCACAGGATGTCCCAGCCCATAAAAGGGGGCTGGAACCAGATAACCTTTGAGATCCCTTCCAACCCAAACCATTCTATCATTCTGTGATCCTGTAATTCTATGAAGTAGTAACACATAAACTAATCACGCCCAAAATCACATCTTTTTCTCTTCCTCTCTTTTACTAACAAAGTATACCAAGATCTGAAAATACATTTAAGATTATTTGTATATTCTGTGGCAATTTATAATAACACTTTAAAATCAGGTATGACTTAGGAAGAACTCCAAAAGTTCCTAAACCACGGCAATAAAAACCTGAACAACATACCCTGATCATCCCAAAAATGCACCTCTGAACTTCTGCCACCCTATTTCATGGAATTAAGCAGGGACAAACACAAATTTTTGTACCTGAGATGGACTTGGAGAGACTGGGCACTGGCTACCCAGGGCACACTTCCTGAAATGGAGCTGAGGGTCTGGGAAGAAAGTGATCTAAACATGAGCCAACAGTTAGCCTTGGCAACAAGGAAGGCCAAGAATATCCTGGGATATGTCTGCAGGCTAAGATCCCACTAATAAGCTATTATTCGCCTTCAGCCAGCACTTTCAGGAATATGCATCTTGAACAGTTTTGTATCCCCACTACTAAAAAGCAATAAATTAAGGTCATAAAAGCAAGGTTAGGTTGATTCAGCAATACTGAAATACAGAACTTCCCACAGTAATAGCAAATCCTGCATTTTTATACATTCATGTGGACAAGATTTATGAAGAACCTTACATAAATTAAGAGACTCAGAAGGTCAGTTCACTCTTACCAAGGGAGATAATTTGGCCTTGGTGAAGATGGTTTAACAACAGAAAAGCTGGCACAGAACTTCCAACAAGGTGTGCTTCTGAGGACAAAGGAAAGTGTACTAGCAGCACTGCAAAGTCAAGCATAGCTCAAAATGGCCTCTGAATTCCTGGCACATAGAATATTCCTTCAGGAAAAAAAAAAAGGAAATAACACTAAAAAAACACCAACTGACTGGACCAAGCAGCTGTGATTACTTCAACTTTTCTGTCTCAAAACCAGTTAGCATGGCAATGAAAATACAGCAGTGTTAGCAGAGGCAGAGGCTATTTTCAAGAACAAAAAGGGCCAAATTGCTTTCCTTAAACTCAAGTACCAAAAAATGCAGGATTAATTTTAAGTACATGTAAACAATCTAAATAATCCATTAGGTGGTGCTTTTAAGGAAGATTTTCTTCCTTGGAGTCTGAGCTCCCTAAAAAAGAGTAGTATAGGCAGGGTAAGACAGGATCAGAGGAGGAAGCTGTAGAAAAGCCTCTCTCTCACAGAGCCATCCACCTGCCAAAGCCACAGCTGTGTTCTTCCTCACGTGAACACAAAAACTAGGAAAAAAGTAAAACTCTGAAAAAAGAGGAAAGTAGTATAAGTATATAAGTGTTATATTTTAAAAGTCTCCTTTTTGTCACCACATTTGTGACAAAGCTAACAAGAAGAAAGTCCACACACCTTCCACTACCCCATCACCACACAGGCACTTCCCTAATGCCACAAAAGGCCAAATCCTCCCAAACAAATCAAAATGGAAAAAACACATGTATGCTCTCATTCCTTCTCTCAGGAGCTCGTACAGATTTTGCAATAAGTCAGATGGATTTCTAGAACCGTTGGCAAAAATACATAAAATCTGTTTATACTCACCTAGCTGTAAGTTTGGTTGCATCAGCTCCACTCCTCCAAAAAAGGTGGAAACACTACATTCCTCATTTTTAGCTCCTTTCTCATTTGCAAGGGATAAATCTTAGCACAACTAAGAGTGAAAGAGTCTCTACAACAAGCAAAGTGATCGATTTAAAGTTCTCTTATTTACAGCCTACAGGAGAATCAAATTGACTGGACACTGCTAAGAGAACACAATGGGTTAGATAACATTCCCATGTCACATACTCTGTCTTTGTACACAGTAGGAAGTGGGTATACTTAGGCTCCCCAGCACAAATACAATAAAAAAAGAATACAGATATATCTGCTGTATCTTAAAACATCCTTTTCAAGTAGCTTTTTCTTCAGACATACTACTGCGTGATACTTCCATGTATTATAAAACGGCAAGTACTGAAATCAAATAAATATTTGCTTACTTCAAGAAGGTTTGTATGACTAATTATGTCACTATGAATAGAAATAATACATTCAATGGGTTCTTTGTCTTTTGCTATCAATGCAGAACAACATAAAATGAAATTTAAAAAAAAAAGTAGTATTTCATAGGCGTCATTAAGGCTACCTTCAGAAATAACAACAAAACAAGAAGGACAAAGTAGGTTTTTTAGGGATACATTGATAGTAGGTTAAAAAAAAACCCTCACAAATAAAACCTCCCTCTAAATTAATGAGTATGCTAAACACCAGGGGAAACTGACAGCTCAAGATATATATTTTTTTAAAAAAACATTTCTTCTCAGGCTCATTATTTTCTTTCACACAAACCTACAAGAGAAAAAATTCCAGTTTTCCTTTTTGTATTATCTACCTAATCTGTTCAATCTAGAAGATCATGCTACATATCTGTATGTATGTAATTTAATGCAAATTCAAAAGTCATATAGAGCAGCTTAATTTACAAGCTGTTTCAACGGCAACAGAAGAAAAAATCCTTTTTTCATACTACAAAAATATTTTCCCCAAATGCACCTGTCCTGAATTTTACACTTAATAAAAGCCAGATGTAATTTTAATACACTGATCCCTGCTCTTAATGCCAGTTTTCCCACTGCACCACCTTAACCAAGAAAGCAGCACAGCATAGTTTTATATATCATTAAAATGTTTAAACCAAATAACACATTTTTATAATCCTAGCAATTCTCACAAAACTAAGCAGAATAAATACAGAAGCATTAAGAGACTTGCACTGCAGACGAAAGATCCCTTTTAGCCTTTTACTTAATACAATAACACTGAGTAGTAAATGAATCAAATTACATTTCTTAAACAAGCCAGTCATCACCAACTAAAGCAAAAATATGCAAATTTGGCTTTAGTAAAGTTATTATCTAAAATTTGTTTTGGCTTTTAAGTTTGTTTTAGCTAAGCAGAAATCTTTATTTGAAGTTTGTAATATAGAACATCAGCCATGAGCCCGATCCCACATTCACTGAAATCAGTGGGAGCTCTTATCTTCAGCGTTATCCATAAGGATCAAAGGACACAAACTGTTTATTTTAAAGGCGGTGTAAAAGCACTTAACAAGTTCACTTTACAACATGCTTCTTGAGTTGCATCTCTGAGTCACAGGGACTACAAAGCAAAATGGCAAGTCCCCCTTCCACAGCTGCACCATGAGTTACACCACAGCCAGCACTTTGGTCTTACATCTACAGCTGCTAAAATTGCTCCTTGGTTCTGTTTTGGCCATAAAGCTGCTCTAGGTGGCCACTACAGAGAAGAAGCAGACAAGAAGTGATTCAGAAAGCAGCTCTGCCCTGGGGCCAGCACTGCCTAACAACCTGTTGCCTGTGTGCAGGCAATGAGAGGAACAGGTCCCACGGGCAGCCCAGTGACCATCGGACACAGGCAGGCTCCAGGTCAACACCACAGCAGCACAAGACTGGAGCTGGCACACTGGCAACACAGTTCCAACATGGACTGATGGCCCCAGGCTGGGCTGAAACACACTTCTGGGCCCCCAGGTAAGAGCACGGGCAGGACCCAGAGGAGACTGAGGCACATGAGTGCCCTGGAGCCCTGACATGTGGCTGCTCATCAAATGCTCTAACCAGTGGCATGCTCCACAGCAATGAGCTAGAATCACTTGGCAAGCTCAGGCTATTCTTCCTAAATGTCAGCTGGCTTAATAAGTAACAACTTCTGATGAGTATTTATTAGCATTTGAATTATTGCTCCCAGATTGCCACACACTGGCCTGCAAAATCCTAAATTTACAAACAAAGCTGCCTTCTGGCAGAAGTGGAAGAGAATGTCTCCAAGGGAGACAAGTCAGTTATCTTTTCCCGAAGGTCTAGAGATGGCAACTGTGGAGTTTTGTTATGTCACAAGCAATTAACGAATTCTTTTATTTAATCTGTACCACACATGCTCTTTAAAGCAACAGCTGCAGGGTTTCTTTGGTTTTCAATCCCACACCTCCTTCTCCAGCCAAAGTTGTAGTCAGAGTATCATCATGGTGATGCGACTATTACAAATCAATGGAAAAATCATTAGACTGCCCAAACTGCCTGATAACATTCCTGCATTTTCCAGCTCTGGAGAACACCCTGCAGTTTCTGCAGACCTCCAAAAGTCCTGAGCCATCTCCATCCAGAATGCTTTTCCAGCTGGAGCTTACAAACCCACAAAGAGGCACTCCTCTGATGCTAACCCAAGGAAGAGGAAATGAGCTAGCCACTGCTTGGTAAACATTAAAGAGCATATTTAATTTGCAGATGGAAGAATTAACTAGCCCTGGGGATGGTGGGAATTGAAGAGCAACTAAAAAATACATTAATTGTGTTTTTGTATACCACAGTGATGCTTTTTTATGCCTTTTAAATTTTTGTCATTAAAAAAAAAAATTAACATCTTTAAAGACTGTCACAGTGTGCATTTTGTATGAAGTTATAAATATCCTTTAAACACCTCAAAATATTTTAAAAATTATTATTTAACATCCATTTCTGAGTAAAACTGAGATATAAATTCTTGACCATCTGAAAGATCAGGGTTTTGACAACGAACTTTCAAGAAAAAGAGCAGGGTTAAGAAAGCTCTCTATTTCTATGTCAGAGGCTGATGACATGATGAAACAAATTCACACAATTAACAAAATTAACAAATTAATGAAACATAATATGGGGAACAACACAAGCATAACAAGGGAACAAACTCCCTTGCTAAAGGCTCTCTCATTCAAAGATCTTTTTTAAAGTATATTAGCATACCTCCCATTCACCTCTCAGCAAAAGCATATTAAACAGCTTGAAGTTGTCCCAAACCCTCTGGTAAAATCAAGAAATGGAAACGCATTTAAAATATTCTCAAAGTATTACTCATCAAAAATGCTGGTTCTGATTTAGATTCTACTATCACCATACAGACCTATTATCTGTAACCCAGGCTTTTGATTATTTAAGGCAGAAGACAACTACACTTACTAAGTCTTGATAATGCACACAATGTCTACATTGACCACATTCCCAAAGTCATGTTTAACGAACATGAAATACTTAGCCACTTATTTCATTCTAGACAAAGGCTAAAAAACAAGATATGGGGGTATAAAGATGTTTATTTTGAATGTTATTATCTCTTTTTTTCTTGTGCTAAGTATATAAACAAAATAATACCCATGAAAGAAAGTTATTTTGAAAGAAAACATGAAAATTTAAGGTCAAGCAGACCTCCCCAAAAAACAAAGAAAAGAAAGAAACTGGTTACTTCACAAAGCACAAGCAAAACAGCCCTAGGAAATCCATATGAAAGATTTGTTTAAAGAATATATAAACTCTGGTCTAAGCTTCACAGATCTCTCTGAAAGTCAAGCTAAGAGACAACATGTCTCTGGAACATAACAAACATTTCTGAAAGTTCCTTCTGTTCTCTCCATCTCTCAAAACACTGTATTTTGCTATCTTAGTAGGAATTAACATTTTAATTGGCTTTGGCCATTTGCTTACTACCAGAATAAACATAATGATGAATGTGAAGGTGAGAAGTTAAGGAACAGCCAATGGGGCAGTTAGACAGAGAACTCTGTGGGAGGCAGGAAAATTCATCATTACTAATCTTTTCATGTCCCATTTTAAGGTTTGGGGGCAAGTCTATTATTTTCAAGCCAAAAACCACACACAGCTGAGTTTGCAGCTATTTAACCTTTCAATATAATATAAGGCTTAACATCTAAGGGAGTTTAAAAACTTTCAAGAAACTTCAGGTTCCATAAACCCTGAAATATGACATAATCTTGTCTACTTAATCAAGTTCATCAGATTTAAGAAGCAATAAATTCATTAGATTCTCTCTTCACACCCCTACTCCCTTTTTTATTTTGAAGGTTCAGGAAGGCAAATTATTTCCAGGCTACACAGGATCAAGTAACTGAAAATAATCACATACGTGTAAGCTACACATTTTAACAACAGATTCAATTCGACAGAAGCAGAAAGTGCAGATTCCTGTGAGGAGATACAATTTTTCTAGACCTATACATACTTCAAAGAGGGCAATCACACAAGCAACAAGTATCAGTAGCTCTTTCTCCATGAATTTTCTTATCAAGTAGGAAAAAAAATATTTCCAAGAACAAAAATCCAACAATTCCTTAGGTCTCACTGACCCTCTAATGCTGTGATCCCTAATAAGAACCCTGTAAAGTTGAAGCTCTAAGCTCCAGAGTCCCCAGATAGTGATCCTTTCTCCCCTAAAACTAGCTTTCTGAAGTAGTTGTATGAACTGTCTTTTAAAGTGATTTTTCCAGTGAATGCTAAGGTTCAGAACACAACATGAGTAGGTTTTCTGACATAACTGTTTTCTTATGGTTTTCCAGCAATTGAACACTGACTTTTAATTTCTTACAGGCAAAGCTGACTAGTTTAAGTAGTAGTTTTTGAAAGCACAAAAATGATATGCAGCTACTCCTCAGTATCCTTTACAGCATCAAAAGAGCTCTCAAATAAATGAAAATTTCATATACATACACAATCTCTCTTCTGTATTCATCCACATAATATAGTCCAGCTCCATTCAGGTGGTCCCCTATGGTTTTGGCTCTCTAGAAAGAGTTAAATATCTGAAACAGACCCTTGTCTTGTTCATATATTAGTACTGTTTTCAAAGGGCTGTTCAGAGAATGAAGACTGAGAACAATGCAAATTCTCCACTCCATGCTCAACTAACAAAGCATCCAATCAGTTCCCACTGAGTTCCAGTTCATTTTGTGTCCAGATGTAAGTGATTAACAGTACATTGTTTGAAACTTAATTCCACATCTGTTCTTCTGTGGGACTTGGAAAACAGATGAAGTTTTCTGACAATTGTTTGCAGAGTAGATAATCGCAAGCATGTGTAATAGTATCCTGAAGTGCAAAACACCATCAGTCTAAGAAGCTTTGTTTGCTGAATTTTCCTTTTTTTCTTTTTTAAGTAAGATTTAAAAAAAAAAAAAAAGATGCTCTTGAATAGAAATTATTAATACATGCTCATGAAGTCAACCTCTACAACTATAAAGGCAAAGCAAAATCCAGACTTTCCTCCTAGAGGTCATCATTTCACATCCCAGTATTTTACCCAGACAGCAAAAATTCATTTTACGGCCTATCAGTAACTTTTAAATGTTATGCAGAAGTGGCAAATTCCTGCAGAACTACAACACCCAAAATACATAGTTTTGTCATGGAGCACTGTAGTAGAGAGAGAATTTTCCAGGCTATAACAGTATGACAAGTCAGCATCTTTTGAACAGATCACAGATTTAAGTGATACGGGTGTATTTTCTTTTGATCCTTAGAAAATGTGGATAAGCACAGAAAGGAAGACTAGATAGCAACTCTTCACTATATTTGCCAAAACAAGTGAAGACATCATCAAAGCATATTGGGAAATGTTAGGCTCAACTTTTTCTATGCAAGACACAGTTGCATTGAAGAAATCTGCCACAGTTTGCTCTGGACGCTTAATTCCATATTTGCTCAAGAAATGATGGAACAAATTACAAAATAAATGAGCCATTGATAGCCATTAAATATAACAAATGCTTCCTCCAGTAAGTCCTCAAGACAAAGAGAAGTAGAAACTATGAAAACATCAGTTCAAATTTCCTCTGTATTTTAGGCAAATGGCTACTACCAGATACTTCTAACTACTTTATTTATGATCTTATGATATCACTTTGGACCTTCATCTGACCTCCACATACAATAACAGCAATAGTTACATTATCTACATTGATTGAGAAAAATTCACAGGGAGGGCTCAGGGTAAATGAATGACACTATTTTTAAAAGAATTGTTCTAATTAATTCTGGGATTAAAGTAAACTACTGAGATTAGCTCATTCACAGAAGAGTTGGACTTCATGATCCTTGTGGATCCCCTTGCAACTCAGAATATTCTGTGATTCTGTGAACTATTAGTTAGCTATATATAAGAATGTCTCAGAGAAGGGCCAAAATTTCAGTTCAGTCACACGCAAAAAAACAGATACTGCTGCCAAGGGCTACCATGATACTGTGAACTTCCAAATGCTTGGTGGTTTCTTAAAAGGGTATCATGTCTGAGATATGGAATTATTTCACATTGGAAAAGGTGTTTTCAAACTTTTCTACACAATCATTAAGACTAAAAATATGGACCAAAACAGAAGCTCAAAAAACCCCCAAAAATCCCAACCCAAACAACCAAACTAAATAATAACATTTTATTTGTAAAAGAAGAAGTGTCTTTAGTTTTGTTACCCACACAGGTATGCACACACATACTCCCCAGTACTGGTGAGGGTGGAAACCAGGTTACACCAGAGTAGTTTCATGTGGCCAGTGTGTCACAGTGGATGAAGAAGATGAAGAATAAGAAACAGAGAAACTTCCTAAAATGAAAATACAGAAAAGGTGCAGAAGAAATCTAGTTCAAATAACAGAATTCATATAATTTATGTAAAAAGAAGCTATTCAAATAAAGAAAAAAATGGTCTGTCTTTACAGAAAAGGAGAGTAATGGGTTCTAAAAGTATTCTGCTCAACACAATTGCTGACACTACTTAATTAGGACAGCCATTTAAAATGTGTACAATAACCAATTCCATAAATTAGGAGAAACTAAGAGGATGCACGGCATATTATAAATTTTCATTTTCATTATGTAACTTAGAGATTATCAGAAAGGCAAGATTTATAACGCATGTGATCGGGCAGAACTGTGCTTTCAAAGAAATGGTCCTAACAAATCTGAATTCAAGTCACTACAACATCAAAAGAATAAGCAATAAGGCTTGGCTAAAGATTAAAATATAGCTAACACCCTTATTTATACAGAAAAAGTAGGCAGGTAATGCAGATATGATTGTCATGCCCATCAACACACTGCAAACAATAATGACTTCGAGTTTTATCCTATGATTTATATGTCTTTATATAAAGAATCACGGAAGGCTATCTGAGGCAAGTGAAGATCAGACAAGTCATTAACTGTCTGCAGAGAGTATCAGGTAGGCAAACAAAATTCCCTGCTACATATACAATCCTGCTGATGTCAGGACAGCACCAAAGCTAAACATCCATGCTACTGAGTTATGCACCAGTCCCGTGCTAGTCCACTAACTTCAGCTGCTGGGAAACGTCCCAAGGAAGGGTCTTGACTCTTCCATCCTACGGGCACTGAAAGAGAGGCACTTCATCTTTCTAGCTTGAGTACCCTCTGCCAATGCTATTTCCTAAAATACTACAGCATACATATGACATATACATGC
This sequence comes from Acrocephalus scirpaceus scirpaceus, assembly GCA_910950805.1. Taxonomy (NCBI): domain Eukaryota; kingdom Metazoa; phylum Chordata; class Aves; order Passeriformes; family Sylviidae; genus Acrocephalus; species Acrocephalus scirpaceus. The sequence continues at coordinate 6,258,113 of OU383776.1, forward strand.
ATATGTAAATAAAAACGAAAAAACAAAAGGCGCCACATCCCCATACTCAGACACAAAAGGCTGCAAGCATATCTGCTTTAATGACTGCTATAGGACTTTTCTCCATTGTGACCAAAAAGCTAAACGAAATTCAATACACATACGAGTCCCATGGGTCTATTCCACTTTGTCCTTCTGTAATTGTACTAAAAGCTTGTCTGGAGTCTCTCCCTCAGGCATCTGGAGTTGACACTTCTCCTATTTATCTAGCTAAAGAAAGGTCCCCTGCTTCTTCCCTGCCAATATCATGAAGAATTTAATGTATCAGCAGGGACTCGAAGCTTGAAACTCGATCCCATATTTTCATAAAACCATTCACAGACTCGCACTGAGTTTTTTGACTTAAGAGCAAAGAGTTTCCGTACAGCAATTTGGGGCTAGATTAAACCACTCATGTTTCCATCAGTGGGGGAGGGAAGAAGAGCACTATAACATGCAGCCACCAAATTGATTTTAACATCCTGAGACAGAAAAGAAATTCCTATTAAAGCCCCTTCATACCTTCTTAAAAAAATCACAGCAGCTATTTAACGACTCCTATGAAGTAAGAAGGGATGAACACAAAGCAATAAAGAGCAAAGTGAGGAAATGAAATAAAATAAAATGGGAACCAAGAAAAAAGTTGATTTTCCTTTACAGGAGAACAGTGGTTTGGAACTTAATTTTACTCCATACCAATACCTGGATAACAATGAAGAAAAATCAATGGAGAATTTGTATGAAAGGAGCATTGATGTGCAAAGCTGAACCAATTCTCCTTTTCATATCTACACAAGCTGATAGGTATTCATGTTACTCTATCACATATACTGAGGAGCTAGTCAAATGCTCAACACCACCTTCACTTCTATTATAAATAAACTGAGCAATATTCGAATTTTCTTTTTTTGTTTCTTTTTTTGAGAATGGACTACCACTTTGACTTTGAAAAATTGCTTGCTTGTGCAAAATGGCATCTTCAGTTTCTCTGAAACTCAAAATGTCTTCCATTAATAGATCAGCCAAACAGTTTCACTAAAAGGAGCTATGTCATAGGCAGGATAGTCTTCACAAACACTGAATGCCCAGAAAGGATACCAGTATGCTAGAACAAACACTGCCAAGTTCCTGCAACTTTTTCCCATTTTCTGGAAACAAAGCTCATCCAGATAAGGCCATTCAAGATTCTCCACCCAGGTGCAGTGTTCAAGCTTCCAAACCTGCAAGTCATCTAAAGGAAATGCTACTTTAAAAAATCCAGTCATTTAGCAATATTTGTCCTTTCTTTGTCTTCTGAATACTGTATATTTGCAATATTTCAGCATTTATGAGGGGCTTATAAAAAAGAGGTAGAGTGACTTTTTACACAGGTACATAGTGATGGGACAAGGGGAATGGTTTTAAACTGAAAGAGAAGTTTAGATTAGATGTCAGAAATTCTTTCCTGTGAAGGTGGTGAGGCACTGGAACAGGCTGCCCAGAAAGGTTGTGACTGTCCCATTCCTGGAAGTGCTCAGGGATGGCACTTTCAGCAACTTGGTCTAGTGGAAAGTCTCCCTGACCATGGCGGGGGGTTGGAAATAGATGATTTTTAAAAGACCCTTCCAACTCAAACCATTCTATGATACTCCTGTTAAAAATACTTTAGATGCTAAAGGTGGTTCTAGAGAGAGACTAGTCATAAGCACATTGATGAAAGATTATATTTAACTCAAAATTCAACTGAACTTTAAAAAGAGCTACAGAAATTAAATACTGTTAATTTCTAGGTGCACATTCCAGGCATTTGTAACATTCCTCTCAGATATTCATGTGAATTAGAGTGTTTCATCTTGTTGGTTTTTGGTTTTTTGGTTGGTTTTTTTTTTTTTTTTAATTCTTATAGCCTAAACAGTTTGCTTTTAATGAAAGGTAAGTAGTTTTGGATGAAATGACAGCATACATGGCTATTAAGCTTGCCTCTCTAATCTCTGTGCCTAGTATAATGACTTCCCACAGACTCAGTCAGGAGCATCCTGCTCCTGAAACAAGTATCTTTTAATGACTAGAATCAAAGATTAATTAACTAAATGCTACTTCATTTTCTCTAATCATCAACATTATTGTCTTTCTAAATAACACACAATGTTTCTGTGATCACATTACAATCAAGCTCCAAAAATATTTATATGTGAATTTAAAAGCTTAATCAGGCAAGGTTCTTCCTGATCATCTTGGATTCCTCAATCATTCCTTCTCACAATATTAAAGATCCATTAAAGTGGAACTCAAGGACCTGAGCTCTTTAGTAGGATGTAGTTTCACCTATCCTTTAGTCATAATTGGGTTTTTTTTTCATACTTTGAATTATATTGAGATGCATATCACATCTGGCTTGTTAAAATTTATTGCCTACAATTATCAGCTAGCAAGAATTAAATCCAAAGACTGCTGCTACTACTGAACAAGGAAAATAGAAACCTCCTCTTTCTGCATCAAAATCAGAAGCTTTGTGGAGGGAGCTTTTGTAAAATTGTATTTATTTCACATAATAATGTTAGGCTACAAAAAGCAGGTTCTTCATTAAAATAAGTATTTATAATTTTCAGGTTTATCATAGCATTGATGCCAAAATTCTTTTTATTGAATTCTAGCTCATTTAAAGCTTTAATTTAACTAATAGTATTAACTACCTACTGCCGAACAATTAAATTACTAACATTCAAGAAAACTACTACTCTGTTGTGCTTTTATTGGTCAAAGACAGTATTGCAGCACCACAGACTGCCTGAAAGGCAAAGCCCTGCTTACTGAGAATTTTTCAGAGTTTTGTTTAATGTCTGCTCACATTCAAAGGAGTGAACTGCCAAGACAATAAACTGCTGCAGAGTGAAAACAACGAACAGCCCAATTGGTACTGTCTGAGGATGACCCTGGAAGATCTTCTAGATCTTCAGCCCTGTGATTCTGTGATCCAACAGTATGTGGACAAGAGTTAAAGAGCTTCTTAATAGCAATGAACTGGTTGGATACAAATACAAAAATTTTACATGCCTTTCAGACAGGTAAAATCTAATCTGCAGTACCAAAGAGCCTGTGGCCCAAAACCTCATCTCTATACCAAGAGTCTGGTCATAGACAAAAATTCTGTTTATTTTTCCTTTCAGCTCCACTGAAAACATCCATTTCTTTGGGAATCTTGTCCTAGACTGATAGACTACTCCCATCTTTCTATCTGTACAAAGAGACAGACTTGTTCAAAAATTCATTTGAACCTTAACTTTGGACTAATATTTTTCAATTTGTGACACAGATTATCTAAAGTGGAAATGGCATAAGGTTATCTAGCATTTAGAAAATTATTCTTAAAAAATAGAATGGGAAGGAAAAGTACAGTGGCAGAATGTGCTTTAATTACTAATAAAGGTAAAGAGAAGCAACAATCCTCCTTTTTAATCACCAATTTTGTGAATATCTCTATAAAACAAATGGAATGCTTTTGTCTAGATAATAAAACAGAAGTCTTTGTTATAAAACTCAGCATAAGATGGTAATTATGCTTAACACTTCCAGCAGAAAAATGGAGCAACTTTGAGATTGGCACAGGAAAGTTGTGAAGCCAACCATGGGGCCAAAAGAAAATTTTAATATTCCTACAAAACAAATAAAAAAGCTTTCATGGCATCTTGCTGTGCCATACTTACGCAGCAGTCAAGTATGGCTTTTAAGCCACAATTTACGTAAGTAATAAATAGTAAGGATTAATAGTTAAAGCTATTGCCTGAGAGTAAAAAAACATGAAATTGCTACCAGTATTTTTTCATATAGAAGAACACAGCTCTTTAGTAACAAGGCTGTGTGCAGTAAAGAGATGGAAGACACTTGTCTTGAGGAAGGACAAATAAACCCCTTTAGTCCCTTAAAATTATATTGGTTATTGTATACATAGGTTGTGTAAATTACTACTACTTAAAGTAAAACATTAATTCCTACGAAAGCAGAAAGGACACATTTCCTTCATTCAAGTGTTTTGGGTAAGTAATATGCTTATGTTGTCCCAAATAGTTTTTAAATTAAGTATTTCTACTGCCTTTTACAAAACAAATAAATTCCTGTATTCAGTGAAAACAATATCTGCAAATTAAGAGTATTTTCCTGGTTCAACACAATGTCAGTGGGATTTCCACTTGTTTCTGGCTTGAATTTTAAGGAAGAGTTTTTCTGATAAATGCATCTTTTGTTATTTCTTAGTATTACACCAAAAAAAAGTTAAGGATTTCTGTTTGCCAGATTCTCAGCCAGGTGAGTGACAGCAACTCTATTCACATACCTAACACCATGAAAATCCACCTAGCTGAGATGCTCTGATGTGCATATAGTTCATTTTATATGCTATGCAGTTCAACCTCACACCCAATTATTTTCATTTTCTTCTTCCTAAATTCAGACACAAACTATACTGCAGCCACCAAAACCAACCACAACCAGCTGCCACAGTGATCTCAAAAGTATACTTTGCCCTTGGAAACTAGGCTAGAAAAGTAAAACTGGTCTAATAAGAGTAAGCTAATGCATATCCTTTCATGGACACACATACCAGGTTAAATTTGTGATTCTAGGTCAGCTTGCAGCAATTTCCTGCCTCACATCCCCCCAATACAAACAGCAAATGTTTAAATCAAGATGAAAACCACAGAGAGGTTTGCCACTGTTCAGTGTTGAAGGCTGTAAGAACTGCATCTGCAAGAGAGATGGGATCTCCACTCTGTTCTCCCTAAGTGCTAGTAACACCAGCAGGGCCAACATCTCTTTCCTCACCACACAGAGGGCTGAGCTCCCAGCTGTGCACTGGCACAGCCTCAGTAGGGCCAGAGAGAGTGGCCTCATGCTGATGACCAGCCAACTCCAGCCCCTCTGGTCAGGAGAGGTGGGAGATTTGAACCACCAGGAAGCAAGGACAGAAACACACCTTCACAGCCAAGTCCCCAAATGATCTGTTTACCACACAGGTGGGGAGCAGAACAGCATCTTAATACTCAAGTAATGCTTTTTTTCCCTTTTTTTTCCTTTGCAAGACAATAATGCAGTAATATTTTTTCCAGGAAAGGGTTACAGTTCTGACTTCCATTCCAAGCCAGTAAAGTGTGAGATCATGGGGAAAAGGTTTCTTCCCCTCAACATCCTTGTCATGGGCCATTTACTCCTCAAGGAGATGCAGAGGCTGAAACACACCTATGCAATCTCCTCCAGCATTTTAACATCTTTGTTCTCAGAGGCAAGGAAGAGACAGGTCTACATTTTTAAAATTTACTTTTAAAATGATACAAACATTCTATTTTCACAGAAATATTATAGATTATATACACATATGTTGCCTGTGGTTCTCCCATACCTGAATGTACCTGGTGACCAGATTGAGAAATTAATGTATAGCCAAGATGCCTCACATGCAAGCACTGCTTGCTGTTTAGAAGCTTTCATTCTGCCTGCAACCAGCCTCTTTCAGCTGTGTTTGCCCCCTCAGCTACAATATCTCTGCTCCTTTCAACAGCTGTTCTCTCCTCTCCACTCTGGCAACTCACCCTCCATGACCCATTCCACCACAGTTTTTAAAGGGCTGTATCAATGGCTCTTATCTTTGTTCCCTTTCCTGTGGAAACTAAAATTTCTGGAAACTTCATGCCTCCAAACAGCAGCAAAGGAAACTGGTTTTTTATCCAGTGTGCAATTCTTCCTTCACTCTGCCCATTGGGAGCCACAGGATTCAGCAAGTCACCCACTTGCAGATGGGCCAGCTCTTCCACCCCAGTCCCTTCACAGAATAAATATACAGAAAGGAGATGTAAAAATAGTTGCAAAGATACAAAGAGCTTACAAAACCATAAGAGTTTTCTAACATAATTTTTAGGTTGTACATAGCACACAGCTTAATAAATTTAAGATTACAAGAAAGAGAGGGAGCATATGTGTTGCTCTTTTTACTTTCATTACATAGTTTTAATCTCTGTTCTAATGTATGTTCAGAAAACAAAGGGCTTAGCTACAGCATACATTTTCTGGAGAATTATTTTTAGTTTGCTTAACATTGAAGGAATTCACTGCAAGCTCTCCACAGCATTGAAGAACGTTCCCACCAGTCTCTCTGTTACAAATTAATGAAAAGCTCATTCTCTGCCTAAAGGCATCTACCACGCATCATAAATTTCAGTCATGGGCACAGAGGAGCAGATCAGGGTACAACCTTACCCAAATAGTCCAAAGGAAGCTCTCCACATTTACTGCAGCAAGATGATACCTTGAGCCTTCTACACAATTAGCTCTCATGTACTCCCCTTTCTCCAAAAGCATCACATGTTCAGAAAAAAATTGACAGGCTCTCTGATCCTCTTTTAAAGTACAGTATGCAGGACAAGCTATATATTTTTAACAGCCAACTCCATTGCTGAAATGTCATGACGAGTTTGAAAGAAAGAGCAAGCACCAAGTATTTGCAAAATTGCATCAAAAAGACTCAGCAGTGATCTTTCCATTAAAAGCCCTGCTCTAAACAAAACCTATGAAGTATTTTAGCTGTGTACTTTGGAACAATGCCTAGAAACAAGGCTACAAAGATCCCCCCACCCAAACCACTGCTCTTTGACTGGTATTTATCAACAGCAAAACAAGTATAAAATTATAATATGAAATCACTTGGCTATACAAAAAATAACTCAACCTCTAAAGCAACAACAAAAATGTTATATAAGTAAATTTTTAAAAGTGCTAAATACTGCTTTAATTCAACTGCTCCTGCTTATGTGTAAATAACTTTAGGCTAATATTGGCTACTAGAGAATGACTTAATTTTGAAACACAAAAAAGATTTAAATACTATCCTAAATTCAAGGCTTATAAGCCTTGTCAGTCAGATTTTTCTGTTTCCAAAGAGAAGGAACATTTTACAATTTAAAACAGAGAAGAGCCAATGGATTGTAATACTCTAACTTTAAAAGTGTGAATTATTAGATAATGGTACAAGCTATTTACTAAAAAAACCCTCACATTTTAGCTCACCATTTATGATCACTGGTCTAGAAAGTATTAGCATATCTGCCAAAACTCATCTTTTGCTTTTGACTTCTGTAACTCAAAACAACATTGATAAATGTGCAGGAGAAAGACCCATAAAACGTTTGTCCTTGACTTTAAGTTTAGTTTTTCACAGAAGGCCACATATTTGTCCCACCTTTTGCCTGCCAACCTGGCCTATTCTGCATCCTGGCAGTCTTTTCCTTTCTTCAAGGTACCCAGCTCCAGGTTTACACATTACAGACCACCACAGGGTCAGCACAAATATGGAACTTCTAGCCTGGAGTTGCAAATTGCACAATAGACAGTATCTTTCATGCAACCTAGCAAGGACAGATGAGTCATCTCTCCAATCCTTCTCTCCAGAAAGGCTCCTAATACAATATATGAAGAAATCACACAAAACAAAGAGAGCTATTTCATCGAATTTTAGAGGAGTGAAGTCTGAATTATTTTAGTTAAAATTTATAGTGTTTGCCTGCTAATGGAAAATTTGCATCTGAAATAAACCCTTATACGGCAAAGATTTTTTCAGCTATGGAAAACTAATTAAAGCAAGCAGATCCACGAGCTCTGCTACTAATGAAGCTTACTGTTGTCAGATTTGTGCTTCACAGTTGATCAAGCTTTGAGACGTCTGCCTTTCTGCTGATGCCTGAAATCATTTAACTGAACAAAAAAATTACACAGAGGAAGAAGCACCTACAGATCCCAGCCCAGAAACCAAAACCCAGGACAATGCCTTAAATCAGGACTGCACAAATCACAGTGCTGGGAAGGTCTCTGTGCTCTGCATGCTCCTTTTCCCCTAATACCACAGAATTATGCATTTTCCTTCTAAGCCAGAAGTGAAAAACTAAAGAGGACTCAAATGCTTTGCCACCACCTCCCAACAGCCTCTCTGCTGAATTTTCTCCCAGCCCCATCCCGTAACACTCTGCACTACACAGTGCTAGTGCACAAACTAAAGATAAAATACTAAGAAATAACAAACACCCACAGTGCCCTTTCCACCACTGCATGCCAAATACACTCACTCCTTCATGCAAGGCTGTAAAGATGCAGCATTGCTGGACAGGGAGCAAAAGGGCATTTGATAAACTACAGACAGGCCCATGTGCAGGGGGAAAAAACATGGGGTTTTTTCCAACAGGGAAAACAAGAGGCACAACTGGACAGCCACGACACCTGGAGAGAGACTTTTACATACTCAACAGACTGGTCACAGTTCAGACCCAGTTCATGATAAGGTAAATGGCTGATTTTCTTTGGAATGAAAAGCAGGTGTTTGGGGTTTCTTTAATTCTAGAGTAATTTAGCTTCTATTTAAGTGAAATTTATCTAACTCAATTTGTATCTCAGCCTCGCCAGCTGTTTGTCAACATGTTTTTCAAACAAAGTAAGATGCTATAATAATTATTCTCAATTTTTTACAAAAAATAAAGGGAGAAACCATAAAAACACAGTTGTTACAAGTGCTTTTGGCACTAAAAAATGCCTGTGGAAATAACTTTCATCAAATAGCAGCAGCCACTGTTAGTGACCACGCACAGCACACAAAGGGAGGAACTTCAGTATTACACTACTTGTGGAAATTATCATAATTTTCAGATCTACAATTTAGTTCCTCCTTAATTTATGTATGTAATCCAACCCATAATTCACAGAATCTTAATTAAAGAAATCTTCACTCAGTTTTACTGATAACAAAGTAAAAAATTTCAGTGCTTTGGCCACCATGTGGATGGTGGTGCTTTCACAATGTTGTACAATTGACTCTTTCATCAAGAGACTGTCAAACCTCCAAAGCCCAAAGTGACTGGAAGTCTTCAGCAAAGAAAAATCACCAAGGAAGACTGTACAAGAGGTTGACAGAATGACTGATGCATGGAAAAGTCAACAAGGATCCATTTCTCACAACAAAATCAAGTTACTATAATGATAGATCTGTAATAAACCAGGAAATGTTTTTTCTTCACAACGTACACCTGAATTATGGAATCATTGCAGCAGGACATTGGACACACATAATGCACAAATAGACTCAAAAAATAACAAAATTCTTGAATGACAGACCTACTGCTGGTTACTGAAAACACAAATGCCTGTGGCTCAAGCTTTAAAGCTAAGGAAGCTCCTAAACCACTAATTAAAGGACCTAACCATGGGAAAGAACTACTACATATACTTCATGCATTTCTTACATTTTTCTCCCTAAGAAAATGTACTAGCTGCCTTTGGAAAGAGTATGAAACTAAATGGACACTTGGCCTGACTGGAACATGCCTAGTTGTCTGTTCTCATAAAATACAGGAAAATATGCCAAATACCAGATGAAGGCAGACAAACCAACAGGCACAGAATGTATGCAGACATTAGACTCTTAATTCTCTCCCAGTTTACAAACAGCATTAATCACTATTTCTGTGAACAGCATGATATAATGTAAGACACAACAGATTTAGACAGTTATGTATAATTATTGTGAGAAACAAAAATTGCAAATAGGAAAAATTATTTTGCTTGTCCCATAAGTGTGATTTTATTTGCTACTGGGAAACAAGCCATGATCCATAGCCAACTCTTAAGCAGGAAAACAAATTAGGTACAACCATTTTTAAAAGCCAAGGCTGTATTCTACAAAGAGTTTAAATTTTGGTCCACTTTTAGAAAGGTTTTTCAATTCAGTGGAAATTATGCCTGGACAGGTGGTCCTTGTACCTGAGGAATGCCCCAGCACAGTACACAGATCCCAGTATAAGGAGAAAGAAGTCATTTAGGCCAGCTTCTTTTCCCTTTGTGTATTAAATGTGCTTTTAATCTGGTTAACTAGTAAACTTCCATGAGGACCAAGGGTCCCTTCAGATTTATCTGAGCACTGGTAAACTGGCCAATCAAGTCCAGTTATATGGCAACGGAGTGGATTTGCAGGTGTTTTAGGGGTCTGTTTAGTGGTAGGGTTATTTATTGTGTGAGAGGTAAAGCAAAAAGAATCAAGTACAGAGGAATTTTTCATAACTTTTTCTAAAGTTGAGGCTAAATCTGATATCTTTTCTATGACAAGACAACACACCAATCTAGATTTAATTTTGTCATCACCTGTTTATAATGAAATAGGATTTTGTTCTTTTGGACAGAGTTTGCTGTCCAGATTCCATTCACTGCCATGCTCAATAGCCATCAGAAATGACAATAACACTTCAGCCTGAAAAGCTAGCATGACTCAGACACCTACTGCCACTGAGACTCCCTATCTCCTGTTATGTGACACGTGAGAACCTGTCCCTTCTAATAAATAAAAGAAAATGAGTTATTGAGAACATATAAATGGATAAATCACACAGTAGACACCAGGTATTAGGCAACTGCCAAAGAAAATGGCATATCTAAGACAGTTCTTACTTTCCTATTATCCATCCAAAATCATACTGCTATTTTTTCTGCCCTCCTCATAATGGAAGACAGTATGTCCTATAAAGATTTTCACTTTTTTTGAGAGGTCTCCCAACCTCTTTTTTTTTTCCTGTGAGGCTAAACAGTTGCTCCCTTCAAAATCTTCATGCAGGTCATAGTATTAAAGCAATTTATTACAGCTGCTGTGTGCAGTATTCTACCTAAGACCTCATCAGTGCTAAATAGAAAATAACAGCTATGTCCCCTTACATGCAGCATTCCTTTTTTACATATCTCAGTGTATGAATAGGTGTATTTGTCCTTCAGCTATAAACTCCAGGTTTTCACTAGCTAGATTACATTTAGTTTTTATTTTTCTTCCAGCAAGTACACAAAACATAGCAAATTGTGCTCACCTTTGGAATTTCAACTCATTGTGTTTGCACTGTGTCTCCGAATTCTCAAAGCAACTGCTTTACAGACATCTTTTTTCCCATACGAGATCCATCTAAATTTTCCAGCTGAGGCACAGGACCCTGTATAGTGAATTTGGATCATCTGATAATAGGCTTGCTTCTGTTACTTAGAGGTCATGACTCCTTATATGCAACAAGTGGATTCACAGTGTCTGCTTGATAAGCATTTACCATATTCTCTGTGTTCTACTAGCCAAGTACCCAAACAAAACCAGAAGATATACTGGACCCATCTGAAATACCTTCTCAGTAGTCAATAAACCATTAATGACACTTGGACACTTTTCTAACCACTTGCATATTCATTTTACAGTGATTTCAGGTGGAGTTCCCCACTTTCTTCTATGAGTGATGCGTGAGGAAGTCAGGAGTATCACTCACAGTCACTGCATGAAAAAATAATAAAGTCAAGATACCTCATCTATCCACCACTCATCTTCTATCTGCTAGGTTAGCTATACTACCAAGAAAGGAAATTAAAATTGCCTGACGCAGTTGGCTTTTGGTAAATCCATACTGCTTGCTTATCAATTTTATTATTCCAGAGCTGCTTATAAAGGAACTGTTTAATAACTTGTTAAAAAACCATGCAGGGATTAAAACTTCATCGACCAACTTGTAATTCTTCTTTCAGGTTTTATTGACTGGCTTACAATCCCTTCATATTCCCCAGCACCTTTACAATACATATATATATTTATATATTTTTCTAAAAAAAAGATAGAAATAGGGAGCATAGGTTCACATTTGCCCTTACCCAGTCTTCTGAAGACTCTCCTGTTCTTCCAGAGACTCTCTAAATATCTGAGAGATATAAATAAATAAATATCTCTATCTTACCCAAGTATGGTAAACTATTAAAATCAGTGAAAGAAAACGTAAGTTGATCACATGAGACCCTGATTAGGAGAGAGAGAAAAAGGATGAGAGTTGGACTTCAGTAAGAGCAACTCTTGACCATCTAGATTTAAAAAGAACTGAAATAAAAAAAAAAAAAAACAAAACAGGAAAAAACCAACAAACAAACAAACCCCAACAACAAATCACTGGTTTGAAGTACTGATATGATAGCCCCTCAGGCAGTAAATACTTGTGGTTGGTTGGTTGAGATTTTTTCTTTCAATTAAGATAGTAAAAAAAGTAGAATAAGCCACTAACCTTATTGCTTAGCTTCAAAAGCCTGTTGAGGGGCAATAAAACAGTGTCATTCAATAGAAGTTTAACAAAAACTCTGTGAAAAACTCACTAAACCTCTGTGGGCAGGTTTGGCAAGTGGAGATCTACTCAGGTACTGCCTTCACCTACACTGCTGGAGAACTGCAGGAGGCTGGTGTCTCCACTGCTCTGGTCCAAGGTACCCCTTACTGCTCTAGTAGGAGAATGTTGTGCTAATGGAAATTCCCTGTTGGCACTCAACTGCAGTCAGCACTGTCACTTCCCTGTCAAGTTTTCCCAAAGTATGAGTGCAGCCTGGCAAGAGACAAGGAATGCAGCAGGAAGCACAAGAAGGCAATCTTTCTTTCTGTAACTGGAGTAAATGGAAATGTCAAGTTACCTAGCAGGTGGGCTACACACTGTACTCAGCACACAAAAACATGACTCCACTAATACGTGCTCTTACACACCCATCAGTTAAATTGACCTCTGGTACTGCCAGAAACCACCCTGTCATATGTGCGCTTATTTAAATAATTTAACTTTAAAAGGTCACACTAACCACATTAACCTAATGAAAAAGATGTTCTCTCCCTCTTCCCCCTTTTTTTTTTAATAGAAGAAAAAATTAAAGAGAAGGAAGTTTTTGAAAGAAAAATAAAACCAAAAGCAAGAGACACCAATAAAAAAGTAGGTCCCCAGTTAACTCAACACCTGTAATTTCTAGCATTTATGCCCTCTGGCTCCATTCTCCAGAACTGTTTACTGACACTATGAGTTAACTCACATATTATGGCTGCACATCTTGCAGCTCAGAAAGTATAATAGTCAAGTCCCTCCTTTTACCTGTACCCCATTCACAAGTAAAATATCTATATTTATTCTTTTTGCTTGATAAGCTTTGGGCCTATGACACTACATGTGCAGAGTTTCTGCACAATTTCAGTTTGCTGTGTTCAATGCATACATGGGACCTGAGAAAGGACAAGGCCTCACACCTTCTGTGTGTTGCCATTACAGTGATGTACCTCATCAGACAGCATACCACTAGAACAGTTAAGACTTATCCAAAACCCATTTAGAAGAACTGAAATGAATACTAACATGCTAGAGAAAAACACAATAACATACATGGATGAAGGAGGACTGAATCATCTAATTTCTTAACCCTTATTTCTGACAGATGTCCACAGCGTCCACACTTCACTAATTAAATTGGCATTATGATTTTTTTCTTTTGGTCAGTGATAGCTATTTATACCTTACCATTCAACAAGGACTTGAAAAATCAACTATGCCTTAACATGAGTCATCCAGAAACACAGCTGACAAGGATTCTCAATTCACACTGGCAAACATCAATTTAGGTAAGCAGAAATCCTTCCTTTGGATGTGGATCAAAATTCTACTGAATAGGATCAAGGCTATAGTATCTATACTGTACTTCAATTACACTGCACTGAATTGAACTAATTGTTTTTGACTTTTTAAACTTATGTATTAGCAGAAAGAAATCACTCTTCATAGACTATGGCAGCTGAAGAAATTGGACTGCACGGTCTCCTCCTAGTTTAAGAAAAAGAAAGAAGTACTGACTGGCTGGCTCTGAGTGATCCTTTGTTCAGCACCAACAGGCTTGCACTGATAGACTTCAGTGTGTCCATGGAAGAGACACATGTCACACTGCCTCATCCCAGCCCTTCCAGCTCCTTCAACTATTCCGTGAGGAACCAGAGGTAACAGAGGGGTGAGCTGTAACACACCCACCTGCAGTACAGCATGAGGAAAGGCAAGCCAAATATTTAACTGAATTGTCGTCTTTCTGCTGCTTTAAAAATATGCACTTTCTATTCACATGACAACAAAACATTCCGGAAAAGAAAAACTGTGTTGATCCACAACCCATTCCATGTTTTCCTCTTCTACAATATATAGTTCTTCATTACGTATTTCTCTGCACAGGACTTAAATTAAGCCCTTCATTTATTTATACAGACCCTTCAGCCTAGAAGGAAGGTTTATACTCCCAGTTTAAACAATTACAGTTGTGCATACTTGGCTATCAGATTGTCTTAGCAGATCTTAACAATTCACAAACCTACAGAGCAAACATCACAGAAGCAAAAATGCCAGTGTTTGCATTAAACAATGGTAAACTGAGGAGTAAGCATCAGCATCTAGTTTTACATTGTAGCAGTGACCCGAATTAATTCAGCTGTATTTTCCCAACAGATGTCTCAAAACCATGCCCCAAAATTCCACCTCCTTTTTCTTAATTCTAGGATCATTTATTTCAAGACAGAAACATATTTACCTGAGCTGAATAGAGATGCAGGTTTTTAATAAGATTTTGTCAGACAAACAATTTTCAGAACCATAAAATATATTTATTACCTAATTAACATACATTTATGCCACACATTAAGACAAACTCATGTAATTGGAAAACTAATTAACATGTTGCTAATGACATGTTAATTCATGTCATTAGAAAACAAAACATGTATCTCTGAATTGGACACCATGCCCTCCACACATCTCAACCAATTTAGCCTCCTTCATCACTGTTCTTTTCAGATTCCATGTGTTTGTACTGGTTGTTTATGTGACTACACCAGAAAAGCACCATAACTTGTTTTATCTGAGGCAAAGAAAAATATATACATACATATGCATCAGATATGTTACATCCCTACAAAAATAAAGCAAAAGCTGATAGATCCCATTCAGGAAAAACAACTTATCTGCCTTCAAAAAGAAGAAAGGAATTTACTTTTCATGCTTTCACAATACAGCCTGGCACCATATGTTTCATTTGGATTTTTTCCTATTTTTGTTTTTCTTCCCTCTTGAAGGACTATAGCAAGCTTTATTATGCATGGATTCAGAAACTACGAGTCAGCCAAAAGTCGCAGATCTCTCAGGATAGACATGTCCATCTGTCATTTCACAGCAGGAGAACAATAGGAGCTTCAATATAGACACAACAAGCTCACACAATCCTTACACAGCCAGACAGAAAATCTGCCATAGCTGATAGCAAGCTGCCTTTGAAACTCCAGACAGATGTTCCTGTGTAACACCAGGATCAATTGCTGCTTTCTTGTTTCTGTATTTGCAAATTCCTCATTCTTTTCATAGCAACCAAGAAACAGTCAGTGTACTACTTGTAACCTCTCCAGAGCTTTGGGAAAATCACACTTCAGAAGCAACAGAACATAAGACATAGAAGCATATTCTTTAATCTGCAATTTTTGTGCTCTTGGGCCCTATTTTAAAAGTAGGTTATTCATAAAGCTTGACAAAGACTGTGCTTGTATTGTATAATGATTTTCTAAAGTTTTGCTTAACAGCCTTCAATTATCTTCTCCATGAATCTGCTTAACAGCAAACTGCATTGCTTCTTGACTGTTAAAAAAAGAATCCATTTTGATTTTTTTAAATTACTTATCTGTAGATCTTGAAAACAAAATTTATAGACAAAAAATAATTATTTTTAAAACACTCTAATTTAATCTTCAAGTGGCTATGCAGAAAAAATTGACAAAGCATTGGTTGCAGTTCAAGTAAAAAAAAAGTGTTACTCATAACATTCAACCAATTTACATGTCTAAAAATAATCTCAGTAGGCCCATCTGTTAAACTTTTGTTTCAGTAGTATATGGTGGAGGTTTTTCCTGATGAGTCTCATTGGGTTTTGATTACAGCAGATTTGCAACTCTGGCTCCTTCACAGTTCTCACATTTTCCAGAAGTAAACAAATGAGTCCTTCTAAACAACAGGATAGTGCCTGTATCCTACTGCGAAGTTTGTCTCATTGAGAATGGGCTTCTAAAATGCTGGACCTCCAGTTACTGAGGGCACACTGCAAGTACACTTCGGTGTACCTCCACAAGTCCTTGATGGGATTTAAAATTAAGCAAACCCACAATTAAGCAAAACATCCTCAAAAGTTATGTAACTTGAAAAGATGAAGGCTGACATGTTACACAACACTAGCTCACCAGTTTTTGTTCAAGAACAGTATCATCTGCATTTCTTCTTTAAGGACCTCACAGACAGAAAGAGGAAAGGAAAGAAAAATAAGCCTGAGAAGCAGCAAGAATAAAATACTCAAAAGATTAAGCTAGAAGGGATGTATATGCATGTGATTGAAAGAAAGTATGCTTTTTACAACATCTGAATTCGAAGGTTTCACGTCAAAAATTTAGCTGTGTCTCTGAAATATTTCTGGAAACTTCACAGGCACTGGATGTAAAGTTCTTCTTAGCAAAATCAATATGATTTTAAACTCCTTTTCTTGTACCTTTCCACAAAGATGCACTTCAGTCCCACCCAACAGGCAAAGGCAATTAAGCCTACATCAACTCTTAGTCCTTTAAAGTTTGTTGGGTAGAAACAGTATTTAAAACTTGAATAAAAATCTCTCAAATATCAAGACAGATTATGTATGTCACAGCAGGAAAAAACTGCAAGGAAAACTCTTTCAGACAGGCTTTGTTTTGGTTTGGTTTTTGGATGGCAGGAGTTGTTTGCCCTCTTATCTGTATTGAAGCTTGGAATAGCCTGAGGCAATGAACAGCACAAATTAAGGAGGTGTAAGAGTGCAGCTGGAAAAGTCAAAAGGTAACATCAAATTGAATTCCTCACCATTAAAGCAACGGAACAACTGCTAAACCTGCCACAAAGGTAAATTAAATCTGAAATACCTGCTTTTCACTTGTATCCAAATCATGTTAACATGTCGGTCTTTTTCCTTGTACATCACTTTTTGAAGCTGTGTTACAGTACATAACCCCTGTATTTTCCATTAAGAAGTGGTTTCCTAAATAACAGATTACTTTAAGCATGCATCAATTACTTTCTCATTCTGCAAAACAGGCTATGTTCTAACATATCCAAACTCTAAAATGTCAGTTTCCACTTCTTAGGAAGATTAATTAAACTGACTTAGTTGATGCAAAGTTGGTGTGTAAAGAAAATAAAGTCTCTGGTAAACATTAAAACTTTGCTTTCTTTCCTTGCATCAGGTCCACAGATCCATTAGAATGGGATATGTGCCACCAGGAAGCAGACCAGAGTCAGGAAGAGTCTGCTTCTCCAGGAAGCAGAGCAGAGCATTCCAGCCTGGACATACAGCACCCTGTAAATGAGCATCCATCTCCCCTCTGCTTTTCTCACTCTACTGTGTTCCCTCATGTATCTTAGATACATTGGTAACATCTGCAGCAAGTAGGGAACCAAGGCTGAAAAGTAAAAGCACATGATAATTAACTATCACTTGACAGACAACTAGATCCTTACTTGAGTTGTACAACTGTTCAGGGTTGAAAATTACTAAGGAAATACAATGAAGGAGAAATAGTTTTCAAATTACACAAGAAAGTGAATGGCCATGAAAGTGATAGGAAATGGTTTAATGAAAAAGAAACAATTCTTTTTCCTAGGAAAGTTCTTAAATTCAAACAAAATCTCACACTGAAGATTCAATAAATCTCATGATACAGCAAGACATTTTAACATAGTGTTGGAAGAAATTAGGTCACAATCTATAAAATGCAGGGTGAGAATAGAACTTAATGCCTTAAGGATCAATTTAATGCTGGGATCCTTGCAGAGAATGCTTCTCCTACATGTGTTAATATAATCGATATAAAACCATCATACTTTTGTCCTAAACTCTCATGAAAAGCCATTAAGGTTATGAGTCACATGGTTAACATGGTATTTAACTGCTGGACTTTACATACACCAGTACAACGCTTGTTGACATCTTTCTGGAGCCTAGCTCAGCAATGTACTACATCATCAAAACACTCTTTTTTAAAATCCACACAAACCCAGATGGAAGCCTGCTATTCACCAGGAAACTCCCTCTGCCAAGGTGTGTTTGCAAAGCCTCTGAGTTTTGTTAAACAATCCCAAGAGCAAGCAGTTCTCCAGACAGGAAAGTATAAAAACAGGGCCACTCTCCCTTTATTTTGTTCCATTACAGATGATCATTGAAATTTTTAAAAATGCAGCCTTAAAACACAAAAAGTCAAAGCAAAACAACCCCAACAGTTCCCACTGTGTCCTCACGTAGTGGCTGGCAGAATGGGATTATTACTAGTCGTTTCCAGATGCATAGAGCCTGATCACAAACTCCTTGGCAGGACTCTGCTGTGTGCTTTTTCCCAGCTGTGAGAGCAGCTCTGCCCGCCAGAACTGTCACACAAGCACTGGTCCATCCTCCTTCACGTAAACACAAGGAGTGCATGGACAGTTCACAAAGCAATGGGAAACTGACTCCCCTGAAACAGGAGGATGGCTCTGCAGGTCAGGCATAATTGCAGCTCTCACAGCAAGCACTGATGAGCCCACCAGTGCGTTCCTGCTATTCCTGCAGGCAGGAGCACTGTGACACCTCAGTGTGCTGCACATAAATGAAGCAGACTCTTAAATGCCCTTTGCCTCAGAAGATCCTTTCAAACAGAAATTGCTCTTTACTGCCTACAAATGCAGAAGTGCATGGTCCCAATAGCAGATGAGGATGCAGAAAGAAGATATCTAGAGTACGGCAAGTAACTCAACCAGTCTGTCTCTGCAAGTCTCTCTCTGGTATTTTGACAGATCTCAGGATGATTAGGATTTGTTTCTGTGATATCACTTAACTCCTCACTGCTGACAACTGTCTTGCATTTATGTTTTTCTAGGGCACTGCCTTGTACCTGGAAACATTCATCTTAGCACTGCCACGTCTGCCAGTCACTCCTCAATCCAGAGTACCACGTAAAGGGCCACAGCACCACGTCTCTCCTCTCTGCATAAAGCACTACTTAGATTTCCAGGAACAGACCAGTTTACTTTCCTCTTTCCAAAACTAACATTACTGCTACTGTAATCCTGGAAAAAGAGATACCCAGGGGAGAATCAAACAGCAATAACAGAAGTTGTGAAAACAAAATGGCTTCCTTCCATCTGTGAAACACAACCACCGGGGAGGGAAAAGGCAAAATGCTTTGAACAGGAATCTCTGCAATAAGAGTTTATTTAGATGTGTCAGACAGACAGTGTCCTGCTGTGCTTGCCCCCAATTATCTAGAATTAGAAATAAGATGGGGAGAAGATTGCAAGGCTTTGATCTGAAGCAGAACAACGCCAGTTTTCGTGGTATCAGTCATGTCATACCCTTAAAGGCAGCCAAGCCTGAGATCTGTTCCTGAAAGTCTCATACATCTTGTCCTGTATCCACTGACCTCCTTTGATCCAAATGATGAGTTGCCTCTTTTGCACACAAAATGAAAGCATCTTGTAGAAGAAGGAGACCTGCCTGTAACCCCATGGCTGCAGCTTCAGGAGCAGCTGTACTAGTTTTAATTTTTTTGCCAACCAAAAAGGAACATGAGAGAGGGCTTCCCCTCCTCCCCTCCCTTCACTCTGCCCCTATACCTGGCCAGTCAACACCATCTCTTTCCCTCCTTTACATCAGCATGACAGTCCTGGGTTCTTTTTGTCTTGAGTTAGTGAAGTTTGGGAGAGGGAGAGGGCAGGGCTGGTCAGGAGCAGAGCAAGGCTCTGCCCTCCCTTCAATTCTGGGGAATCAAGACACTGGATCACCCCCAGTACCGCCCTCCTTGAATACCATTGGAAAGGTTGCACATCTGGGCACCTCTAATTTGGCTACCTATAATATCTTTTAATATCATTTGACTGGAGCTGGGCCCACAAATTATTTTTTTCTGATTACTCCAGACATCGCTGCTTTCTATTATGACTGCAGTACTGCACAAGTGCTCAGCCTTGGTAATTGCCCATGTTAAAGCTTTCTGCAATCACGGCAGAAGATAAACAGAAACTCAGATTTAGGAGAGACCTACCTAAAAGTGTTATTAGCTTTCTGGTTTATTTTAACTGACTGAAGGGCACAACCATTTAACATAAACAAAACCATTTTCTTATTGAGTAACACAAACATGGTTAAGTTTGTAGCAAACATTTCATTAAAATAAAACATCTGTTAATTAAGCAACAGGGCATGCTAGCATTGTGAATCCTAAGTATTTTAACACTTACATAGTCACAGGATTTTGTGTAGTAACATACAAATGCATGTACTTTACAAATGTATGCATAATTGTCCAACTTCAGGGACAAATGCACATTTCACAGTTCAATTTGAAAATACTGCTCTTCCACAGAATAATATATCTAGTGCCTGACACCTGTCTTCACTTATTTGAAATAATTAAGTTTAAAGTATAACTGATAATAATATACTGGCCTCCCTTTTTAAGGATACTTAATGTCACAACAAAACACAAACCTTCATCTTTCACTTCCACCAGGAAGGCATCTGTATTTTAAACAGAGGTTTAGAATTAAAAACTTAGTTAAAGAACAGGAACTTAAATGGTCCAAACTTACTCATTCAGTTAACAAACAAATTTATGTGACCATATTTGAACACATACATCTGATCATTTGAAGTGTGCCAAGAGACACAACACCTCCTTCCTGTGATTTAAAAATCTAGAGACAGTGAACTTAAAAAAAATTGTCCAAGCACCAGTGTTTTGAAAATCAGCAAAGGTTTTCAATCATCAGCTGACCAAAAAAGCTAACAAAAAAGTTCTGTCATCTGAAAAAATTATATATCATTTGAATACTCCTACCTAAAAGAGAGTGTTAAAATTATATCAGGATAAACTTCCTACCCAAGCTTCACTACTTGCAAGGGTGAATATCTGCTGAAGCTAAACTGTCTCCTAAAAAAAAACATCAAGAACTGGACATTACTGAAAAACAACCTTTATCTTTCTAAGTGGTAAGAGAGTAAATTGTGACACAGGAGGAACCTCCTGTTCCAATCTAGATAAAGAAGTCTTCTTTCAGACAAGATTTCATCTGCGTCTGTCTTTAGCAGCAAATGAATTGGCAGGCTCATCTCTTAAGATGGTGGAGATATTGGAAAAAAAACCCCAAACAACCAAAATCAACAAAATCCCCTGCCCTTTCATAGAGAATTTCCAAGCTTTCAAGAACAGCACTCAGTTATCACAAATTTAGTGCAAGCTGGTAACAGAGATATAACAGTCCTTCTAACAGATGAGCTAAAGACACAACAATTCCTGCAATTCTAGGAGTGACAAAAATGTATGCAGAGAAAAACTTAAGGCTTATTAAAGCATTCCCTGCAGCAGTGCACATGCCATGAGCAAAGCACTGGCCACAACTTACCAAAAACAGGTCACTGGCTCTTTGTTGACTACATCAAGCTTTCTGAAATCTCCCTACACTGGGTCCTTTAGGAAATGATGGGATGTTTTAGTTGACTAGGTCAGAAGGCATCTTTTATTTGACCAATACCCCAAATAAAAGGGAAAAAAAATAAGGAAGAAAAGGCCATTTTCTATGTCTTTAGTGTAGCCCCACTTCTTTGCTCCTACCCGACCAAAGCAGGACCTGCCCTCCCAGAAAAACAATGTTTCTTTTTTCTTTCTTTTCTTCATACAACTAGCCTCCTTACAAATAAATATTAAAAAAAAATAAGAGAGGATAGAGGGGAAGGGAAGGGAAGGGAAGGGAAGGGAAGGGAAGGGAAGGGAAGGGAAGGGAAGGGAAGGGAAGGGAAGGGAAGGGAAGGGAAGGGAAGGGAAGGGAAGGGAAGGGAAGGGAAGGGAAGGGAAGGGAAGGGAAGGGAAGGGAAGGGAAGGGAAGGGAAGGGAAGGGAAGGGAAGGGAAGGGAAGGGAAGGGAAGGGAAGGGAAGGGAAGGGAAGGGAAGGGAATTAACCTGACTCTTTTCTAGCTTTCCTTCCCATGTCCAACTCCTATTACAGGGGTTGGCAGATAAAACCTGACAGGCTCTTACATTGAATTAGTCCTCATGTGGCCAGCATACTGTTTGCCTGTTACAGTGCTCAGTTTTCAGTAACTACAGGAAAAATTTGATGCAGTCTCAAAGTTAGTCCAAATTTTACACCCATCCACAAATGAGCTGTCCTTAATTCAAACGAATGCACTTCTAAGACACGTCTTTGTGCATCTGTGATCTGTATCTCCAATAAGCAAAGCTCCACAGATGTTTAGTTACCGGCATTGGTGACTTAGCCTATTTTCAATGTGTCTTGGCTTTGAAAATTGTTTTTTTTAAAAAAAAAAAAAAACCCAAAAACAACAAACAAAAACCCCCAAACCTCACAACACTTCTCTGACAACAACATGAAATAAAATTAGATCCTACTGTATTTCAGAAAAAAATTCTGTTAAACCCAAGAGTTCAGTCAATAAACATTAGTCCCTCACATCAAATGAAGCCTATAAATGATTAAGCTTTAACAATCCCACCCCACTCTAGTAGGTCAGATAAAATCTGCTGCTTCTTAATTGGCAAAATATTTAACCAGTCTGAGTAACCACTTAAAGAAGTTAACCCCTTGATTCCATGTGTTTAAGGATTAACATTTACAGTGTTCAAATAGTATAAGCCAGTTACTTTAAAAAACCCTATTTGCAGCTCATTTCCTTTGATCTGAATATACATACAATATCTACTAACCAACAACAACTCTACACAGAAGTAACTTTTTTTAAGATTTACCTTAATTATGAACCTGATGGTCTGAATGCTATTTCTGATTATTTATGATCCAAGAAACTAATTTAAACTAATTTTCTCAATTAAGGTCTTTACAATCATATCTAACAAAAAAAAAAATCACCTAGTCAAACATGTGAACTCCACTGCTGGAAAAATCTCATTTTCTCAAGAAGCAAAAAGCAGAGGCTTTTCTTATATTTCTTCAAGAGAGGAATACCAATTCTAGAAAGCAAAACTTAAAAAAAATTAATTTCTGAAAATCTCTTTGGAAAAACTAACACACCTCCAAGAAGCTTTGATGCTTTATAAGCAAGCACCAAAATCAAAAGATATGCTAGAGAATAGCTGAATTTTACCTTTAATCCCTGCATGATTAAAAAAGCCCAGTTTTTTTTTCCCTTTGATCTATAATAAAAAGCAGTCAGGTATAGTAGGTAGTACATCTTCCATTGCTTTTTACTGGAGCCATTGGTTTTCAGCTCCCTGGAGATAATCAAGCCTTGAATATGAAGAATGCATCACAGTGATAAACAGGGGGTGCATCACATGACATACTTCCAAAATATTCTAGCAAATAACAATTCCCTGTTTATGGTGATACTGTGAGTGAAATTTCTAATACAGCTGATAATTCAGTGTGCAAAGTTAACATCAAATTGCTCATGCTGTAGAGCTGGGAGGAAGCTGGTTTCTGAAACACACATCTAATTAGACAATGGTGCAGCAGCCAGCCAGCCTGCCTGCCTGCCCCACGGCACTGACAGCTCAGCAGTCAGCTCCTGGTTGGGCTGGAGACTTTCCTTTGCTGGTGCCAAAACATGGGCACTTTTAACATGCATTTTTTTTCTACATCAGAAACCTAGCACCAGCTTTCATCACTAGTCACAGCTAAAAAAGTGATGTTCTGATTAAATATGAGATGGCTGTCATGCCTCACACCCCCCAGTCTCTCTGAAGTTTCATATATTTTTCATGTATTTAAGAAGTTAACCTAAATCTGGTCATGCTCCTAAAGCAGAGGGATCAGAAATGGTAATTCCCAATTCCTAACGGCAGGCACCAACTAAAAGTCCCACAAAGTCAGGTTCTTTTAAGCATTGTCTCTGTCCTCCTGACTCACTTACTCTCGAGTGGGTCAGCTTCAGGAAGATGGGAGAATCCTCCAACTCTTCACCTTCTGACAACTCTGCGAGCTGGTGGTGAGGACAGCTGGAGGTGGTGACACAGTGACTTTCCCCGCCTGCAGAGAGATGGGAACTCAGGTTATCTGATACAGTCTTACACGTGGCCAGAGTGTAATGAGCCCTGTGAAGATATATCAAGTCTGAGGGCTGACCTGCAATCTCCCAGGGTGGCTTAATAATATTGTGAGATGGCCCCCTGGGTGTGTTTCGTAAAGCAAAGGTTTTAGTAAAATAGAAAATAACAAATGATACAGAAACAAAAGAACAAATCCCTGCACAGAGAAGCATCTGACACCTGACTAGACACTTCAAGAAGCACCTGAGCACCTCTGAGATCCTTCTCAAGTATACAATGATCAAGGAGGGACAGTTTGGCTTGCTGCCAGTAGAAACAGCTACAGGTTTTGAGAAACATTTCCAAAGCCCAACCAGTGCCCCTGTGCTGGCATCGGACCAATTGTGAGGAAGGAAGAACAGAAAGTTCTGCTGCCTCTTCTTAAAAGTCAGAGGTGTAACTGAATCCCTTTTTCCTTACTTGGAAACACCTGCTTGGGTGTGGGGGTGCATTCCTACAGTCATCCATTTTCAGTGGAAGCAGCCCAGCTGATGGCAAAGGGTGGCTATGGGATCTTAAATCACTGCGCTGTGGGACTGCAGGGCAGGCAGAGCTCTTTTACCTACACATCCTCAGGAGAGGATCCCGTGTTGGTGGAGAAGCCCAGCACCCACCAGCCAGGTGGCAGCACCATGTCAAAAGCAGGCAGGAGGTGAGCAGCAACACCAAGGACAAACCTGGGCAGGATTGGCCCAAAGCTCAAGGGAATCCTTGGGCTTCAATAAAGAATCAATCAAGAATCAAGGGAATCCTGCCCAAAGACTCACCATTCCCTTGGATATCTCTGGTTCTTTCTCCTGACTCTACAAGCATTGCAGGCTCTAAGATCAGGTAATGTGAATCAGGTGGCAAAATTTTCAGCACCACATGGGATTCAAACGTGGAATTGCTTTGAAGCAGCACCCAGCACTTTTATGACTGAATACACTTGTATATCAATTTCTGGCAGAATTTTAAAGTATGCCATTCTGAAAGTAAATTAATGGAAGAAAAATGAGTCAAGGGAAAGATTCAGTTTCCTTTTACATGCATGACTCATTTTAATTATCATCCTGCAGGCAGATCAGTTAATTGCTAGAAAGAACTGATTATTTACTCCTTTTCTCATTAGGTAAGAGCCATTGCACACTCACACTGAAAAAATCACAACATGAACTAAAACCAGACCTTGCTTTACATTTCTAGCATTTTTACTTCCTTTTATATTTTTACCCTATTTTCAAACTATATTTTTTTGGAAAATACTGGTGAAAGTACCTTGCTAAGGCATGTTTTTTCTTTTTTTAGCACCTGAAAACTCTGTTATATCAGCTAATAAAGCATTATAGTATCTATTTTTTAAACTAAGTATCCAGATGCATCTCTAGAAGTTTATGCTTAAATCAGTGAATTAGGAACACTATTTGACAGCCTAACTCAGTACACTGTATTTTCTTCAAAGTCCTTATCAGATCAAGGTTTCTTTTTATTTTACTACACTATAAGGGATCTCAAACTAAACTAATTTTTCAGGGAAGGGGGAAAAGGAGAAAAAATTTTGCTGCTTTTTTGGGTTCTGTGATATGCTTCAGGGATTTTTTATGGAACAGCAGAAGTCATGCTAGAGAGAGAAGACAAAAATCAAATCAAGCCCTAGTGACACAGCAAGTGCTCAGCTAATGAAATCATGCCAAAACTAGCACCTATAATTAACATACAATGGAATGGCAATTATGAAAGCTCAAAAAAAAGTTATCTTTCTTTCTGTCTGAAGGAGTTATACATTGTGGGTGGGAAGGTGTCTTTTATTCTCTAAAGAAATCAGATACATATGTTGGTATTTCAGCCTGGAAATAAGACATGGCAGGTATAAATAATGCAGTCCCCTAGCTGCCATGATTTATTATTGAAGAGTAATATATCTAGAGAAATTATTTGGATTTATGAGCATTCTCACTTAAACTAAGAATCTTCAAGGTTGCATTATTTCAAGAACATATTATTTCATACAGGAGATGCCTCCAAAAAGCAATCAAACTTGTGAGCAGACAGAAACCCTAGGCCACTGGTTGCTAGCAAGGTAAGCACTGGCAGGTCCATCTGGCTGGCTAAATGTGGCAATAACTGCATTGGTGCAGAGGTCACTGCAGTGCAGGAAGAACTATCCCAAAAGCCAACAAGGGCAGAAAGCAAAGCCAGGTAGAAAGCACAGGTGACCCTGGCTGACATGGCAGCAGTGTTGTGTTTCAACTCTCCTCTCCTCCACACAGATAAAAACATAATTAATCATCTGACCAACAAATGAAATGGCTCCTGCACCTGGATCAGAGCAGCCCTGGTACTGACACAGGCTGGGGATGGACAGATGGACAGATCCCAGCAGCCCTGCCCAGAAGGACCTGGGGCTGCTGTGGGGGAGAGGCTGGACATGCCCCAGCCATGGGCACTCCCAGCCCAGAGAGCCAAACGTGTCCTGGGCTGCACCCAGAGCAGTGTGGGCAGCAGGGCCAGGGAGGGGATTCTGCCCCTCTGCTCTGCTCAGGCCCCACCTGCAGGGCTGCATCAGCTCTGGGCTCCCAGCACAGGAAGGACATGGAATTCCTGGAGTGAGTCCAGAGGAGGCCACAAAGATGATGACAGGGCTGGAGCACCTTTCCTCAGAGGACAGGTGAGAGATCGGGGTTTTTCAGCCAAGAGATGGAAAGGCTCCAGGGTGCTCCTCCTTTATAGCACCTTCCAGTATTTAAAGGGGGCCTACTAGAAAGCCAGAAAGGGACTTCTACAAGGGCATGTAGTGACAGGACAAGGGACAATGGCTTTAAACTTAAAAAAGGGCAAATTCAGGTTAAACAGAAGGAAGAAGGTTTTTACAATTAGGGTGGTGGAACACTGGAGCAGGCTGCCCAGAGATGTGATTGGTTCCCCACACCTGGAGGCAACTAAATATAGGTTGGATGAATCTCTGAGCAACCTGATCTAGTTGAAGATGTCCCTGCCCATTGTAGGGGGTTGGATGAGATCTTTAAAAGTAACTTCCAACTCAAAGTATTCTATGATTCTATTAAGCAGATTCACACCTCACCAAACTAGAAAGGCAGAACTGCTACTCAACTCAAGCCATATAACTTCCCTGAAATAATTCAGTGTTGAACTACAGTTTATTTTTCAGGTGGGGAGAAAGGTAGCGGGGGAGGAAACTGTAATCTTGATTCTAGAATTGACCTCAACTTTCTTACTGACACCCTATCTCAGTCCACTGTAGATTTTTATGGCTCTTCTCTGGTAACAGTCAACATCATCTTTGATACATAGACATTAGCAGGTTATTCCAGTAGCAATTGTACCAGTGCCAAATACATGATATAAACCCTACTCCTAGACAGAGCACATTATTTTTATTCTCTGGAACTGCAACAGGTCTTTCCTCTTATCCTTGGGTCTTTTCCTCTATGTGGACAACTTGTGTTGAGCTGATTATCTGCTGTGACCCTCTTTTCAGAGTTGCCACATTTCCATGACATGCCCATGGAGTTACCATATTTCTCATCAGGATGACCCTGACTTCAGAATTTCCAACCTGTCCACATCACCATCTCTTTCTGTTATTTCTCATTCCACTACCTGCTGTATGTTATTGGCACAGGAAGAATTGACTTTTTCCATCACTGATGATTTTTAAGTGTTATTTTTATGATGCAATGATTTTATGATTTATGATTTTAGGTTGAACAAGAATTAATCCAGAAACACATAATGCCTCCACCCAAAGTCAGGCTGCCTGACAACAGGGACATTTTAGGGCCTTGCAAGCTCTGGTTTTATGACTCTCTAGAGGCTCACATGGGTAACACGATTTTTGTCACCAATAAAATGATCAGTGAAGAGACAGCAGCTTATCTACAAATCCAGCTAAACAAGAACAACTCCATATTTACAGTTACACTAGGCACCTGTCAATTAGCGAGGTCAAAGCTGATACTTTGATTTTACTTTGGCTTTATGACCAAAATGGTTGTTGAAAGGTTAAGTATTTCACCTAAGCCTATTACACATCTTTATCCATCAACCAAACTTGTCACTTTACATAAGAAACAATCTAGAAATTTTGATCAGATGAATTTTCCACAAGCTTGTAACAGTCAGCATTAGTTTAATACACTTATTCTACTGCCTATTAACTCAATCCCACCAAAGACAGCCCAGTGTCATATGCAAAGTCTGCTTTTTCCAGCTTTTATATGCAGTCCACCCAGCCCCATTTCCCTGGAGGAGGAAGAGTGTGGTTTTCAAGGCAGTACCCACTGTTTGAGGAGTGAAATATTGCTGCCTACCACAGCTTGCTGCAGGACGTCAGGGCTGAAACCACCAATGATGGGACCCAGTGACCATTCCTAGTGTAGCCTGAAACCTTTAATCTGCTTTTACCTTCTCTGGCAGCAAGGGCACTCTGACTGTTCAGGGCTGACAGCACAGACCACTCACACATCTGCACATTCAGCTGTCTTCCTAACCTCCCCTCCCCAGCAGTCCATAACAAAACACAGATCCAGCCCTTAAGTCCATTGTACAACATTAAGTCATCACATGTAATCTAATAAGCTAGAGACAGAACACTTATGTCATGTTCTAGTCTCTAGGAAAAAAAAAATAGTGGGAAAGGAGATGGGGATGTAAATAGCATAAACAGAACAGAGAATTTCACCACTCAGCTTTTCCAAATTTTCTGAATGCACTTTCTTTGGCCTTGGTGATTTTAATGGATTCTGTTTATGGCTGTAGTTATTGGACTGGAGCCTGTTTTGTTACAGATTTGTGATAAGAGCCTCAGTGTCTCATCCAAATACCGAACCAATCCTAATTATAAATATCTTGTTGGTTTTGCTTTCTCATTTACAGTTATGCCATTCATACTAATGCACAAACTGTAATGTGCAGTTCAATTTGTTTCTTATAGAAAAAGCTCAGCAGCCCTGAGCACAGGGATCAGGATAATCAAACTCAAGGGGCAGAGTTTGATTTCTCCTAAAGAAGATTTGTAGGTGACTCCTCAGTATCCAAAGACTGTAGTCACCTGTGAGGTGAAATAGGAGGGGACTAAATTCTGAGAAAACTGATTATTATCCTTCCCTAATAAATTAAACCACAAAGGATTAATGTAAAAAAACTACTATTTTTGTAATTTCAGATTTAATACAGACAATAAATACTGTGTATCCTAGAAATGAACAGACATCTGAAGTTTAATAGGTGGCACTGGGAAGCATTCTGAGTTGTGTCATGATGAACAGAGCTACTCTGCAAAACTCTTAAAATTAAGAATCCACTGTATAGCAGCATACAACAGCTAAAGACCAGACATTGGGACCCACAAGCCCTCCAGCAACTGTATGGTCTCAAATAATTTACAAAAAAATGGATGTTCTTGCAGAATTTTAGGACAACTGAAAATGGACATGGAGCAGTTACTGTTGGAAAAGAGCTTTAACTGTGACTACATCAGCTACACTGGATTTGGGCTTTTAATTAAATTTCCAGCCCACAATTTCCATTTCTACACATGCAGAACTAATTTCTTTGCATCTATGTGATCCTAAGCATATATATAATGTATAATTTTGATGAGTGGAAACCATACATTTCAATTCACCTCCTTTTACCCTTCATAATACCTCTACACTTAAGACAGATCTCTGTGGTACTGCAACACCATCACTGCCAAATGGGTCATCAGTCTTTCAACGCTTTTCAGAAAAGCAATTTTTTTCAATTTTAGATCAACAGATTCACCTAAACTTGAAGGAGAAATACACAGCTAAATGCTGAATACAGTAATTCCTAGTTATTAACATTTTCAGCACTATTTCATTTTAAAATTGATGTTGGTATTTTCCCAAAGTGTCAGTAAGCAGAGTTTTATAAAGGAAAGGAAGATTACATCTCCTCAGTGTCAGTCAGCTTCTGAGATCACTTTAAAAACACCCAACACTCTCATCAGCAGGAACTCAACACTGCGTTATAGGCTTCCATTCAACTCCATACATCTCTGGACAACATTAAACAGTAATCCCTCCTGAAGAGAAAGAGAAGTAAATAGAATGCTCATAGTGTCATTTAACACACTCCAGTTCCTTTTCTTTTTTTTAAACCCAAAATGAAAACTGTGCCCTGTCACCATAACAACTACAGTTCTCCTGAAAACATCTGAAAGTGTATCTCAAGACAGTTCATGGTGCATCTGCATACAGGCTTACCATGTTATTTACCATGTTATTGGAATTTGTGTCTTCTGTGCTGTATTAAATAAATAAGTTAGTTAAATGAACAGAATTAGGCTTTTCTAAGTGACAGAAAAATATGCCCTGTTAAGACAACCTCCCTGTATGGGACACCCTCTGTAAATCTGCTGAAATGCAGACTCAGAACATTTTTCTTCTATCAAAGTCAGATCAACCATTTAAAAACCAACCAACCAACCAAACCCCACCAAAACCCAAAACAAACAAAACCACCCAACCAACCACCCCCCCTACCCCTGCAAAAGCCCCCGAAACGAAACATTAACAAAACAACCCAAACACAACAAATCAAACCCAAACAACAACATCTCTTAGGTAAATCTCTCTCTCCTTTCCCCATTATCTACACACGTTTCTTTCTCAAATGTTTAACATAAGCTTTATTACTTGACTAAAAGAATAACAAATACAGGTTCTGGGGAACTGACAGGAGTAGGAGATAAAAAAATTCAAGATACTAAAATGAACATGCACTTTTTTGAAGCAATTATCTTCATTTCAGCTGAAACAAAACAGATGTTCCATTTAACAGGCATAATTTCAATAAAAAAATCAATATTTGAAATTTTATCAAGAAACTGACACCACTTAATTCCCTGCTGTTCTGTTCCTATCAAAACAAAGTCCAATTCAAAATCTAATTTTGCATCATCCATAAGAGGAAAGAAAAGATATTATTGCAGTCTGTTTTAGAATAAAACTCTTAGTTCACAGAATGTGCTTTAAATTTTCATGTTAAAAGAATCCCCAGCTATAAACGAAAGACCAACTGATCCTGTACATGTCTTCCTAATTGCAAAACAATGTCCCTCAGTAATCTTTCAGAATACTGAGGTTTCTTAGAAGCACTTTTTCTCAATAGCAGCCATGCCAGATTATGGACATGTTGAGGAATTGGTTGCTCTTTTAAAAGTCAACCCATTCAAACCATTCATGCAATTAAAAAGCCTAATAGTTCAACAATGCAATGAATAAAGTAACTGAAAAAAATAAGCTAACTTTGCTTTTACAAACTTTTAATTGTGTCCAATTTTTGGGCAACATTCATCTTTTTAAAGTATCAATTGTAAGTGCACAAACTATAAAGGAAAGCAGACAGACTCACAGAAAGCTTCCTCAAATTATGAAGTAAGTGTTTGTCTCATAACTTCAAAATTCGTATTTACCAGGGATAATTAATTTAATAAACCACACTTCCTGGCAGTGTGCCAACCCACCTCTTGAGGAAACACCAGAAGACTGTATGACTACAAATGCAGTTGGTCACTGAGTTATCTGAGAAGTACATTGTGAGCAGTACTCACTAATTTGTAATAAGATATATAGTTATGAGATTTTGGAAGAGGAATGGAAATACCTCAGCTATTCCTTCTGTTCAAAAATTTTGCATTAACACTTCCCCATTTGTTAAAGCAGAGACCATATTTGTTTGTTCTGTTTGATCTAATTCACTGCCAATTGGTTACATTTAAAATTTCCAGTGAATGATTACATGAACCATCTGACATCACACATGAAAGTGTCCCAGACATGGAGAATGAACAGCACTAACTATAAACCCACACATCTAAGTATTGCCATGTAGATTCTGCATATTAAAATCAATATTTGGCAAATATTTCCATTACAACTTCTAACACAAGTTCAAGAACTAGTAAACTTTAGCACTAATGAAGCTAAAGTTCATCTAAAAACAACATAATCCCCACAAATGGTTCTCAGAGATTGGAGATAGGGAACAGACAGTCTGCTCAGTCTAGGTCAATTCAAGTCTGCTCATTACAGTTCTGCTTTCTGAACAAAGCAACCCATTTAATTTTATTCTATCTGAGTAATGAAATTTTTGGTCTTTGATGGGAAAGAGTTCCAGAGAAAATTATTTCAATACAAAAGTAACACTGACACACAGCCCACATTTTCTTCATTTCATTATCACCTTGCTTCTTTGACCTAATTTCACCACTGTTCAAAAAGGCCATTAAGAGTAGTTTTGTTTTCCTCATAAATCATCCTACCAACCCTTTGATCCTTTTGACACCTTCTTAATTCCATCAACAACTTTTCATAATAGGTACCTTGAAATGTCTGGAATTCAAGCAAATGTAAATGTACTCTGGGACAAAGAAGTGTTTATAAAACAGGAAACAAATACTTTTTCTTTTCTCCTCTTTGTTGGTCCCCAGAATATTTTTGAATACAATTGGAACTCATCTTTTTTCATTACTCAGACTCAGATCTTACAGTTTTTCCTAGTTCTTTAAAAGTTTTTAGGTTTCTCAGACCCATTTTCTTTTTAGTTTAAACTGCATAGCTGCATTATATTAAATAATGTATTTCAAATAAAACTCAATCAGTTTCTTCCTCTTACTTAATTTGGGAGGCTTGATGCTGAACGAGGGATGGTACTATGATGTCTATATCTGATGATATTTTCTTTGCAGATTTCTGTCCTGAAAAATCATATATTAGTTGTTCTGCATGCTAATCATGGTCAAACACTACTTTTTTCACATGTCCAATCAATCAAAATTAGGACTGTGGTTTTTTGTGAGATTCAAAATACATCTCAAAAGTTACCAATGTAACAATCACATTATTATAAATATTAAATACCATAAAAACTGCAACACACAACTGTTTGCTTTTGTAATATTTTCCAGACAGTACACATGCTTAAAAATTTAACTATTCACATATTCAAACAGCTATCCATCTTATGCTGGAAGAAACCAATGTGTAGGTGGTCAATCTTCCAGCTGAGCTATGCAAAAACATTAGTACACAGAAAAATAAGTGAAAGGGAGCCAAAATATCTCCCCTCTACAGGCAGAAACTCATTTAAGAATATGAAAAAACATAGTCATTAAGGAAACTAGTTTATCTTCTGTTTTTGAAAGGATATAATAAATAACAGACACAACTACAGTGTGGGCCATGTTCAGGAAATCTGTGAGGTCTCTTGAACCACACACTCCCTCCACAAAGTCACACATATTAGTGATGAAGCAACTCACCCACCCAGGGCAATGCTCAGATCACTTACACATGGCTGGAAAAGGAGACAGAGACATTCACCAAATGGTTACCAGCACCAAGAACCACCACCACTGCCAGACTCAACACCAGCTATCCCAGTGGCATTTGAGGATGCAGGAATAGCTACAAGCCTCTTCACAGGCTTAAACTCCCCAACAATCCAATGCAAACAGGAGAAAGAAAATAATTTTTAGATCAAGCCTTCTGTTGGCTGCTTCATTTACTTTTTAAGACTTCAAGATGCAAAAGCCCTCAAAAGACTACAGAGGTCTCTGAGCCACAGTCAGCAGCCACAAAAGTGGGCATGGATGACATTGTGCCAGCAACAATGCAAAGGAAAAGGAAAACCAACTACTTCCTGATCATGTTAAATTACAGAAGAAGGAATATGAAAATATTTTCATTCAGCAGCTGCTTCTCCTCCAATTGGCTGACAGGTTAGGTATGTCTGCCCTTTCCAAAAAAAAAAAGTACCCTACCTTCAAAATAAGACAGATTAGTAGGGGCCATTCAAAAACTTGGCTCTCAATACATCCATAATCCAGGGGGATGGACCAACTACTGAATCATTTATTCTACAGTGAGGGCATGTGAACTTCAAAGAAAAAAAGAGAAAAAAAAAAAATCAAGCTTCTGCAGCATATAGACAGTTTTATGCTGACTATAGCCATATATTGTAGTCTTCTGCTTTGACTCTTTATCTCAGTCAAATGAAAACACACACACACAAATAAAAATAACAAAAATAGATTATGCATGGGAAAATTAAGATTCAAAGCTGAAAATCAATCTCTACTCACTAACAACAATGCTGAGCACCAAAATTCATTCCTCTCTTGGTTCATAGATGAAGACTATACTACATTATTAAACCATTAATGGCACATTAAAACAACAAAAGCACACAATTCAAACTAGTTAAATTCAGAGCTACGAGGACATATAACTCATCCAGGATCAAATAATTAATTTAGAGTAATATGCAAAACCAAAACAGTGGTGTACAGCAAAGAGACTTTATCAAGTTGCCATTTGTGTGCAGCAGACAGAAGAGGCAGGTAGACCTATTTATTGCTCCTTAAGCAGGACACCAGCTTCACTGCAAGACCATTTCTAGAAAGACAATTTCTACCATCAGGTAATGAGATAAATGCAATTTAAGAGATACACTCTTTTGCTTGTCTCAAGCAAAATCAAGTTTCCTGTGGCTATCCAAAGACAACAGAATGCTCCCTGTCCTGAGCAAAGAAGCTCACAAAGCAGGGCCACAGGGGTGAGGGGTCTGCAGGTTTTGCCAGGAAGAGCCCAGATTTTGGAGTTTGTCTGTTGAGCCGTACCATCCACCCTTGCACTGTCACTTGGACCTTCTGCCTTCTCCTCTCTTTATGACTGCAGTGCCCATGCACAGAGCTCTTCAAGACATCTCTGTATATTAAGCCCTATTAAAGGCTTATTTGTTCCTATTTAAGGTAATGTGTCTTTTGTTATTCTTAGAAATTACAGTCCCTCAGAGAAAACAAATGTTTGATCATACCTGTTTCCTCTTTAAATAAGAAGATACATGGTGATTTCTGAGCTTCTGAGGCTATGCAGAAAACCACAGGAACCAAACTTAAAAACAAGCTCCTGCATTCTAAAAAAGAAACTTCATATTTCTGAGAATTTGACTGAGGAAGGACACTTAATGGTCTAAGTCAGCCCACAAAAATTAAGTAGCAGATAATTTTGTTTCCCCCCAGACTGCAAACCACTTCACCATACACTGGGACTGTAAGTGCTCATTCCTCAATTATCAACTTCCTCCTATAAGTTGTGAAGACCTTTGGAGAGCACGTGGAGTATATTACACTTTTGAAAAGATGGCAGTACATATACTGCTCTCTTCAGCTGATAAATGATGCCTCAGGCCAAACAGACACAACTCTGATGTACTAGATTTTAATTAACCAGCGCTTCTAATTAGCATTTCACATTATCAGATACAGAAGAACACAACAGAGTAATGATAGCACTGATACTGATCAGCTTTTGTTCAGTCCTTCCAGTAAAGGAAGGTACATTGGAAAGAGAGGTATTTGTTTTCCAAATTGTTTGGTTTGTTTGACTCAAATTTGAACTTTTCATCCTGACTGTATGAGGATTACTCAGTGAATATCTGAGGTCAATGAACAATCAATTGTGATAGCTACCTAGATACAGTGCCACTTTTTTTTTCTTTTTTTTTTTTTAACATAACTCAATAGCAAAATGCTAAATGGAGAAAAAAACGTTATAAAGATTTTTTTTGTTTGTTTACTGTTTTCACAGGTCACATCTAAAGTATCAGTCTCTCTGATACATTTCCTGAATCTCTGGCAAAGAACCTTGCACTATTCTTCAGCTAAAAGAAAATTAGATATCTAAACAGTAGCTTCATGTTACCTGGTACACTTGTAAGTATAATCAGTTAAAGACAGCTCAGTCTTTCTCTGTCCATACAGGAGAGGTGGTTTAGCCCAACAGAAGAGCTGGAAAATTTTACTGCCTAAACAGAATAGTTTCCTTTATCAATTCAAAAATTCCCAGCTGTGATGCTGTTGACTGTGACTAACTGAATTTGGCACAGCTTTAATAATCCTTCAGAGAAGAGAATTCTATTTGCTATATGCAAATACATCATCAGTTCAAATATTTGCAGGTATCAAATGGTGATATCTGAACAAAATAATCCTTCTAGGGTTTCCTACAGTCTTAAAGGAGTCAGAAAACAATTTTGTTGTACTAACATTAATTAATGTTCACTCGGTGTGTAGAGATCAAAGTAGTTACTATATACAAATATCCTAACATAACAGAACAGCACTCACAGTTATTTACAACAAACTTCAGCAGTCTCACCTACACAAACCGAAGTGTTACTTTTCTGTTCTCACCTCCAAAGCCACACACTTCAAATAAAGCCCACCCTGGTATGTGAAGCAAACTGCATGGAGTTAAAGTATGATCAATTTACCCCAACAGCAGGTGTAGTTACAGACTACAGAGGCTCAGGAAGGAATTTCCTAACACCTGCATGATCCTTGCCTCTTCAACCCAGACTCCACTGCAGTAGCACAGGATGAATCTGGGAACTCAACCACCAGTAACACAGAACAGCCTAATACCTACAGCCTATGATCACTGCACAGACTTTCTACCTCCTGGCAAAATTGCTTTTCCTCATGCCCCAAACTACTGAGAGGGGGAACATGAAATTGTTTATTTGGTATTACAAGAATAGAGGAAACATTTAAGGAGTAAAACATAAAGCGGCCTACAGACAGAGTCTGGAGGGAAAACACTGTTAATTTTACCCCCATACTTGCTTCAGAAAACCCAGCCAAAATGTATTAAACATATTAATACATGACAGAAGAGAAAAGAGGGCATGTGCAACACATGGCTGTGTATTCATTTATGCCAGATTACCATTTTGTACGATCACTATGCAATACAAATTTATGCCCAAGCAAGTGCAGATACAAGCACATTTCTGTCAAGTTTGCCTGAGTGCAGGATGCTGCATTCAAGCCAACTTCACATCAGCTGAAAAAGTATAAACAATATCTGTTTAGGTATTGTCAAAGTCACAGAGAGATGAGCAACATCTGACAGAGCAGAAAACCTACTAGTGTAAGGTTAACATTAAAACTAGGGATGAAAAAGCCAGTAAATCAGTGTCTGTAGGTAAAGAGTAACACAGCATCCTCCTCCCTCTATACTGCTCTGTCCCCATCAGAGACCTAAAGGCTTTCAGTTTTTTCTCCAGCTCTGCAGGGAATCTCATGTAGCGTGTGTTCATGTAAGCAGTTAAAATGTATCTACAGTAGAATGAAGATGGGCAAAAACCCAAAAAACTTTCATATTAAATACAATTTCACACACACGCAGGAGAAAATAAATCAGAAAAGCCAAGTTAGGATTACAGACATAGCTGCTTAGATTGCCTAAATGAGACAATATGTATTATCTCATCTGGCAGTTTAGCATGACTGAAATGAAACATAATTTGCAGTTGACGCCAACTGGCAGGAGACAAATGCTCATGGTAATCTTTGTGTTTTATTAAGAAAGTTCCTCTGTCTTAAATTACACGGAAAATGGATTGGAGGCTTTTGGTCTAAAAAGTACAAGGGTTGCAGATGCTACCCTGAGCTGCTAACTCATAGAAAAATGTGTCTTGAGTTTTTACAATTTAAAAGGACAAATCTAAAATTATGCCAGGTCAAATCTTCTATCCAGTACCTCTGTCTCCAAGAGCAGCCAAAAGCAGATGTCTGGGGAAGAGCATGAGAATAGTGTAATCGTTTAGTCATACTTTCCCCAAATACGCTTGTCTCCAATAATTTGCAGCTCAGGGACTTTCAAAGCCAGAGGTCATGCTTGTGTATTTAATAACCCCTTACAGACTCCTTTTTCCATTTATTTTTTTGAAATTAATTCAGAAATTTCCAGTTTCATTTCAAACTGGTATAAATTTTCAGTATCCACAACATTCTGTGGAATTACACAACTCAAAAAGTGCATTACAAAGTTCTTCTTTTTGCTATTCCAAATCCAACACCTGCTAGTTTCATTTTCATGCTTATTAGCTCTTGTACTGGGAGAGAAAATGAACAACTTATCCCTAAGCTGCTCACCACACCATTCATGTTTTTATAAAGGTATCATCACATGCCAGTTGCCTCTTCTCCTCACCAATTTAACTGCTGAAGAGAGTCACAGATCCTCATTGTGTCAGTAAGTATGAAGAGGATATCATTCTGCTATATTCTATATTAGAGCCTCAAGACAAATATATTCTTAACTGGACAAACAAAACAGATGTGAAGTAATGAAAGGCAATCCAAAGAAAAGCAACAAAAATAATTGGTGTACAAAACCCAGCACATGTGAGGTAAAAAAAAGCAGGCTATTATAGCTAAAAAAAACCAGAACACACAAAAAATAATCACTTGCTTTATTCCAGACAAATGTAGGATGATCAACTGTGGTATCAAGTTACTATAGGAAAGGTATGAATTGGATAACACATGAAGAAAATTTTCACATCATGACAATGTAAGGGAGACCACTTCCTCAGAACAAGCCACAGGTGGCAGACACAGATGATCCTAATCTGAGGCAGAAGAATGGGGTAAATGATGCCCTAATGTCTCTTCTAGTCCTGTCTTTGTATGATCTTCTTGGGGTGTCAGGCAGAATCTCTTCCTCTCAATGATTTAAC
Organism: Acrocephalus scirpaceus scirpaceus; assembly: GCA_910950805.1. NCBI lineage: Eukaryota > Metazoa > Chordata > Aves > Passeriformes > Sylviidae > Acrocephalus > Acrocephalus scirpaceus. Next base: position 6,296,637 of record OU383776.1, read on the forward strand.
AACAAAAAAATAAAAAAGGGGAGGTTAAGGGGAGCTACAGGGTTGATTGCCCTGAAAAAAAAAGAAGTTACAACTTGCTCACAAATAAATTATTTATTGAAACCCTCTCCTTGCCCAACTCCAAGGAGCCTGTGGAAAGAATGAGGGACCACCAGCCAAGAGCTGAAGACATCTTGCTGAAAACGTGGACTTCTATTCTCTGACCTTGCCTAGACATTCTTTAAATCTGGTTGGGAAGCAGAGGCATACTACACAGTGCACATGAGTATGTGAGACAGTCCTGATGCACTCTTAAGGATGGTTTATCTACTGTGCAATGCATGCAATGAGCAACAGAGAAAAAAAGGTAAGCCTGTTGACACAGGCTGGTCAAGCACCAAAAAATTAGAATATTCCTAAAGCTCTGT
>OU383776.1:6297243-6446886 GCA_910950805.1 Acrocephalus scirpaceus scirpaceus
TTAGGCAGTGGCAGGACAGATCGGCGACTTCCCCCCGGTGGGTAAGGCTTTTAGCTACACGAGGGCTGTTGAGGAGGCGACAACGAAGGCAGGAAAAGGAGACTTCGTGGAGTGCAGCAGGACGACGTTTATTGTCACCCTGCACCTGCTCCAGGCGAAGCACGAAGCACAAAGCCACGAAGCCCAGAACAGGGCGTGGTAAGACATTGTAAGGGACCAGAAAAATGGGCGTACACAAGATGGGAAACCAATGAGGGGAGTGGGGTGACAGTGGGGTGATCGGCAAACAGCAAATCAAAAATGAGGGGTGGGGGATTTCCCCAGCCTGTCCCAATCAGGGATCGATCTCCCCCGATCTTTCCAGAAGGAGGGGAGAGTCCTTCCCGGAGACTGACAGGTACAGGGAAATGAATACATTTTGATTGACAGCAGCAGGCGGTGAAAAAACAAGTGCAGGGACAAACCATTAGGGGAAAGGGATAAGGGGAACATGGACTGAACCATTACGTAACTCAGCTAACATTAACAGTAAAATAAAAGAACAGAAAACGCGCCGCTACATTAATCCAGCTTCAGGGACAGAATTGTTCAGAATCTTCTCCAACCAAAGACTGAATATCCCCCAGATTAGGGTTGCCGTAGTCTCATATTTCCCCTATTTAATTAAACTCATTGTGTGTTTTTTTCCTTTCCTTATATTGCACTGGAACTCCACATGTTCCCTGAGCGCTTTTCATCTTTGTGCATCTCTGAGAAGAGTCTGACTTCCTCTTCTTGTTCTCACATTTGGTAGCTGAAGATAGCTCTCGCCTTTTTCTCACCAGCATAAACTAACACATTTCTTTTATGCTCATACTCATAGTTCTCCACTGAACTAACTCCAACTGATCAATACTTTTCCTGCACAGGGAAGCTCAAAATGTGATGCTATGCTCTAGTGCTGTTAGAAGGGAATTAAGACTTCCCCTGGCTGCTGGCTACATTCTCACTTATATGGAATAACATGTGGTTGGTTTTCTTCACCTGGAGAGGAAACAGCAGTTCTTGTCCTAATTATTGTCCAGGAGGATGCCTAGATTTTTTTCCCCATGAAAATGCTTTCCATCTGGTCATGGCCCAGCATGTACTCCTGAATGCCGCTGTTCCACACCAAGTAGAGGACTCTGCAATTCTTGAAATTCATTAAATCTTCATTCACCCATTTTTTCAGCCTGTCAAGAGCCTTCTGCCTGACAGCCCTGCACTCCAGTTGATCATCACTGTCTACTCTGGTTTGATACATTAAGAGTGAACAAGAAATACAGATTTTGTTGTATTTGTAAAGTTTTCTTTTTTCACTCTTCCTTTTTCTGGATAGAATAATACAGATACATAATACTTCTCAGTAGAATTTGTCTTCTGGACAAACATGAAACCAGAATTCAGCATACTCCACAAGACTTATTAATTTTAGATGTCCCTGCTGCCATGACTCCTTACAAGGAATTAATTCCTTTTAATTTCTTTCAAGGAAGGAGGCAATGTTTATCTTCTGCAATAAAAGTACAGTCCAGACAAAGAATAATACAAAAAATTAGAATAATATTTTAAATTTAATTAAAATAAAAGAATAATAATAAAAAAATTACTAGCATTTCACATACAATTTTTGGGAATGAGAGAGTGGGAAAAGACTGAAATAAGATCCCCAACTTATCAAGAATAAGAAATACTGAATCATTCAAAGAATAAGCTCACAATTAGCAACAACTCATTAAAGAAAGTACAAAATACATGACTAGAACTCTTAGTCCATAAACCTGACTCTGCCATAGCAGCTTTTTGCAGGATGCAATGTGTGCACTATGCCCAAGGACCCCAAGCCCCAGTTGCTGCTGGATCACAGTTGGGATCCTCATCAGGGTAGAACACAGGCACTGAACGTTTGTGGTAATACTGAAGCCTTGAGAGTAGTTTTTCCACCACGTGAGGGTATTTTTCAGACACATCTTTTTTCTCGTCAGGGTCCTGAACAATATCAAACAGCCAAAGTCTCTTTGTTGATGGATCAGGCGACTGAACCTGTGACTCATTGAACAGGGACGGCGGCGGGAACCAATGGCTGCAGCCTGCAGGAACAGGAACAGACTGAGGGTCACTTCTGAGATACAGAGCAGCAGTGTGGAGACACAGAGTTCTGCTGTAAATTAAGAACTCTCTAGGTCTCTTGACCCCTTGTCTCTTAAGCTCTGCACAGTGACTGTTGTTGCACACCTTAACTCTAGCCCTGCAAAAAGTCTCTCTAGTCCAGGGCTACCTAAATAGGAGTCTCATTTATAAAACAAACAAACAACAACCCACTGCACCACTGAGATTCAAAATTCCATGTAACTTTACTTCATAACAAATAATTTAATGAAACTTCTTCTCAAAGTCTATGATCCTTATGGGTCCCTTCCAACTTGAGATACTCTATGACAGTTTTTTCCCTACAGTTCAAGTAAAATATTTGGAAAATAATAAAAAAATATATCATTTGGAATTTAAAAGTGCTCATTCTACATCTTTGCACGTGGTCAAAACTTAAGGAGTTAGCAGAATTACTAAAAGAAATTAAAATACATGAAACCAAATTAAACTGTGTTTGTGGCAGGTGGGAGATAGGATGCACTGTACAAAAAGGAGTTATTTTGTTACCTGGATATCCAGTTAGTAACTTCCATTTTCCATGTCTTATTGCTGCATGTATGGATATATTGAAAGGTCCATCATCCCATGGAGAAGAATTGCTCTGTGGTAAAGATGTCCTCTCGTCAATGCCAAGACCTTAATCAAACAGTAAACTAAATTAGGTACGTTGCATATTCATGAGGTAATTTTTAGAATTCTGTCGGAAAACAATGCTGCTGTTTGTTGTCACTCATTTGTTTTTCCCAATGGATAACAAATTTGTTGTATACATGTGCAAAGATCTGTGCTCTGATTCAATGGATGTATTTAACTCTGAACTTGAACTGCATTTAAAAAACTCACCAGTGGAAAATGTCACAGCTGAGTCCAGATAACTGGACCCATTTTGTACACAGATACTATATGTGCCTCTCATACACCTGTATTAAAAACAGTCAAGATCAGAATCGCTAAATTTGGTCATACCAGTGCCTGTATCTTTTGCCAGGTAGGAATACAGGATAGAAAGACCTCCTGAGTCAATTAACTACTCTTAATTAGTTAATTCTCTTAGGTCACCACAGGGAACAACTCCCAAGTTCTGACCTGTATCCACAACAGCGAGCTGTCTCTGTGGGCTGAGCTCACCGTGTTCACAAAAAATCCACATTTGGTCAGCACATGGCTGCCCCTGTGGCAGATCTACTGTCTTTGGAGGACCTGTGGCCCCCACATTCAGATGCTCCTGAAAATTGAAATGTCAACTCTGTGTACATTCCCTCTCCAAAGGAAACCTGAAGCTCCTTATAGGAGGGAGCTCAGGAAAAAGGATTAAAATGCATTGACCAGGGATGATTAGGAGACCTCTTTGTTATTGAAACCAACACAGAGGCAGCGAGTCAGATGGACAGACCAGGAGCATCCAAACCAACTTCCATTTCAGCTTCCATAAATAAAAGAGGAGTTCAACACATAAAATCTAGAAGTTTTAAATTAACTGTATCAGCTGATAACAGTTTACCAGTGAGTACCAGAAGGCAACTTTAATCAGACTAGAGGATGGAGAGGAAGCAATGTTGATTTTCTAGCTTCTTTCCAAAAGAGATAGTTTTTAATCAGTTTAGGGAACCTGAAGGACTCAGCTGACAGACTTTTGGGCGAGAATCCATGAGATGTACAATGATCATGTAAGAGCCAAGAGAAAGCAAACTAGGTATTTCTAAAAAGAGTGAATTCAGCCCAACACAGTGAGGCAAATACACATCTAATGGAAAGAAGAACAGAAAGTTGGGAAAGGAAATGCTAGGACACAATTACTCTATTTTTTATGAAGGACTTGCAAAGTTTCTGTTTTTTTACACTCTGGACTTTATTTTCTTTAATAAACAGATTTGTGCATACCAAAGTTCCCTGTCTACATCAGACTTGTATAATGTTCCCAGATTAAAAATGACATTAAAGGGGCTACTTGTTTGGAATATGCATACACAGACTGGGGAGGACTCAGCTCATCTTAGATCAAGAAGCACTGAAGCTGATCTAAAAAAGAAAATAAACCTCAAGCCCCTATGAAAACAAGGAAAACCTCACAAGTAACCTCAGCAGAATCTCTTCTGGAATACAAATCCTCACACAGCCATGTGATGTCCATAGAAAATAGGCAACAGTTTAAAGATTAATATTGCTTACTTTTCAACATAATTTTGTTATGTGTCATTGTCATTTGCTACTCCTCCTTGACTGCTCCTCTTTGCCATCTGTTTTCTTAAGCATAATGAAAAACATTCATCAGGTCAAAAAAGAGAATCATGCTTTTTAAACCTTATGTCTGAAAACTACAATTTCAAGGCTTGGTCTAGAGATAAAATTAAGTGAACCTGCATTTCTGATTTTAAAGACTAGCATGAAGAATATGCACCTGCTTGCTGAGCTACATAGAATATGTGGAACCATAGCATTACACAAGATAAACTATTTAAAATACTCCAAATAAATGGTATGAAGGATTGTATTTTTAGATATACTTTGCAAAATATCCTTAGAATGTCATGTATGAGACTAAAAATAAAATTCAAGGAGATAAAATAGTTTTTAAATACACTGATTTGGTCCAGGTAACAAAACTAGACTCCTAAATGAAAAAATGCTTTTACCAGAGTATGAAGTTGAGATTATTTGGTGAAATATTATCTTTCAGCAAAATTTCTTGAAGAGAAATGGTTATACTCCGTCATGTTGAGCTGTTATAACACAACTCTGTCAGTCATGTTAATTCACCCATTGCAAGCACTTGTTTTGTGCCAAAGAAATGTACTGTCTATTATTCAGGGAAGTGCATTGCTTTCCAGACAGTGGAAGCCAACTTTCATCAGACGAATTGGTCATGGAAAACAGACTGATGCTTGCTGGAATGCTCTCTACAAGGATACTTACAGGACTGCCAGTTTATCACATTACATAAGCACCAGATACAGAACAATTTTAAATAAAAGTTTTGCTTGATATGAATTCTTTTCTTCCCATTCTATGACTTACAGCTTAAACTCAGATATTCCTCCTGCTGCATTTATCCACCTTCCTCCTTCTCTCCAGCACAGCTGGTAAGTTTCTACCTCTGCCTTCAGCTTTTGGTGGTGCAGGAGAAATGCAAAATGCCTGGGCTGTCTTCTCCCTTGCTGTATGAATTTTGCAGGGATCCCTTTTCTGATTTCCCAGGCTGAAAGAGTCATATTGGTTTTGTTTACTTTTCAAGACAAAAGGTTCACTCCCATAGCATCTAAGCAGTTTTTTCTGCATTTGTTCTATATTGTGGGGGAGGTTTTTGGTGTTTTTTTTTTTTTTTTTTTTTTTTTTTTTTTTTTTTTTTTTTTCTATTATGGTTGACAGTAACAACATCCCTGTGGATTAATTCAGCAAAGGACAGATGCCTCTTATTAAGCTCTGTAACCAAGCCAGCCTTCATAGGTCTCCAGCCTTCATACTCTCCTTATAGACTTATATATAAAAAAGTGATGCTTTTGCTTATGTAGAGGCTAAAATATTTTACTTTTTTGCCATTGGATCAGTCTATCAGTGGCTAATGAAATAAGGCTTTGTTTTTACCTTGAAAGAAAGTCCCACAGCCTTTCCCACGAATTTTATTATTGTCAAACAGAAGCCTCTGTTTCCTGAAGCTCAACTTTGGAGCCTCACCAGTAGCTGTATTCCTTTTTTAAGTAGTCTCTTGGGAAATGATAAAACTTGTATCAATTAAGAAAGCAGTGGCCTTTCATTCAGATATTTATTTTCAAATATTTAATGCTAAAATGAATTTGTCTAAAGATTTTGGAGTTTTGATTGGAGTTCTAGGTCACCAATTAGTATTCAAATGCCTCAGAAAATGTTGCCCTTGGTAAGTGATTTTAGAGTTTATAGCATATTTCAAGAAACCCTTTGTACTGACAGCCTCAAAAATGGTTTTTAAAGGATTTTAAAAATCAGATTTTTAAAGGAACTGAGGTGGCCAAGTCTCACTACCCACAAAAGTAAATACTTTAGAAGTCTGGCCCTTTGCCCCTTATGGAAACTTCAGCTTATTTCTTTTACTTCTGTTACCTTACATTGTTTCTATACACATATATATTTCCAATTAGGATGAAAAATCCTATGCAATTTTCAACAGCTAATCTGCACCTTCAAGAAACCTGATTTTTCCAAAGGCCAATGTCATTAACTCTGAAAAATCTACACAAGATGCTCAGAAAGTATCAGTCAAAACATTGGCTACACTAGCAAAAATAATTGGCATTTTGTAATTTGAATATTCCATAGCTTACACTTCAGGCAAGATGTTGGAAAATTTACTACTGGATAAGTACATAAGTAATATCCTGACTATTGACCAGAGAATATCCTGGACTTTTTTGGAAAAGTGAACAGTCTTTCAGTGCACTAAGTCTTGCTAAAGCACAACTTTAAGTACAACAAAAGGGAAAGTAATGGACATGGCAGGGAAAGGCCAACACTCCATGTACATAATAGAATGTGATCTGAACTAGCTACTGCTGTTTAGGGAAGTGTTTGTGAAGGTTTAATGAACAAGTATTGTCCAGAGGCTGTCCAGAAAAGCAATCCCAATACTAAAATTGGCAACACACAGGACACTATGCCACCACTGAGGTCTTTCATGTGCCTCACATGGTGTACTGTGCAGTTTTGGTTCCCATGTTAAAATACAGACACAGAAAAGATGATACAAAGACCTGAGACAAGGAAGATTAAAGCTATGGAACAACTTCTGTGTGAAGAATGACCAAGTAAGAAAGATTCCTTATCCTCAAAAATGGACAGCTGATAAGAGAAAGAGATTGTGTGGCCATGGGAAACTGAATGAGGAACAACAAGTCTTTCCCAATAAGGACACTGAATAAATTAAGATGTCATGTATTGAAAATAAATTATAGTATATATTTCCTTATTACAAACCAAACTCAAGTGTGGAATTCCTTTACATGGAATGCTGTGGGTGCCAGAAGTTTATGCAGATTGAATAAAAAAAGGATTCACAAAGTGGAAGAAAAATCCTTCAAGAATTCTTATATCCAAAATCACAGCCTAAAGATCAGGAGTGTGCTGTGGGGGCCACACAAGAGAAGCTATTTATATGCTTGCTCTCATGTACTCTGTCCTACACAACTGCTACTCTCAGAACAATGAACTGGACAGATTTTTGGTGTGGTCCTACACAAGATGTGTTACCAAATGTGTTATTTTCAGTTCAGGAGAGGCAAAAAACTTACAAAAGAAAGTGCTATATTGAAATATATTTATACAACTTCTATTCTATTAATCCCTGTGTGCACTGAAATGAAAGGGTCAAAACTTCCACAAAAAACTAAATAGAGAATCATAGCATCATAGCATATCTCAAGTAGGAAAGGACTCGTGTGGATCATAGTCTCCAACTCTCTGCTCCTCACAGGACTACCCCAAACTAAACCAATATGACCAACACAGTTGTGTAGATGCTCCATGAGCTCTGACAGGCACGGAGCTGTGACACTCCCTGAGGAGCCAGTTTCAGTGAAGAATCTTTTTGTAATGCCCAGTGTGAACCTCTCCTGATGCAGTTTCATGCCATCTGCTCACGCCCTGTCAGCAGTCCCAGAGAGAGGGGATCAGCACCAGCCCCTCTGCTTTCCTCCCTGAGGAAGCTGCAGGCTGCCCCGAGGTCACCCTCAGCCTCCTCCAGGCTGAGCAAACCAAGTGACCTCAGCCACTCATCCCAAGTTTTCCACTTGAAGTCTTCCACCACCTTGCCCTCCTCTCTATGTACATATGATTCAGATTCAGATTTAACTATGATTTCACAAATCCATGAACACTTTAAGTAATTTGTAGCACATCCTCTAGTTTACTCCAAGTGCTGTTCTTTAAGGAGGGGTGGAATAAAGCAATGGTAACATTGGTTTGCGCCAGCAATGACTGCCAGCACACAGATCAGTGTGAGCAGACAGGTCAGTCATTTCCTTAGGGCTGCTTTTTCACTTACAGCAGAACATAAATCAAGAGGACAGTAATTGAAACAATGGATTCACATTGAAATCAGAATCTGACACCTGCATTGTTTCCTGTTTAATCATACAATTTTAAACTTTGGAAAAGTCCCTACGATTTACAGAAATGTTACAAGATGATGGGTTTTGCCATGCTGAAGTGCGTCCCAAGACACAGTTACTAACAGAAAAGTCAACATAAAACAGAAAAGATAAACCAAAACTTCTTACTTTGCCCAGCAATCTGTTCTTTCACTTCACTTCCTAAGCCTAGGGAAGATCATAAAAAATGTTGCAATGTACTTAGCCCTGTTTTATTCCACCTCGCTTTTCAAAAAAGCTCTCTGACCTCATTCAGTATCCCACGTGTACTCCTGATTTAAAACATCATTTATGTTAGTAGGGTAGCTTTTCCAGAAAAAAATTGTCTTCCTACATATTTTTGCATACACTTACAGCAGCCTTCTGCTTAACTCATTAGTTCATCTATCCAACTGGGCAATGATTTCTGGAGACGGAAAATAGGAAGCAAAATTTTTTCACATTTCTATCCTGTTGATCAATGTACGCTTGAGAATCAATCATCTGCTCCTTGGCTCATACAATCCTAGTTATCTACCAGAAACTTATCTAAAATTAAAAAATACCAATTTATCTGACTACCATGAAAACCACAAAAATGTCTGAAAATCCATTTATTTTCTGTACTGCTCAAAACCTTTTAAATTCTTTTGCTACTGCAGCAAACCAAAACAACTTCAAGGTCCTTTGATGACTGCAATGCTACACGGTAATAGAAGAAAAGAAGAGTTGATCTAGTTTTACTGCATTTTACAGATTTAGATGCCTATCAGAAATTCTCATCTTCCTGAATGGAGACTATAAATCCACTTCGTTTATCTGTCTAAGTCAGGTTCCAACAGTTTCACTGATAATGTCTAAAATATTTAATATTCAATCAAGAGCAAATAATTGGAAAAAAGTTTTCATAATGCAACCAAAATCAAAAATAGCACAGACAGCAGCAAAAAGCCACTGCAACACTTGGTAGAAAGGCTGGAAAATTCAGAACTGTAAGCTCCTTTGCAAATATTTCCTATGATTCACTTGAATCCTTTGCTTTTTACTTTGCAAAGCAAATAGTCCAAGTACCACGTAATCATTATTTGTAAAAAAAGGTTAAGGATAGTCCACACCCACATTGTCCAAATTCGCAAGTTAAAGAAAATAAAAGGTACAATCTGAACCTGCTTTTTAAAGAAAGGCTTGCTCTTTAAATTAATCTAAAAGACAAATTTGGGGAAACATTTTATTAAATATAATTAGTTTCATATGAGTATACTCATTTAAACATTGATATCTAATTTTTAACTGTCATAAGGAAAAAGATAAACTAAATAAATTGTAAAACTTCAGCTGTGACTTAAAAGAAGGACTATAGATTTCTATATCGATATTCATGGTATTTTTCAGATCTAATAAACATAGATCAATTACTCTTCTCATTCCTCTAGCTTTCCTTCTTCATTCACTGAGACCAGCTCAAGCAATTGGTAGAAACTTAAAAAAGTGTGGCAACATAAATAGACAGTACATCTAAAAATAAAACACTCTGCCTCCAGTGTATGATTAAGATGATGAAAATGACCACTTTTGAGAACAAGTTTTCTTGGCTGGTAAGAGATCAAAGAGTACACAGTTCTCTCTAACATGCCACTTAGCAAGGTCCTGACCACAAAACTTGAAGTGCCCAAAACGATGCTGCTTGAAGCATGTTGTATTTCTGTACACTGTGGTCTACAATACAAGCATGTGGGGAGGCAGCGTTGGGTACTGAGCAACAATTTTGGAGAAGGACAAAGGATGGTTAATTTATTATTTATTTGGGAGACAGAGCCCTGACCAAAGAGTAATCTGAACAGCTAAGTGAATATCAGAGTGGCTATGCCTATAATTTTCCAATATCCTACACAGTAACAAAAACATTCTTTTATAAGCAGCTGCATATAATCAGTGTCCTTTAAGGAAAACAGAAGCAAATTAAGCTTCTACCATTGTTTCTTCATCTGCAAAACAAGGATGTTAGAAGTTATCTACCTTTTTCAGCATATTTTCCACCAGAAAAAATGAAAAATATCAGCATTCTCTACAGTTAAACTTCTGTTTCTGATAATGTAATGTAACAGCCATGTGACAAGGAAAATATAATCACAAAAAGCTCCAAGCTTAATTGCAACCTGCTTGACAGAAAAGACTGAAAAGTCTGGATTAAGAAAAGCCACAAAACCCAGGGACAATTAAGATTTTAGATGGCTCGCACTCTTTGCAGTCCAAATAAAAAACACATCTGAACAAATAGTAAACAGGTGCTACTGCTTTGCAGGTGTAGAGCACATTCAAGAGCATTCAGCCCAAGCAGGAATATCACCAGCATTTCCTGTGACACAGGACAGTGTGTGGACATATTACATTGGATGTCTCAATAGTTTGGAACCTTGCAGTGTGTAGCGTATACTGCACAAAGAGATTCCCTAGATAATTTCTTATTAACCAAAATTTTTCTCTGTAGTTCTCAAGATTTGTATTTCAGTACAAATTTTGTCTGGCTATGCAACACTCCCTATAACTTCTTTAGTTACTCCACTTCATTACTTAAATAACAAATAACAGAATCCACATGGAACAAAAGTTTACTTCTTCTCATACCACATGGTTATGTAGGTCAAGAAATTAAGCAACATTAGGAAAAGATGGAAAGATCCTCATGTGGACAGAAAAGCATCTAAAAAAATAGGAAAAAACCCCAGTTTTGATTTCATCACTGGAGGGTTCACCACCGGATTCCTAAAGGAATTTGTGCTGGGACCTATACCACTGAACATATTCCAAATGATCTGGAAAAGGCAATGAACAGTGAGATGACAGAGACTGTGAATGATGACAAGTTATCTAAAGCTGGCTGCGAAGAATGACAGAAGGCCTGTATGAGGCTGGGTAGTAGGCATTAAAATAGTCAATGATATTTAACATAGGTGCAGGTAAAGCAATGCATGTGTGAAAAAATAACCTGGAATTCATATAAACAAATAAAATTATGGCCTTTGTGACACTCATAACCAAGAATGAAACCCTGGAATCACAAGAGATTGAGCTGACACCTTTTCAGAATTATGTCAACATTGTACAAAAAGAGAACTGAGTGAAAGGAATGATTAGAGAAGGACTTGATAACAAAGCAAAAAGCTTCATGCAACTGGAAAACTGTAGTTTGGGTCTTCCCATCTCAATAACAAGACTGAGGAAGTTCAGAAACCAGCTGCAAGTTTAGGTGGTATGCAATCCCTTGTGAATAAAACTCCTCTGCTAGATTACACTCTACCTAATTAAATTTGTATTTTCCGTGGAACTCCAGGGACCAGGTTGGTTTTGCTCTCTCCCATCCTGTGTGACATTGGCCAAATGCAATCATGTAATCAAAACTTTATTGTTTTAAATGACAGGGGATGTATCATTTAAGATGCAGGCCAAATACTTCAAGTACTTTGAACTTACTACACACAACTCGTGATGTATTTTGAGTGAAATTCCATGACTTAGGCAGTTTCTATATTTTCAGGGTGACTGAAATGTGGAGTGGCACTACTGCACATCGTGTTGCCCCAGTGAGAAAAACTCAAACATGCTGGAAACACTGAGAGAGATATAAATTCTTTACTTAGGAAATTCATTGTCTGCTTTGGCTAGGAATGGCCATGACAGGATTAGACTACATTTTCTGAACAAATGGGGTGGCGTTTTCTTTTTTTGAACCACACCAGAGATGTTTCATAGAAAATCTCCATGTTATTCTATCACTTCTTAAAATCTTTTGATCACATCTCAGCTATCAGAACAGCTAGGACAACTTTCTGAGCTGCCAGCCCCCTGACATCCTCAACCCCAGGTTATAAAGGTGATAAAAGAGATTGCATTTTATCAGTTAGCAAAATTGTGACTCAGACAGCAATGCGACAAAGTCCTGCTTGTATTCAGAGACTCTTGGGAGAATCACTGCAAGTGCTCATGTTTTCAGACTTCTCTCTCTTAACAGAAGCTGGAGGAACACACACAGAGCTATAGGTGTGACATGAAGCACCCATCACAGGTTTCTGTCAGACAGAAGCTGCTTGCTCCTCAGAGCAAGGGACACAGCCAGTACAGGGCTGCACCACACAGCAGACATCAAGAAACTGCTGAACTACAAAAACCAGTGCTTGCTCTGAGGCAGCTTTAGGGAATGAAGTGGCACTCAGACATATGCTCAAAAAAAGATATTGTAGATAATTTAAAATAATTCAATCTTGTGCACACTGGCTGTCCACTCACTGAAGACTCTCACTCTTAACAGATAGGCTTCCAAAAGGTAATGTCACCTGGCAGTGGTAAGTCTCAAGGGCATAAATTAAGATGTTCAAATTCTGCTGAGATTATACTCTTAGACATTAAAAGAGTTTCCTTATTTTGTAAAAATGTTTTTTATTAGAGAGACGTGAACAACTCCTTATATGTTGCAGAGTAGAATTCTGCTTAATAGTTGAACCAAACCATGCACACTGCTTCCACTAGGACCTAAGTCCAACAAGCAGTAACGAGTATTATTTTCATAGTAAGGTGATGCATGTGCCTCCCTGCCTCTTGTGATCTGATTAGTGGTCTATAAAAACCACAGAGGAGATCCCCAGACAGAAGTCTGGAACTGGTAAACCAAAAACCTACTTACATAAGAAACCCAAAACAGGAGGAGAGTATTTTCTAGTATTTTCATTATCATCTTTAAAATCAACATACTACTTTAATAATCCAGTAAATTCCTATTGTAGCCACCATCTTGTATTGCCAGAAAATAGGTAATTGAATCATTCTCCTACTGCTCCCACTAAAATAAAAGCTTCTGTTCTTAGCTAAGTTATTTGATGCTATTATTCAGATTTAATATTTTTATTTACATGTTGCCCAGTAAAGAGAAAAAAGAAAAACCAACCAGGTAAAAAAATCACAAGTGATTACTTTTCTAACAATAGACAATACAAACTCCTTATAATCATCTTGCTCCATTTTTGTGCTACAATAGCAGAGGTATAATTTAAAAAAAAAAAATCAAAAATTTTCTTAAATATTATGAAATTCCACATAAAAATTATCCTCATGCCAGCAGTCTTCAGCCTCCCAGAAATCTCACCACATGCACGCACTCAAATCCTGCATGATTGGCAGGCTTCCTGTGCCTTACTAATGCTCAGCTGTGGAACAGCAGGAAGTCTGTTAGGGCTTGAAAAAATCTACCCTGAAACAAATGGGAACCTTTTCATTAATTCCAGTGGGCTCTGGTTCAGACTGGTTAAGCATCAGCAGTAACAAACAGGGAATTTACACCCTACCAACTCCTCTTAATCAAATAAATGAAGCTAAATTCTCCTTTATCCATGCAGTTGAGTAGACACAATATGTTTTCCACAAAACCATCATATGAAAGGCTTCCCCATTTGCATTTACAGCAATCACTTCTGGCAACAACACATATGCTTTAATCAACTCCTCAAATAAAAGTGATTCTGAAATCAAAACAAAAATGCCAATACATGATTTACCAATTCTCGAAAGAAAGAGTTTAAGAAAATAAGAACACACAGTGCCATGAATTATAGCAAAAACTGAGCCTTATGGATGAGCAGATGAAAATTAATTCCAGAGTAATTTTCCCTGCTCCAAGCCCCATGTCACCATGCTCTCAAGTTCTAGAAAATCGAAAAAGTGTTTATTTAATCATATTTCCCTGCAGCACTGAAACAGCTGAATGAAGGCAGACTTGAGGTAACAGGTAACCAAACACTTGATATTTTATAGGAGCATGGAGCCACACACAGGAACACCAAGTCAAGAAATGAACCATAACTTCAGTGCAGTAAAACTCAGGAAGCCACCCAGTAACTCTTCTTTGTGGTCAGCACTGCTTCCCACAACCACATCTTCTGAACTTTCCTCCAACAGCATTTTTCCAACTGTCCAATAGTTTCCTCCCTGAGGAAATTCTCAGGCCACACCAAAAGTACTAACCAGCTGAGTTACTCTGTTTGTTACAAACAGTTTTGAACAGTCACCTCCCATCTTCCAGGAGAGAATTCTCCCCAGCTCTGTGGAACTCTGTACTTTACATACAAATATTTGAATGACAACACAGAAAATAAGTGATGGGGTATCCAGAGAGGTTTGGGTTATTTTGATTTCTTCTAACACCAAATTTGAACACAAAACTTTCAATTTATATAAGAAAGTAAGGAAATTTAGTGGGTACACCATTTGTAATAAATTCTCAACATTCTACTATTCTATAAATCTTACTTCATCAATATATGTGTTCTTCTAGCATTCAAGATGTAAAATATTCTGTAGGCACAGCATGTTTTTCATTTGCAAGTGATCTGGCCATAGTTTGACTTGCAGACAGTCTACAAATACATTAAATCCCAGGTCTCTACATTACACCATAAAAACTAGAATGGTACATGAAAAAAAAAAAAAATCCAGATTTCCTTTGGTATTTCCAAGTTTTTAAGTACCTGGATCTGGGGAAAACAGAAAAGGTTGCAGGAAAGTTTAATGAGTTTAATTTAAAGAACAGAGAAATAGCTTTCAGAATACACCACTTCTAGTGGAGGTCACTTCAGCAATTAAAAAATGGTACCATCTACACTGTTCATCTGCACACAAAATAGAAGTAATATGGATCTACAGACTGTGTCAGAAATGCTAATGGATTTTCATTCTGTTTGAATTTCTTTGCTTTATGTTTTTGATTAAACACCAACATGCTTTACTTGAACATGTGATTTTTTTCCCTCTGAATTTCAGGAAATAATATATTGAACATGACTGAAGTTTTTTTATTATATACCCCAGACCACAGTGGTTACAGTATCGAGAGCAATGCAAGTACTAATTTTTAATTTCCACTTATGAATATTAAATCAAATCTCTTACTTACACTGAAAATAGGGACCGTCTCTAATGTAGTAATATAATTTATTACTAAAACCCCTAAAATCCTAAACCACTCAGAGGAATCAACTACTCATCTGCAAAATAAGACTATATATTCAGAGAAAATTTTGAGAAATAAAAAAGCTAAAGGACAAAGGTTACAGTTAATATTTTTCACAGTTAGAAGATGCACTCGGACTTCATATATCTTTTATTTATAAACATAATGTCTTTTAAAATGTCACATTTGTTTGTTAACAGCATGGAAACACATTGTTCTTGTCCATAGATTTATAAATCTCCATTTAAAACTTTCTCTCTCCTATAGCTCCAGAAGCAGAAAAAGTCTTCAATACAAGAAGAAAAGGATTCCCCAAGCAAAATTCTCACTTGACCATGAACAGAAAACTTTGCACTGTGTTTCAGTTGGATGAACTATAAATTTGTTGGTGCTATACTGCAAGTTTATTTTTAGCATTTTATACAATGGAAACTTCATGACAAGAATTACCTTTTGCTAGACTTGCTTCTGTGGAGCAGCCTGTCACTTCATTTTCATCAAGAAATGCACAAGACAAAGCAAAATCCAGATGGAGTTTTAAGAATTTCTCCCTATTGCTTTGGCAAAGAGCATACTGTTAGCTTGGCATGAATAATAATTCATATTCCTCCAACAACTGATTCAGCTCTGGAATTCAGCTGCCCTCCAGCAGGCAGCTCAGCCAACTGACATTTAATCAGATCTGGTTAAAAATGCCAGTCCCACTACGATCCGTTTGATACTCTGCAAATTATCTTAAGGCTCTTATTGATAACTGCTGAACTTCAGCAAATCTCAGTCAATGAACTGCAAAAATTAAATTAGAGTAGCTTTCACAAAAATACAGCAATTGTTTTTAATTTCATGATTATAATGGATTATGTTACAAATGTATAGACTGTTCCTTCTTGAGATATATCATTTCATAGGTTATGATTTGAACCAACTTCCTTGTATTGTCTCTGAATTAACTCTTACTTACATGGCTAAAATCTTGGGAAGAGATGGAGAAATGGGAAGAGATGGAGAAACAGGCAGGAAAAAGATGTTATGGATATTTATCTTAACATTCACAGTCACCATCATCCACAATAAAGCCAAAATCTAGAGCTTACTGAATGTTTCAGAAAAAAATATATTTTAGAGTCTTCATAAATATAGTGGAAAAGTTAAATATCAAAGCCCCAGCAGGTCATTTAGACTGTTTTAAAGAAAGTGTATATAAGAGTATCTTATTTGGGAACAGACTGGTTTTGTGTAGACATTGCTTGTTGCACATAAACAAACTTTTAATCATAATATTATTTAGTGCTTCTTAGACTTTTAACTCCTTATGAAGCACCAAAGACAAAAAACCTCACAGAAATCAAAGCTCAAAATTACAAGGTAGCTTTGAATAGCATATTTAATTAAGTAACATTTTCCCTCTTCCCAATAAAAAACAAACACTTTCAATGTGAGAGCAGAACAAGTTCTTCACGGCTTTTTCTAGGCCTGCTGCAGTGCTGTGGATTGCTGGTTTAGGTGAGTATCCATAATACAACAGACAGACAATTCCCCTCACCAGAAAGGAAGTCTTCTACACTTTTTTGTCTTCACCCTGATAAAGTCAATTTATTTTTGCTTTTCTGCTCATTCTTCTAAAGCCAACAATTTTTCCTTCATTTTAATGGTGAATAAAATACATATTCTACAGTGTTTTCTGAAAGATAGCTCATAGACAGTAGAAAGTGATTTTTCTATTTCAGTTATAGAAATAGAACTTTTATATTGGCTTGTCCCATTTATAAGGTACATTTCTGAAGCTGCACAATTATTTGTAGCTCTGATGCCTTACTTAATGTGAAAGTCCATGAAAATATTTCCATTAGAAAGAACAATCTTGGTGCAGCCACTTTGAAATGCAGATGGCTCTGTGAGTTTACAAGGCCTTTGCATACATGTGCTTTGTACTGATTCCTCTTTTTTTTGAACTGTGATGTGCAGAGCAATTATTTCACCTCAACAAGGAAACTCTGGAAATGTCAAGGGCTCTTCCAACCTACACTGTGACAATGAATTACTGAAGAAATAAGGGGCTTTGCTACTTCACTGAGGAAAGACATTTTGTGACCTTTTGCAGCTTTATGGCAATAATGAGTTTTCTACAAAACCCTGAGTCTTTCTCTTATTTTATTAAAATAAAAGCATTTGAGGAATAGCCTTGACCTTAACCTTGGGAGAAGGAACAGAATACTGATCTTAAGAAGCAGATGAGCCCTGAGACACTGAAACTTCCTGCCATCATGTTGACAAGGGGTAGAGCTGTACATGAAATCAAACAGTAAAGCTCACCTATCTTAATTCACTTAGTTAAATGCTATGAACATCTAGATCTAGTAATATTCCTTCTAATGTTAGTTTATCATAGCAATGTTTGATTCCAAAGGAAAGATTAGCACTAGAATATCATATTCAGTCTCTTACCTTTCAAAATATATACTCTACTTAATTTCAGCAAGAGTAAGCATTTGAAGCATTCACCTTCTTTTTTACAACATATTATTTCTTTTCAAAAATACCTCACCACACAAACAATTGAGTTAAATCCACAATCACTGAGGGCAGAAAAAAAATCCTAGTGCATATCAGCTAGGTGAATCATTTATCCAGGTTACTACATTCTTAGACAACTACAAAATAAAAAGTTGAATTTATTCTAAATAAGAACAAACTTAATATTACAGCCTACAATGTTAAATATCAAAAAAAGAGAGACAGCAAAAGTGAAACTTAAACTTCCACTTCCAATGGGAAAATAAGCAAAACAAAAATCAAAATCTTACTTCTTCCAGGAAACAAATTTTGACTGATTGTTTGGAACTTCTGAATAATTGAAGCTATGTCCTGTTGTGGTGGCCTTTTATGTGAAACACCCAAACCCCATCTGCATCACTGAAAGGATGTTGTGTTGAAGGTAAAGAGAATTGAGCAGCAACTGTAACAACCTGTGCTCTGTTAAAATTTTTCAGGTTTATGGCTCAGAGATATAAAATGTGATATTTGAAAAATGTGATCTACCATTTACATCAAGACCTGCATAAAAATATGAAATGCTAGCATTATGTTCAAATAATTACAGAATACAATGAAGCATAAAAAAGCAGTATAGAGGGATTTCTGGATTCCTATCATGATACTTGCATTACACACTTAATCAAGTGACCTAACATTTCTAAATTCTAAGATATTATCTACATCCCAAAGGAAACATGAGGACTAGTATTTATGAGGCTCACCAAGCATGCAATCCTGTAATATTAAATACTGCAGGGATGGATGGTTCACACTGAGATGCAGATGGGCTAAGAGCCAAGGCAATGCAGAACCACAGCCCAAACTTCCTGACAGCAAGAGCTACAACCCAGAAACTCATAGAGCTGACAGTCAAAAGAAAAACACCACTTATCTCTGATGTGAATGGCAGCAGAGGCAGCTGGAACAGCACTCCTCCCAAAAGGAGTGGAGCTGAGCTCTGCCCAAAGCTGCCAGGTCAGCATAACATGCACTGCATGAAGTGCCTGAGGGATCCAGGGTGCTATGTTGGCAACTCCTGCCCTTCAAACCTACAGGGGGTCATTGCAATTTATGATTTTCTTGAAATGGGAAGATGACAGAGTACAAATGGTCAGTGCGCATATGTATAATTTCACAGAAAAATGGTAATCTGGAGAAGCAAAGAACATATCTGTGATTCTGTCCATTCTTGACCATCCTCTAATTCCAGCTGTCACTATCGAAGCTCAGCCAGCTGACCATACTGGTCAATTTTCTGCACAGTTTTGACTTGAGAGTAGATTCTGGGTCTTAAGCCTGCCACAGACATGAAGTATATTTATCCCACTCAACACCCACCCAGCATGCTCATCCATGCATCTTCTGCTGCTACGGATTAACTCCATTATGATACTTTTTCCCCACTTTCTTTTTTTTTTCCCCCTTTTTTGTTAAATAATTCTAAACAAGCTAGATCATCAGTAAAAGAACTGAGGAAGAAGGAATTTTTGTCCTACAAAGTCTCAGGAATCATCTTTTACCTAGGCAAAATGCGTAATAAATGGGACATAGAGGAGCCTGGAGTGTCTATTCCTTAATCAAGATGAATAATTTTGGTATATGTACAGACATAATATATAATGCTACAGCCATTATAATGCAATTTTAATGTCCACAAATGACACATCAGTCCCAGGACAGAAAAGATTTCTCTATAGTAATACATTATATGCTCATTCTGCATATAGCAGATCTAGCTCTTTACAAGCAACCATTTATTTTGGCAATTAATAGTGCAATATATGAAGTAACGCCTTCTTTCAAATGTCAAGGAGAGCAATGTAAAAATTGATTAATTTTGCTCTAGGCAAATAAAAGTTTGGAGGAAAATCACAAAATGTTTTTACAAGTTCTCTGTCTTGGATGTCTCGCTCTGAATAGATATATCTAAAAAAAATTACTACAATTAGTAAGCTACACTGTTATTATGCCTTTGAAGTTTTAGTTTATGGTTGAGTCTGGAATCTTAAATGAAGGTAAAAGTTTTTTCAGCCTAAGCCAGTGCCACCCAAAACATATTTATTTTGAATACATTTTTCTAATTTAAATAAATCCAAGTTCTTTTTGAAGAGAAAGTGATGCTACACATATAATCTACAAGATTTTGTGAAAGTCACCAAATTTATTAATAAATTTAGCAAGTCAGATTAAAGCTAATGCAGTGTGTACTGACAGATTCTGATTAACAACTCTGAATTAAAGAGTACATTTCCTTTCAGCATGTCATTTAGTTCTGATTCTCACAATAAAGTTGCCTTCTGTGGCATATAGAGTTTCAATGCTGCTTCAAGACAGGCCATCTAGCAATGACTGTGGTCAGAAATAAGTTTGGTTTAGCAGTTAGGGGAATTGAGACTTAAAATCAGTTGGGTTTTAATTTAGCTGAATCACCAAAATTTGATGAAATGCCATAAGGCTGTTTAAAAGACAGGAGATCTTTCACAATGGAAGAGCTGATGTCATCTGCAGCACAGCTGCCAAACCATCAACAACTTGGATTTTTTTTATTTTTAAAGACAAATTCACAAAAATGGGGCAAACCAGTTTTGTTTCTTTTCTCTTCAAATGTAAGTCTGTATGTAAGTCTTGTTTTTCACCTACCTATTCATTTTTTAAGTTACTTTATCCATTTTATTTGTGCTTTCTTAACCTATACATTACAGAGAAAATTATACTCTCAACATAATTTTAGCTTTCTGTTTTTAATTTTCTTATTTTACTATGGAATCCTTAAAGCTAACAGAAAATGTGGATGTTCCAGACCCAAACCTGAAAGACAGTAGATTTTTCACAGCAAATTTACATAATTGTAAACTCTCTAATAAACTACAAATCTACATTGAGATCAAGCAATTGAGACATATATTCATCACTTCAGGAACCAATCAACAGTGTGATGAAGAAAGAATCAGAAAGACAAAAGCAATGGGTTTTTAGCAAGGAGGGAGAGGAGCAATCACCTCTGAGGCATGTGGGTCCAGCTCCATCTGCAGAGCTCACCAGACTGGTTTAGCACAGCAAGGCTCAACCAGAAGATGTGGTTTCTCACTCCTCCCCCGTGGGGTTCTGCTTCCAGAAGCAGCCAGACAGTGCTAGGAGGGTTGCCTCTCCCTCTGCCTCTCCTCTCCCAGCCACACACCGTCCTTGCCCTCCTCTGGGGTTGACACTGGCGTCCATCAGCCCCTCCAATGTGCAGATTCAACCCACATGACAGAGGAAAACCAGGCTAGCAAGTTGGATCAGCTCACAGAGGTATCCAAGAAGTGCCAAAACAAATGTAAAATAAGCACTAGGAGCATGTGGCTAGGAAAGGGGAGGGGAGAAAGTAATGCACATCCCCAGCAGAAACCTGTTGGATGATTTAATCATGTATCATGAAACTGAAACCTTAGGGTTTAATTTCAGAGACAAAAGAATCAGTACCCCAAAACTACTCCTAGTCCCAGTTTTTGTGCCAAAATGAGCACTTGACTATCCAGCATACATTCAAAGGGGGGGTAAAGAAAAAGCTTAGTAAAATCTGAACCAGCATCCTGACCTGGTTCATAGCTCAGCTCTGTGAGTAGTTTTGGTGACCCATGAGAAAGGGGAGCAGTGGTGAGGCACTGTGGGAGTGCAGGATACTGCAGGATATCCTCTGTGGTAGCAGCAGCATGAAACTCCATGAAACTACAGCCTCTGGCTGAGGCTCCCAGCATGGTCAGACCTGGGAGTGAGTCCTGTGGCCAGACCCTCCATCTGCTGCCAACCACATGCTGACCCCCTGCTCCCAGCCCCACAGCTACAGGACAGGTTAACTCAGCTCACTGAGGTGGTAGAAACCTTTCCTCCTCTTTTGCCTGGATACCCAAAACAATCTGAAAGCTACTCTGGCAGAACAATCCTCTTACCACCATGTGATTTCTACACCTAACACAAGTGAGGGAGGAAGGATGGAGGAAGGAGAGGAGAGGCTGGCCATCCTGCCTCACTCCCAGACTGGCTTTGCAGCCCCCAAAGACCACAACCCACCCCTCTCCTCATCCTAGTTTTGGAGATCCCACTTTAGTTTTTCAGTTCACTGCCCTCACACGAGTGCAATAGTTGTAGGTGTGCAATACAAACCAGATCAGTTTGTTAAGAGAAAAGCCAGTTTTTAACCCCAAACCACTCCACTGGGCTGCCACAGATCAGAGGGAGGCTACAGGCAAGGTCTGTGGCCAGGGAGAAGAACACCTTTTTTAGCACTAAAGATGAAAAATAAAGAATTAAAGTTTAAAATACTGTCCCATGTGTGTCAAACCACAGGAAAGGTTTATATTCTAATGAAGGAAGTCTGCCTTCTCAGAGAGAAGACAATTTACTTGAAGAAGTCAATGAAACAAGACCTGAGCATTTTTTTGTAAAATGCAATTGCAGGCAAACTATTTTACAGTGTTTTTCCTCTTGTGCTCTTTACTATTAACAACAGGGGAAGTGCAGTAGTTGATACAAGACTACTGCAGGGCTGCAGTGTTTGCCACTGGACATCAGGTCCTGGGAAAAGGTAAGCAGATGCTGATCAGTAAATTCATCAGCTCTGCTGGAGTAACCCCGGCTGATATCCAGAGGTCAGAAACCAGCACTCAGTCTGAGAAGTTGTAAAGTTGTACATCTTACCCCACAAGTGGTAAATAACACACAGCCCAAGGTCAGTTCTAACACACCACAGCAGCAGAGATGTTGCTAGCTCTGTAACCAAGACACCATGTCTTACTACTTTAACTTAACATTCTGTTGAATACTTGGCTGTAACAGTTGACTTGTCACTAAACTAATTAATGTCTTTTGCACAAATTCTTCCCTGAAGGAGTGCTTATTTTGGTGTAAAAAATCTGAACAGAACAAAGCTCAGTTCTCCTGTTTTAGCTAAAAAACCCTATTAATTACATGAGACATACCATCATTCATGCTACTAAATTTATATATATAATCAGTTTCTTCTGATAGAGGTGAGGATAAATGCATCCATTAAATAAAAATATATTATGGTGAAAGAATGTATACATTATAGGCAAAACCACTCAAGAGTTCAGGAACATTGAACCTGCACTGAATGCAGGTAAAACAGTAACTTACTGCTCTACATGTGCCCAAACTACAACAGCACTGTTTTCTCACCTGATTAACCATAACAATATGAAAAGCTTTTTTGGTTACATTTAACAGAATCTTGATATTTAATTGCTTATTTGCTCTTTTACTGTAGTCTGTAATGCTGAAGATTTGGCTAATCTTATCTTCCAGTTGTTATTTTACTTTCTAATTCAAATTTCTATAAAAAAGAAAGTGTTAGTATAATAGGAATACTTTGTCTGACACCAGATGATTTAGGTGAGGTCATTTTTCAAAGCAGACTAGGGCAAGAGCAAAATGTGCATAAAGGAGGTAAAAGGTTATACAGGAGTTTAGAAAGAACCCAGCAAAGCCTGCAAACTTGTATTTTAGCACCATAGGCAAAAGAGTATAGGCAAAACCTGTCTATATCCAGACAGTTAGGATATGGAAACAATAAACAGTCAAGAGAAAGACTCCAGAGTGACACAATTTATCATCTTGGTGACAAAAAGAGTGCATGGACTCTTTTTACGACTCAGTTTAAGATGCCTTTTTTTTTTTTTTTTAAAAAAAAAAAAAGGGAAACCAACAAAATGTGAAGAGAACCATGATTGCTGGAAATCTGAAAGTGCTTGTATATTCCACGTTTCATGTCTCTCTAATCTATCCATAATAGAAACACCCAGCATAATCTTTCTAGATATTAATTCTGAACTTTTTACTCAGTTTCAATAAACGAGAAACAGACAGTAAGTAAAAATCAGCTGGCTTACACACATATACAATTACTCCTAATAACTCAGGCTGCTAAATAGAAATTTTAATCCTTATATGACAAAGCATAATTTCACTAGGAGGCAAAAAGTAATTTGCCAAAAGAACAGGTCTTAGCTGAGAAAAGACAGGGAAACTCTGCATGGTGCATAAGAATGTGTTGGTGAAGAGTTCAGCTTTTGTTCCTAATTGCTGCAGTTTTGAAAGGCACATAAATTGTAAATTTACAGGTATGCATATAACTTCCTCCGTTCATGGTTCTTAAAAGCCACATCTTACCCAGCATAAGAGTTGCACCTACTACAGCTTCTCAGCCCCAGCCCCAGCTCTTGCCCACATTTCAATGCACACAACCAAGGACACGATGTATGTAGCAAACAGTGAACACTCATCAGAGCATGGCATCATGGAACCAATCTGGGGCCATATTTCCTCAGGTTCCTGAAAACCTCCTTTGCTTGACCCCCTTCTGCTTACTTCACGAATTTGTCTACTCAAACACCTCAATCACAGACCATTCCCACAAGGAAAAGATGGTCTCTGAAGAAGGCCTGAGAATACCTCACCAGGGCATAACACGGTACAGGAATGCTATGATTCACTGAACGTTTTTTGAAGGGAAACTGGAGTAGCTACACCTTAATTCGATCAGCATGTAGGAATTATCTGCAGGCATTTGCTGCCCAGCCAGCATTAGATAGGCACAATGTTGCTCCTTCTCAGAAAAGCATCACAGAACCAGATGTGCATTGCAAAAGGCAACCTTACCCATTTCCAGCTATTGCAGCACAGTCTGCATTTGTCTTGCAGGCAACAGATCACTGTCTCCATTGCACTACTATTGAACTACTTTTTCTCTGCCTGGATTTACTTCTTTACATAATGAAATACAGAAATGCTATAAAAACACTGGAAGGGACCTGTTCCAATGTTCTGTATGAAAAAAAAGTCTGCCTGAAAAGCTTGTAGTCCTTAGCAAACTAGCAACATTGAATCATAAAACAGATGGTGCTTAAAAAGAGCTATAGAATTAGCAAACTTCAGCTCCAATTCATGTGATTGTGGCCTTACGGATTCAACCCACACAATTATGGAAAAAAAGCAATCACACAGCTTGGAACTTCACAGCTCCTCACAAACTCAAGCTTTCCATTTGCAAGGTCATATTATACAGCTGTATCAAGATGCATTATGGCGAGCAGTTCATTTGGAACTCTGGAGAGAGGGTTTAGAAAGGGTTGTTGGCAGTGTGCCTCACTGTGCACCTCAGGCACACAGCTGCTCCTCAGCCTTTCCATGTCCCAAAGTACTTTATTCATTACTCAGCAGTGTTTCAGAGCTCTCTGAAATAGGAAGCCCCTGCTGATCACATCGAAGTACTTACACCATCCAGGGGATGAGGTTTCTGTATTTTATTGCTGTTTACTTAAAAGCAAAAGGCACACTACTTATTTGTTTCACCTGGAAGAAAATATTTCACTTACAGAAGACAAGAAGTGTTCAGAAGGTAAACTGAATGTTTAATAATCTTGAGCATACTCACATGGGAAGTCATCCACAAACATGGGGTCTATGTTATGGAGCAGTTCCACTCTGGGAGAAGGTCTTCCTTCACTAAGAGAGATTTCAAAAGGAAATGTTAATTACCTTCTATAGCTCATTACGATTCTGCATCCTTTATTTTAAGGCTTTTTGTCATCTTAATAGAAAGTGAACTCATAACTTTAGATTGATTACTATCAACTTTAATCTGAATGCTCCTTTCTGGCTGAGCAGCAACAGCTTTTGCTTCTACAAGTTTTTCCTAACTACAGTGGTGTTGATTTAGATTATTCATAAGTTTACAGAGTACAGAATTTGCCCTACCTAAGCAGGGGTTTACAACAATCAATTTTAAGAGTCAAGTTTCACAGCATAAGCTGGCATAGCACTTGCTGTGCTGTTTGCATACCTGAACAAGTGCTGGAAGCGTTATGGCTGGGTGCCTCAACAAACACCACAGGCATTGCAACCCCACAAAAAAACCCCACCTTTGATTTCTAATTGAGGTCACAAGGATTATTTAGATACTTAGAATCTTGTTGTGTTAAAAAAGAAAATCATCCTTCTTTTTCTAGCCATTCAGTGCATTGAGATGGTAGGGAATAAGCCTCTGAACTTACCCATAAATTTTTTTAGCTAAGTAAATCCCAGACCTAAAACACTGAGTAAATGAAATTTACTCCTTATAAAGGGCAACATGAATATGAAGACATAATTAGAAAGAACCTTGGCTACATGAAGACACAACAAGAATTATTTGACAGTGATTCTAAACACATCCTTTCAGAAATTTCCAAATAATTTAAATTGTTTTTTCTTTCATTGAGGAGCTTAACTTAAGACACAAAAATTCAACCAGGTTCCCTAAGCTTCTTGGCATTAAGAATAAAAAACTAGGTAATACAAACTTCAGTGGAGACATAAAAAATACAGTTATTTTAATATACAGAATATATAATTAAACAGTATTTACCTGTAATTTAAAATTTTCAGTAACAAACAAAATAATATTTTTCTATTACATTTCTAAAACCATTTCTGGATGATACATTTTGAGCAAGTACAGAACTAACAAGAAGAACTAAAAGATCAAGTGTGTTCAGGTAATAAAGTATTGTAATTAATACAGAGGAATTAATTAAGCTACAGTGTTAGTAATTCAATGTAGAGAAAATGCCACAAAAATGTTTCTCCCAAAATGTGGATGAAAGGTTAATTGCCCCCCACCGTAGTAGTCACAGTCTTAGGTAAAGAATGCTTGGCCTTATTTAAACAAATTTTATCTTAGATTTAATAAACTCTGTCTCTATGTGCTCCATTGACAGCTGTGTTCAAGTGTGCCTTTCACCATCTGTTCATAGGTAACAGTAACAAGAACCAGTTAGCAAAAGTTAAACTAGGGTTCAAATTTACTGCCTGTGATTGAGTCTGCAGTAACTGCCTGGGAAGGTTTTCTTTCAATTTCTGAGCTGATATTTTCCAGAATATTTCAAAAGAAAGAAACTTACTTAGCATTAGAGTAATGCTAAGTAATTCCAGTATCTTCCACCAGAGTCAAATACAGAAGAATAAGTAACTTACTCCTATTTACTTCTCATCTTTATAGATTCAATATTCATACAGTGCCACTCAGTACTCACACAGTGCTGAGTGTCCAGCAGGGCCAGGGAGGGGATTCTGCCCCTCTGCTCTGCTCTGCTCAGACCCCACCTGCAGGGCTGCATCAGCTCTGGGCTCCCAGCACAGGAAGGACATGGAATTGTTGGAGTGAGTCCAGAGGAGGCCACAAAGATGATCAGAGGACTGAAGCACCTCCCTTTTGGACAGGCTGAAAGTTGGGTTTGCTCAGCCTGGAGAAGAGAAGGCTCTGGGCAGCCCTCACAGCAGCCTTTAGTACTTAATGGGGGCCTACAAGAAACTTTTTAGTAGGGCCTGTTGTGACAGGACAAGTGGTGATGGTTTTACACTGATGGAGAGTTGATTTGGATTGGATATAAGAAAGGAATTTTATGATGAGGGTGGTGAAACACCACTACTGGTTGCCCAGAGAGGTAATAGATGATCCATCCCTGGGAACATTCAAGGTCAAGTGAACAGGGCTTAGAGCAACCTGATCTGGTTGAAGATGTCCCTGTCTAAGGCACAAGGGTTGGCCTAGATAACCTTTAAAGGCCCCTTCCAACCAGCCTGTTCTATGATTCCATATGAGTTCTATGACTATACCAAGTGTACTCATAGTGTTCAAGCAGACTGAAGGTAGCTTCCTTTATAAATTTTAACACGGACAGTGGATGTTATACACTAAACATGCTATTTACATTACAGCTGATAGAACACAAAAAGCAAAGATTATACTTATATTAATGTAAGTTTTTCATGCAGCATTTGCCATTGTTATTGAATCAGTTTTTGCCCTGGGATAGAATACTGCTGTTAGTACCTTGGATGTGATTTATATGTAATTGTGAGATATACTCCCTGAAGCTTATAGCATCACTGCACTAAGCTCCATAGAGCTATTACATGGCACAGCACTGCTTTTCAGTTTGAGTGTTACTCCAGTAATTCTTGTACAGAGCATGGATGTTCATTACCAGCACATATCACAAAACAATAGCCAAAGAATTTGGCACTGAATGTTGAAAAACACCACCTGTCTCACAGCAAAAGACATCAGGAAAACAGAAACAACATTCTGGAGACAACAAATCAGAAAGTTATGCCTGTAACAGAGATCAGTTTCCCTAGAAGTGATTTAACTCTGCCCTCCTTCCCGTTTACAAAACTCCACAGAGACACAGACTCAACTGCAGATTCACCTTGGCAGATGTTCTGCAAGGGTATTTTGCATCAGGGATAAAGTCTAGCCAGGAGAGCTACAATAACAAAGCAATAATATTCTCTAGGGAAACCTGCCTTTGTATTTTAGTAACTGCCTCTGCAACCACATCTTACAATGCTCTAATTTTAGAATATTTATTTTTAGGCTTCAATATCCTAATACGTCATCTCTCTCCCATAAATGTGAGGAACTTTTTAATATTGTCTGGTTATTATTTTACCCTGTCAGATGGTAGAATAATTAAGATGTGCCTTAATTATTAAATGAAACAATTAAAAGCTGCTGTTTTTCAAAACAGTCCTCCATGTAAGAACATCTTAATGAAAGCATGTGGCCTAACTTCAGTGTTGGTATGAGAATCAGTTAGTTCATTTTCTGATTTGCAAAGTTCTTAAAACATACAGAAAGCTCTATTACTCCTTAGTGAGCACAAAGATCTGCATGCAATCTTTCACTTTTGTTGCTGCTAAACAGCCAGAAGGTGTCCTTGGAAAGGAATCCAAGGTTTTTCTGAGCAAGTATGTTTGTCTTGCACAAAAACATTCTCAGCGTCACTAAGCAAAATCTGAGCTTTTATAACCTTGTCATATTTCTCTGGGTCTTATTTTTAATGTTTTCCTAAGATGTTTATATTTCAGATATGCTGGAAATAAACATAGTCTCAGCTTTAGACTGCTCTTTCTTCTGTGTTAATTTGTATCACCAAATTTTTTTAAACAGGTGATTGATTCCGAAAACAAATGTACCCATTCAGTACAAGAATTCAAGTTGATCTTACATCATTTATTACATCCAATAAGTTAAGATATTTCAACATTATAAAAATATGAAAATGAAACTTGTCCTACAAAATATATAAGTAAAACTTTAAACTCTCTACTTAAAAATAAACTTTGACAAAATAATAGTTATTTGTATTGCATTTTATCCCGAATCTCTCAGTGCCTATCATTCTGCTTCATGTGGTCTACCATTCCATTCTTCTGTTAAGGCAAAATAAAATACTTTCTCTGAGCATGGACACACTAGATATTCAGTGCTGAAAACCAGGATGTATTAAAAAAATGTATCAACCAAAGAAAAACTATTTTGCCAAGTGTCTTTATTTCAATAAAGTAGTAAGCATCTGGAGAACAGATGTTTCTTAAAAATGCAACTGCCTTTTGTGGTACTTGCTTGGAAATATGCACTACAATTTAGACTCCTTGAATGGTGGCATTTTAGTATTGTTCTTGCTATTCCCAACTGCTATTTTTGTAAAATATATCAGCGATATTATTCCTGTATTTTCAGAAAAAAATTGTAATATGAATAATTTTTTTAGAGCTATATTGTAGTCTTCTTACCCGTGACAATCTAAGGCAAGAGAAAATGGAAATTACTATGATTTATTATTTATTTATGAACCTTTATAAGATGTTGATACCTGAGACTGGAAAGATCTGATAGTTACCCAAAAATGGGTTGACACAGTGATACTGTGCAAAGTTATTTTCAAAAAGAAGCTAAAGACATCAAAGAGGAAGTTAAATTTCATTTCAAAGGTACTCAGAGGAAAATAAAGATGACATAGTATTGGTGTAATTAAATGCTGCAACAAAATTTTGGACAGCAAAATAGTCCAAGATTGGTATGGATGGAGAAAGACTGGTAAAATCTGTGTGTGGAGATAACATCCTGCCCCAGCACAGGGAGGCCAGCTCCACTGGACAGGGACACCTGGAGACAAAGCAGTGATGGCCCTTGGGGACTCACAGGGGTGATGCAGGGCACAGATGCAGCATCAAAAGGACACAAACAGGCATAAATAGAACCTGTGTGCAGTTCCCAACCTAAGAAGAACACAGAAAAAGCTTGAAGGACTTCACACCTGGCATCCCTGGACCTCTGCACCACAGCAAGAGATGCTGGGCCCATTATGTGTTCACGAATATGGTGTTGGGATGCCAGGTGGATGGCTTGGAATCCTCTGCCCCTGCCTCTGCCTAGTCACACACAGCTCTTGGTGAGTAAGACTGTCAGGCTGTGAGAGTGTGAGCAAAACCTGTTCTATTTCAGTTTCTGTTTCAAATAAAATCTCATTCCTCCTTTATTAAGTCTTTCATTGATACAGTAGTGGGTCAGCAGATGGATGTGGAAAGAGCAGACAAGATTTTGAGTTAAAATCCCTGTCAAAGAGCTTTTAAGTACCATGCAAATTTTTGCCTAAGAGTTCAAACTGTGGGAACACACTGTATTTCCTCAGTTTTCTGCACGGTATGACAGAAACTCAGAGTATAGCTAACCAAAAAGAATGAAAAAGAAGGTATTTTCGTCTACAAGATGTGTCCTCCTGAACATCTCTTTTCCTGCTATTTCCTCCTGACTGTTAACTGTATCCTGGTTCCTCAGACCTGAGTTAAGTAGATGAGGTATGAAAGGAACTTATATATAACTTGGTTATATATGTGACTCGCAGCACTTCTTTGTACTACAAGAACTTAATATTAATTGTTGTCATGTTAATGTGATCCCTAGTTTGGACTACCAGTCATTTGAAGTCATGATAGAAAGTTCATCTTGGTCTAGAATTCCAGAATTTATACTCAGCATTTAAAAATTTATGTTTCATTTCTGTGTATATATATTCATATTTCTCTAGTATATTACATTTACACAGTTATTTTCAGTAGTATAGGATTTATTATGAGTTATTACATTATATTATTATATTTTACATTATTACATAAATATCATATTAAGAACCCATTATTTAAATGGGTTATTAATGATCAAATACTGATCATTAGCAGACAGATATCACTGAAATAAATTCAATTTTTTTTTACTTCTGAGAATATCTGTACCATCCCATATATTCTTTTGAATATCTGAATGAAGGTTCTAAATTAATCCTTTTGATTACACACATATCAACGAGCAGGCTCAGAATTCAAGTGTCTCCCATCACAAAAATCACAAGAAGCTTATGCATCTATTTGTATTAGACTGTACTGAAGAAAAAAAGATGTAACACAATGATTAATTTTCTTTTTTAAAATGAGTTAGAATATTAGCAACTTATAATTTCATTCACTATGAGCCATTTGGTCCCAGATAAACAACACGTTTGAACTTTTCATCAGATATCACCAAAAGGGCACTATGCCTTCATGCTATCCAATATTCAAGTGACCTTTTGAATTATGGTCATGAAATTTAGTGCACTCATTTATCCTGATTACATGGGACAATCATGTGAAATTTGACATTTTGGCTGCAAGATCAACCAATGAATAGCCTAACAGTTAGAAAACCTGACTTGTTACCTGTCCAGACAGAGGCCCTCTCTTTGACACACCCAAAAGCATTGGCAGTCACCTGTTTCCTGGAAGTGCCAGTAAAGATTGCATTCATTCCCTTTACAAAGAGAGAAATGCAAATGCCAGCAGCGTGCTGGCACAGTTGTACCAATCCTTTACAATTACTCTCCTCTGAAGTAGCCAGATGTGAGAAGATCAATCCATTGTAAAAATACATGGTTGAAACTGAACCTGAAGTAGGCAGGAATTCTAATGGTAGCTGGGAGAAAAGTCTATGGTTTAGGTGTACCCTGGATCTTGCTGATACTGTTTCCCCACAGGAACACTGACAAGTAAAACGTTTTACTTTTCTGGCTGGATGGGAGTCTCCATTCCTTCCTGGCAGTTAATGATCCCTGGCCTCAGTTATGCATATCGTTATCTTCTTCCACTTGGAAGAGAGCCACACAGTACACCTGGGCACAAGGCCATGAGCTTCCTCCTGTGAACTCCAGCTACTACAGAAAACCACCCCTCAGCTCTTCAGAAACACAGGCAGCACTAAGAATGAAACCAAGCTTACCAGCTTCAAACAGTAATGCTGCAGTAGACAAAACAATTCTGAACTCATGATATGGGGTTTAGCTCTGGGGAAGTGTAGGGAGTTGGGTTTGGTTTTGCTTCCTGCTTTTCACTCTAAGATCCATATAGATGGATCCATGGATGTGTACATCCATGCCTACTCTATCAATTTTCATCTCAGTCCCTAACCCAGACAGTGCTCCTGCTCATGCTTGATTAGGAACTGCTATTGACTCTCACAATTCCTTAGTCTAGGATACTAAGACACACAAAAAAAAGAAGGGGACAAAAGGTGGTAACACACATAATATGGTATAGTCTACCTGCTATAAAAACAGAACAAAGGCTACCAAAAGAAACAGAACACTAATCCTCAGCTGAATAGCATGTAGGAAATGAATTGTTAGTCCTTTTATTCTGCTTTAGCAGTATTGAACTTTCCATCTTAAATTATTCCTATGTGAATTAAAACTATATTCAAAGAACTACTAAAATAAATATAGCTTCTACAAAGAGAGACAACAGGATTTATCCGAATCAATGAATACATTATGTGCAGCATTGAAAAGGAAGAAACAAAGTAATTTAAACCAACACAATTTTTGGAAAACTAAAGGCTGGTCACAGAACTTTCAAATTCTGCAGAAACTTAGGTTTTAAGGACTTTGTGATCCTTTTTAGTGGAATTAAAGAACACTGAAATGATCCAGCTGGAGCTATGCTGCCTCTTTTTTCCAGTCATCTAAGCATGTCTGCACTGTACTTTTGAGTATTTCAATTGCTTGAATCAGTCTCAATATCATGACCTTCAGGAACCAGGTCAGGTGTATTTTTGTACTTGATCTCAAAGTCTTTTCAAGACACTGGACAATGTGACATGGATCTATGCAAATGGTTACACTGTGAGCCAGCATGACAAGCCCCATACTGAGCTAACAAACCATCAAAGTGGAATCCATGTTCAGCGAGTTTAATGTCTGCACAGATCTCCCAAATGTCCAATTCCAGATGCATACTGCAGAGACACCTGAGTGAGCTCTGTAGAGTTCAGAGTTTGGTCCATAAAATTTACAAATTTATACTCCATACTGTGCAAAACCATTTAACATACTTCAGGATCACAGAATGTTCTTGAAGAAGTATACCATGCTTGTGAGCTGTTGTGTTCGTACTGAAAAACTCAAAATACCAAGTTAAAGCTGTATGGAGACTTTGCATCTGTAGCCAGGATTAATTTGCAACCTGGATAAGTCACTCACAGACAGCACAACTAACTGCATTTATACTTTCTCTTTTTTTTACAGGAAAGGAACAGGTAATATTTCCCTCCCCATTCCAGTTCTGTTTTCTGGGCTGATTAAATTCTTCTCATACCAGAATGATGACTTGGTGATTTGACATGAAAGTTACCTGATAGTGTTCCAAACATCAAAGCCATCCAAGGGCTTAGTGCCATTGGTATGTCCTCCAGCAAGGTGCACCAGCGTTGGCAGCCAGTCAGAGATGTGGATGAGTTCATGACTTTCTACACCTTTTTGTTTCAGCAAAGGACTTGCAACAAAGCCTACACCTCTCACTCCTCCTTCCCAGAGGGTCCATTTTCTCCCTCTCAGTGGCCAGTTATTGCCCCCTGCTAAAGTTTGTCCACCATTATCTGAAAAACAAATAAACAAAAAGAATTTTTGATAAGACAGAAACAGAACAATCCTCCCCACAACACCTATTGATCCATTCGAAAAAATATTTTCACAATATAGGTGTGTCATGTGAGTATTTGCATACTGCTGTTAGGTGCCCATATAATGTCAAATATTCTGGGCAAGTAACAAATATATGTTACCTTTTAACACCTACAAATCTCATCAATGAGAAGTTATTGCTAGACAGAAATTTTTTTATACCATAATAGAAGACAGTAATTTAGAAAGACTGTGCTAAGAATGACTTCTGACCACGATATAAAACATCATTAGGCATCCAAAGTTTCCAGAATCAAAGACTTCAAAAATTTGGTTTCAACTAATTTAAAGACCACAAGAAGAGTTGCTATCAATGCCATCATTAGTACTCAGAATAGAATGGTTTCCAAAGCAGTATAATACAACTAAAATGGAAACCTGTTACTCCAGTCTCAGGAAAATACTCACACACCTAGTTTAAAAGCAGGTTTTTTTCCAGATTTTTAGGTGGCCACACTGATATATAAGGTTAGACAAAACAGGGCAGAATGAATAGCCCTAATAAAATGAAGTGAAATGAGTTAACTGAAGTGAATAACTGAAGTGATTCAGAAATTGAATTTATTGTTTGGTGAGAATAAGATGGTTACAGAAAAAGCTGAATCACCATGACTACAGAAATATCTATGTGAATTAGAGATGGCTCACGGCATGCTTTTGTTTTTAACTTTCTCTGACCAACTTCCACACTTAGGCTAAAATCCAAATCCTTGAAGTTAACAGTAATGATTCCTTGAGTTTACTTTCAGTACTGTTACACAGTTGTTCTTGTTCAAACCTACCGTAATGTTCTCAGAAGAGTCATTGCTGGCAATTCTGTAAAGCATAATTTTCCTCTATTTTAATGAGCTTAAAATTATTTCAAATAGTAATTGCTGAACTGACATTCAGTGTAATTTGACAGCTTCTTATTGTATCTTCTGATTAAAAAACAGGAATTTGAGATCAAAAGAAAAAGTCCAACACCTTATAGAAGAACTTTACTGCAACCGGAACAAAATTATCTTTCTGGTTGACAAGAGCTCAAGAAGCATTTGGACATACTCTTGGGCACATGTTGTGATCCTGGGGGATGCTCCTGTGCAGTGCCAGAAGTTGGACTCAATGGTCCCTGTGGGTCCCTTCCAAGTCCCTTTCAACTCAGGTTATTCTGTGATTTTGTGTTTAATTAGGGATCAGTGTGAACCCCCTACATCTTTCTACTGCACACAGAAGACCATTTTGTTCTACAAACAAATAAACCACGGATATCTGTGAGGATTTTGAAAGGTAAAAGCCTAAGCGAAATGAAGCACTTGGCAAAAACAGAATTATTTGGAAAGAGTTAAATGTCCTGTGGCCCAACTAGCTTCCAGCTGGGTTGCCCATCTTCCTGCATTTTTGATTAAAAAGAAATTAATCAAGAGCACTACCATTATTTCTCGCACAACAATGCTGAGCTCTGAGATCTGAGAACTTAAAGCAGTTGCTGATTACAACAAAAATTAAAAAAAGCTATGTCAAACCACGACAATCAGTTTCAACAATTCCTTCTTCTCAAAATGTAAACAGGAATTCCTGTCAGAGATACTCACGGGACAGAGTTTTCAGTAGCTTTTAACCTTTGGTGGCCTTAGAATAAAAGGCATCTTATCCACACTGTATTAGAGCACAGTTTGGACACAGTGAGGAATCAGAGCTTAAATATGTTACATACCTCCTCTGTATCACAGATTGCTCACTGTCTGTATCAGTTCAATTAGCAGCACACAAGAGTTTTTCTAATTTCTGATTATCAGCAACAAAGTAGCAAGGAAATTATAGAGGTAGGTATTTCTCAAGAATAGTCAGAGAGAAGTGTGCACTTCTCAGGATACAGTCAAATATTTATGATATTCACTTTTTCCTTCCTTTCTGTAAAAACATTCACATTCTGCCAGTTTCACTACCCATTAACTTGCCTGATACAAGGAGTCTATCTAACACACATCCTGAAAAAACTTGTGTCTTGTATCAGCATTCAGATGTAATACATCAGGTGTAAAAGAAAGGGAAAAAAATTGTATTTTGATAGCTGATTTGATAGGTAAATGAAAAAAATCTGGCTCATCCCCCACATTTGACTTCTCATTCTCACACTGCTAGAACATTTCTTTTTCCTTCCTTGGGAATTTATGCCTGATCCTTCCTGCATAATTTCTTGACTGAATTATCAAGAAAGTGTTGAAGGAGGGAAAAGGATGGTTTCTGTTTTGATTATTAAGGTTTGTTTCCTTTCTAGGTAAGCAGAACGTAACTGATGTGTCACCAGCAGCCTGTATGTAAGCAACACCTTCCACACAGTCTGAAATGTCCTCGAGGCCTTCAAATACCTACAAGTTGTTAAAGAAGAGTTGGTTACATAACAATGGGATCCCCTAATGGGATCCCCTAATGGGATCTGTATCAATAAAACATTAAGCTAACCACTAAATAATAAAGGGAGAGAGGGAACAAACAAGAAGCCACTGATTGCATGGACCTGACAGAAAATCCACTCAGGACTGTAAGTGCTCTTCTGGCCCTGGTTTTACCTCCAGGAGTTTGTCTGGACAGCAAGAGAGAAGATGGGCACCAGCTGTGTACGTGTGTGTTCAGGTACATTTCCTCTAAATCAAGAGCGGTGGATGTATATATTGATGCTAAAAGCTTGCATGGGTTCAGAAGGCCACTGAAGAAGTTAAAAGTTGAAAAAAGTACATAGTTCCTATATGAAAACACGTCACCTCAG
Organism: Acrocephalus scirpaceus scirpaceus; assembly: GCA_910950805.1. Taxonomy (NCBI): domain Eukaryota; kingdom Metazoa; phylum Chordata; class Aves; order Passeriformes; family Sylviidae; genus Acrocephalus; species Acrocephalus scirpaceus. The sequence goes on from OU383776.1 coordinate 6,333,664, forward strand.
TCTCAAGAGTTTCTTCAGCCACAAACTGCTGAAGATTTGCAAGTTTTCACAAAAGTTTCCTAGATATTGCCACCAAGAATTGCCATAACGAGGGAGTGCCTGCCTAGACAGATCCTTCATCTGTGGAAGCACAACCATTCTCATTTTCTCCCATGTAAGCTTTTCCTTACTAACTCCTTTTGCTATTTTACCCAAATATCTCAAACATGGAACAAATTCCAAAGTCCATGTGGAAACTCACAGTAGTTTAAAACACACACTTAAAATCCACTGAGATGTGAGACAAATGGAATCATTGTTCCTTCATGTTCTACACTGCCTTCATATCCAATTCTAAATCCATTTCAAAACAGAATTTTCTGAACTGTTTATCATATATATTTGTAACTGCTTCTCTTCATGGCTTATCCTATCTTATGTCAGAAGACAGTCTCCAGAGCAAAGCTTTTGGAATCAAGCTACCTACACCTCATGGCCTGATTTGTAAGATTGCTTAGCATTAAAGTTTCAGCCCTGCTACTTCAGCTGAAACCACAAGCCTCCGCCAGGCATGATAGTTCATTATCTCTTTGCTGGAGACAAATGTTATATATAATTTTTATTAAAATACTGAAATAGTGTGGAAAATGTAGCGAGCATATGTTCTTATCTGTAAATAATTTTTGCAATTACATTACATAATTTAGACTACAACAGTATCCACAACATGCTAGGGGTATTAAAAAATCATAAAGCTATCCAGCTCTTATCCCTAAAGAAAGGATGAAAGGGGAGAGAGTAAGGCTGCATCTAGAAATATGCCACTTGGCATAAGCATTATCTAGCCAATTTATGCAGCTTTGTTTGCATTCTTGAATGGAAGCAGAACACATTTTTAAAGAGCTTTATTCCTTGCTTGGCTTGGCTTGCTTTGAGGGATGTTTAGCTACCGTTACTTCTCACAGGATTAATCACTCTTATTACATATTATTTTAAGGAGGGGGGTACCTAGATGCTTTATTTCCATTCTCACAGAATTTTCTTCTGCAAGGTGAAATTTGTGGCAACTAAGGAAAATATGGGAAGAGAAAGTTTCAGTAATACAGGAATGGGCTGAAATAGAATTTGTAGCAGGTGCCACCACCAACAATGAAAAAATGCACAGCACATACATGCTGGGTAAATGACAAAATAAGAGAATAAAGGAGAGCAACAGAAGCATCCTGGCTACTATAAATGTAGTTCCCATCAAATCTGAATCAACACCAGCTTCGATGGCACAAGTTGAAACAACAAAAATATGTTGCAAAGTACCTCCCTCCCAAAACAATTTGGGTGAAAATAGGACATATTTTTGACACAGAAAATCAGAGAATGTAACCAATTCTTAAAATGTGATTGCCTTTCAAACTACTGTGGTTCTCCTACTAAAAATAAAGACAAGGAAGGGTTATTTTAAGAAATATACTTAATAAAAACCTTTCAACATAAGAAAAATAGATGCAAAGTAAAGCTTGCATATCTTGAATATACAATACAACTTTAAAAATGAAGGCAAATATTCGTCTCACAAACATCTGCTTTTGTAATTAATATTCATTGTCATATACATGAGAAAGAGTTTAATTTGCTAAATCTGTAATTTCTAAACTGTAAGAGATGTTTTGCAGGAGTTTTTAAGGGAATCAATAAACAAAACTAAACAGAGAGGCCCTTCTGTTTCTTCCAAATACTTCTCTGAAGAGTTGCCAGCTGCCAAACGTTTTGACTAGTGCAGTGTATATATACAGTGATGTGGGATGCATGTAACTAGTAAGCAGTTTAATGACTAAGACTTCTTTAAAGAAGATATGGGCAATAAAAAACCAGCAATAAAACAATTCTGAGAGCAATAATTAATGACGCATGGATTCAAGTCTTTGGATGGACTCACTTTCTTAGAAAAATAACCCTGGAACTGAAGCAATTGTCTGCTTTCAGCTATGAAGGCAGCCACTGGAAATAGATGTTCACAAATGCGGGGAAAGCTTCATTTGGGATTTGTACCTCATCAGACAGTAGAAAACCAAAAAAAGGTGGAAGTGTTGATTTAAGAACAAACTCTGACAAAAGGATCATAAATATCTCTTGCCTGCATGCATTCATTGCCAAGAAAAATCCACAGAAGTTACTGAACTCAGGGGCAGTATTAATGGCATGAATAGATTTGTTAGAACTTTAATTGTCAGAGATCACTTCTCTGAGAAATTCAGTTTAGACTGATCAATTGGCTTGAAAGTTACTTTTAGGAAAAGAAATTAAATGGAAACAAGTACTATAATACTGTGTCAGGCCAGCTCTTTAACAAAGCAAGCTTAATCTCCCCCAGTTGTTCGCATTAAAAAAAAAATCTATTATTTTCTATGCAGTGGAATGAAAAACTTATTAAAAAAGCTATAAAGAGACCTTTATGTTTTATTTTTTGGATAGCAGAGAGTTTCCAAACTATAATAAGAGTTTCCAAAGACCACCTAAGTACAGTATAGGTATAGGTGGTCACCCTAGCTTCTCCACCATGTGGACATGTGGACCAAGCAACTTCCTCCTGTGACTTCTACTGCCTGCCTGCCTGCCTGCCTAAGATCACTATCTTAGCAGCTTGTGATCACAATCCTGCCTCACATTAATGGTTCAGGATAGGGGTACTGTTTTCTCTGCAAATAGGTCAGAAATTAGTTTTCATTTAAAGATACTCCTTGCTGGTTTTTATGTCGAGTCTTAGATAGGGCTTAAGTGTTGATTAAAAATGATAAATAGTATATGAAAACCTTTTTTTTCCTTTTTTTTTTTCCCCAAAAGAAACCATGTGTCTTCTTGTCCAGCTACCTATTTTGTTCAAACAGACCAGGCCTTGTTTCAATTACACTACAGAAAAGTGAATTTTATTTTTCTTCCTAACAGAGCGTATTTTTTTATCTCCCTTGTGACCACTCAGGTTGCTGCATTCTTCTTTCAACCACAACTGAGCTACACCCCACAGTCCTGTTGACGTGTCTGGCAAATTATTCTAGACAAGCTCTTCCGAGAGGGCTTCCTGGAACTTCTCCAAAGATTCATCTAGGACTACATTTGGTGCTGTTATAAAGCAGTTTTCACTCCAGCATTCTCTTCAGTTTGCATTTTCATAGTTCAAGCAATAAAGAGCTACCTGTAAGTCTCCTTACAATGGAAAAAAAATCACTCTTGCTGACCACCTGAGTCAGACAGTAGGAATACTTCACAAACATACTCATCATTTACATAAACTGTCTTTAAATTTTATTTATTCTACACCTTCCATTCTGCTGAGATGACATATGTGTGTTAAAGTTTGTGGTACATATTATACAACCTTGATTACAGCATCAGAACTGTAATTTTAAGTATATGTCCTAATCTTAATTCTCAAGGTAAGTTGAATGGGTTTTGGCATTTGTAGAACAAGAAGTGATATGGAAAATCTTTATGACAATAACTTTAGAAAATACAGTAGTAATTAATTAATTCCTACAGGAAAAATAGCAATATTAAGGAAAAAAACCTTCTCTTTCAGCACAGCAATCCAACTGAGTATTTCTGAACTGTTTTTCTCTGTATACCTCAGAGCACAACAAATTCTGCAAAAATAAATTTTAGCAGTAAGTTGCAGAAGAGAAAAGTGCTTTATATCACTCACACACAAAATTAAACATGTTAAATGTTTCATGTTAATGATGTTTACAAATTTAAATACTTCTTGGATACCTATACTCACTTTTTAAAATAGCTATCTGAAAGTTTAATACATCTGTACGTATGTAACTCATATACCCACAGTGCAAGAAATAACCAACCAAGATTTAGGATTTGACTGATTAGGAATTAGGTGAGAGAAATCTAGTGCAATGAAGTGCTGTGTGCCAAGAAAATCTTTTCCTATGAAAACACTTTTCTATCCTATTCAGAACACAGCCCAAATAAATTATTTGAAATATTAAATCTGCAAGGGCAAAGAAAGAAGAAAACTTTAAGTATCTGCAATTACATAAATACAATTAGATATCATGACTCAATTCAGTATCTGTTTATCAAGTACTCGTGATAACTTTAACCAACCATTAGAGTCTTTAAAGATCTAGTATAACATTTTTGGCTCATGGCTACCAATACCCAGGTCTCCTTTTTCCTGAAAACAGAAACAAAACACTTGCCAAATAGTCCTTATCTACCTACAGTACTTTTCAAATCCAACATCAGCGTGTCCCAGCTCTTTTTTCTGTTTCCACCTGTACTTTAGCTCCTAGTCTTTTTTGAATTGATGAATTTCTCTGAAGCTGCAATAGAAAACTCCCATGCTCTTTGATTTCTCCTCAAGGGCCCCTGCAGTAAGCTGATCTAGCACACATCTGTCTGATATGTAAACTGTGCCAAGCTCTGTTTGAAAGCCTTGTCTAAAGCCACGCAATATTTTTAAAGTGAGTACAGACCAGAAGAAAAAAAACAACTTCAATTTATTTTATAATGCAGGAAATTTCAATATGTTATCAAATTCAAGGATCTCCAAAATAAGGAGAAAAAAAACCCCTTTTAGACCTATGCTACTCCTGAAACTAAAGGCTGCTAACATCCTAAAGCCATCAACCATATTTAACCTAGCATGAAATAAATGCATAAGAAGTTTGAAGGCGAAATGTGGTCAATAATAACTCCCATTTCATTTTCTTACTTCTGATTAATACATTAATGGCTTTGTGAAGATAAGAGTGAAAGTAAGGTGGTTTCTCTTTGCTAAATGGAGCAGAATCCCTCCTCTATGCTCCCTCATTGCATCTAAAATAAATAACTGTTGTAACTCGGAAGGACATTTAGTTTCCAAGTGCATCTCCATCTCTCCCAACTAAACAGAAGAGAAACGTCCATATGGTAGACAGACAATAATAAAGGAGGACAGGATGGGGGTGACATATGACCAAAACTATGCTGGGAAGCACTGAATTTTACACACTAAATTTTCTAAGTGCAGAGACTGTCCAATAGCTGGCAGCACCTAGGTGTTTCTATTCAGTAAAAGCATTCAGAAGTTTATTTTGAATACATTTCCTCTGCTTCTGGAAGCAGCATGACTCTCTTAGAACAAGCATAGTGCTATTATCAAAATAATGTTATGGATCTAATTAGGAGGCATATTTATAGCAGCTTTTGGAAGAAAAAAGCAGGAAGTAGGGCTGCTGTTACTGTGCTTACAGATACTCTTCATAAGCAGTAAAAACCACACCTTCAGATGTACAGAAAGATCTGACCTCAGACCTGCTACATTTGTACTTTAGGCTGCAAGTTGTAAGGTAAGAAAAGAGGATGATATTGCAACTGTGAAGACAGGAGCTGGTGGAAAACTAGCTTTACATTTATTGCTGATCAGAGCCATATAGAAGAAAAGAGGTCACTGACTTCACATGAAGCAGAGGCTGTGGGGTGCACATGGCCCACAAGGAGGCTGATACCTTAGGGGTGCATTATTTCACTTTTCTCCAGTGTCATTTGAGGGGAAGAGAAAAAATGGCTATGACCAAACAACCTTTTTGTTTTCTTTCAAAAAAAAAAGAGAAAAACCAAAGAGAAAACAACCTTTTTTGTTTTCTTTCATAAAGAAAAAAGAAAAACCAAAAAGAAAACCCAAAACCCCACTTCCAGGGACACAAAGCTGCCAAAACTTAGAATTAAAATGCAAACAGCAGAGACCTAATCTAATTCACAGGCATTAAAGCCTCAGGGTTCTTCCCAGAACCCATATTTTCCATCCTAATATCCTGTACCCCTTCTTTCTTTGAGAGGAAGCTGCTCTGATTGCCGTCTGTCACTCCTCTGGCACACAATAAACAGAGCAATCTGGAGTTAATTTAAGCACTTTAGCACATCAGGATACAGCTGGGAAAGGTTTTGGGAGAAAGGCTGGGGAGGAAGAACAGGGCTGCACACAGTCCAACCCAGCCTGTACACAGGAAGGTGGTGGAGATGGGCACCTTCCAACACCACTGCCTGCAGACAGGGTGTTGTGAAACTCCCCAGTCAGCCCAGGAACAAGGGAAACCTCAGTGCAAGGGGTTTAGAAGTCCATTCCTGAAAGCAGGAGTGGCAGGGCCACTGCTTCATGTAAGGAGTATTACAGCTGATCCTTGGTCAACCAAGTAGTAACCCAACCCCTCCTGGTGTCTACCACTTTTACATTTCACCCTCTATAAGCCAGATGTCTTTTTTTCTTCTTAAGTTTAGACACATGCATTGGTTTTACACTGTGCAAATGATGACTTGATTCCGGCCATTGGACAGATTTACATCTGTTTTTTACATCACTTTTGTTTGAGTTCTTAATCTCTTGGGGCCCTAGCTATACCCAGAATACATTGACTGAGTTCATTACCAGAAAGAAACACATACTTGCTGGCAAAAAAAAAAAAAAAAAAAAAAAAAAAAAAGAAACAAAAGTCTTTAGTTATTACTTACCACAAGGGACATTTTTAAAAAGTGCAGCATGCACCTTAGGAAGAAGCATGCATCCATCCATAAGCTAATTCTCACACCAAGCACATAAACCACAAAAGCTGAAACTCTTTACTCCAAAGAGTGAAGAAAATAACATTTTAACACTGGTGTTACAGTGGGGATGAAAAAGGCTAAATGTTCTGTGATCAGTTGTAACTGTTTTGCTTGAGGTAGACTGTGTCATTCTCTGAGAGATTATGATGAAAAGAAACAGGTAAGTTAATTGAACAAGCTGTCTCACATCCAGCATTGTCTAAGGCTCTCCCAACAGCCACCTGAGCTTTTGCTAAAGGCAACCAAGAATGCAGGGGAGGAAAGGCTTTTTATAAGGAAGAACTTTTGTAAGTCAATATGGTGATAGAGAAGCACAAGTAATGGAGAGTAATGGAAGTTTACATAAATAATATCTGTTCGCTCTAACGACCTCAGTAGTGTTTTTAACCAGTTTTCATAAATCCATTCTTCAGCAATGGGTTATGTTTTCCAGGCAGGGAAATGGCAGGCAACCTATTTGCTGAATGAGTGTTTCAGAATATGTTTTGCTTGTTGTTCCTTACTTTAACATCTTTGCTTGGTTACAAGTAACAATGGCTGAATAATATACTGCTGAATCTAAAAAAAGGATGTTAAGCTGGATAAAACTGAACCTATGTTTTCCAAAAACCAGAAAATAACTAGCATTTACAGCTGTGCCTAATACTCTCTTCTCCTTCATTTTGTCACATCAATACTAAATTCCAGGGAGTGACAAGAAGGAATACTTAAATTCAAAATTTTTAACTTATTAGTGATTATTTTATTCCAACTTTATGATTTTTTTCCCCAGCTACATGCCAAAACATGCCCTCTTTAATTACTCCCATGTTTGAATCTCTGCAATCTGCCGGCACCATGATAGTTCAGTCAGGCCACCAGCAATTTCCTCTTGGCAAGATCCACCCTTTCTCCAATATCATCATCCTTGAACTTTCTGCCACTTTTGATCGTATTTCCTGAATCCTGAAGTTGTGAAATCTCTCCTCTTGGCAACATCTAGCTGTACAGACCACATCCAGTCCTCAGATATACGCTATAACTCTCGGAGATTTTTAAGGGGAGTTGTTCACATGCTCAACAGGAACAACTGTAGACTTCAAAGGAACAGCCAATTGCATATTTTGCTCTTTGTGGGCATTGTAGTTTTAATAGGTTTGTGCCTAATGATCATTCCCTAGAACATTTACTCTGGAAACTATCCTTCACAGGGTAATTTTTTTCCTTTTCCTTTCCTGAAAGTGGGAAAAAAGCAGAAAAATCCAAAATGCACTAACACGATTCTTCTGCTCAAAGATAGTAGTTCACTGTAAACAGAGCTTTAGCCCTGAAAGGTCAAATGATTCACAGTACACCCATACCTCAGAAATAGGCTAATCCTACCATTTTCAGAAGACATCTTGCCTTTTTTTTTCTCTGCGAATTTCTTATCTAACACAGTGATATTAAAGCCATAAAGCACATCTGCTCTGTGATTGCCAAATTCATTTCTCCACTTGACAACCCTGATGCCACCACCAGTCAGAATTTATCATGTCATTTATATCATTGACCAAACCACTCACAAGATCACTCGGCCTGCTTAGTCCAACCCTGCAATAAGAAGCATTAAGTCATAGTAATGCAAACAAGGGGTGACTGAGGTGGTGGTGGCATCTCAAGTGGTGAGCTCCCCTAATCTCCACATTTACAGCTGCAGTCTTCATCTTCCTGACAAAGGACTTCTGCCCTCATGAGTAACCACTACCTGCCTCATATATTAGTGAGTCCACAAGTCACATCTCCCCTCTACTCCCACTTCAGCAAGGGAGTTTTACTAAATCCTACTTCAGATTTCTCCCAGGATTATGGAATATGTGACCCATTAAATTGGGCAAGGTCTTCAGGTCCATGTTTTCCCAAAGCCTATCTCCTCATTTGCCTTAGGCTGTAGGAAGGCCCTGACTGAACAAATTTAAACAATAGAGGTATTTAAAACCTCTCAGATCACACAAGAGGTCAATAATCCCTAAAAAGGCTGGTATGATTTTAAGTATGCTTACTTTTCACACAGTTTTGTCAAAATTATCTAGATTAATAAATAAAAGCTCTGTAGCTATTTCAAATGTTCAAGCTATCCAAGGTCACTTGGAGAGAATCACAGGAAGCCACATGCATGTCCTGAGCATCTGAGAGACCTTGGGGGCAATTGCCTGAGAAAGGAGGCACCTGTGGGCAGAAAAAGCCCCTAACCTTAGCCCCACACATCAGCATATCTGTCTACATAGCCATTCTTCCACCTGAGGCATACATTTTTCCTTTTAGGTATATTTTTTGGTTGGTTTTTTATTTGTTGGTTTTTTTGTTGTTGGGGATTTTTTTGCCATTGTATTCTTTCTGGTACCTTTGACTTTCTAATGAACTGTAACAGATGGTGAGCAATAGTTTCTCTCTCCTAGTTAATGCATTTGTGGCCAGTAAAATCTAAGTACTAAATTGTTTTAAACAATGGCTTTGCTTTTTCAATCCTTTGAAATCACTGGAACACAGCTTGATGGCAGCAGCATGTGCGATACATTCAAGTAGGTAGATATCAAATTATACCCTCTGCAGTAAGAACTGCAATTATGTACAACATTAGAGAAAAAAGTAATGGAATGTACCTTCTGTTTTTTAACCCTCATGAGTAACAGAAAAATAGTATTGAAAATATTTGGACTAAACCCATGCAGAGGATGTCTTTCTTTATATCCACTTGTTACAAATGCTTATTTGCTTGTAAAATGTGTTACAATGCTTCAGTGCAAATAGAAAGTAGACTTAAAGCAGACTCAAAGAGATACAACTATTAAAATTCTCATTAAGTTCTGCACACCAGATGTCAGCATATGCTATTTCATTGTTGATTTGATAAAGCATACTCTTGCCAGTTATCTGAAGCAGTACAATGCTTCAATACATCCAGTTCTCTGCAGTGATCAGTAACAATCTTTTGCATAGACTAAACATGGAGATCATCTACAATAGAAGAAGTCAGTAATGAAAAACCTGCTCTACATTTGCTGCATTATTTGGTTTTATGTATTGTAGGTTAAGGCCATTTATTCTAAAATATAAGTGAAATTACTGCTGAAAACTTCTGATTCTTCCCAACCAGCTCAAGCTACTCTGGAATCTTAACACAGAATTCAGGGTCAGCTCACTTCAATGTACACAAAGCTCTGGCTGTATTTTAACTTGAGAAAACACAATTGGAGGTCAAATGTAAGAGAGAGCACAGGCAGCATTCCACACGGCAGCAGTGCTCAAAGTTCAGATAAAGGTGGGGGTGTTTCCTCCTGCTTAAAGAGAAATGTAAAGATAGATGCTGTATTGTGAGAGACAGATACTCCAGTCATAGGAGGCATGTGAAAGTGTCTGGAAACACAGAGATTTCAAAAGGGCATGAAGAGGTACAGAGAAAGCAGAGGAATGATTAAAACCAAGCTGTAAGGAACTGAAAAAAAAACAAACAAGGAACCTTCCAAAAGGAGGGGAAATCAGCTTAATAGTTTCAGTGTTAGCACAAAGAAAGGAAAAAAACTGCACTGAACACTGCAGTAAGAGCTCTCCAAGACATTTTCACATCAGATTTTCAGATGATCTGATAGACTTAGCTGTGGCCAAATCTTAGCATCCACTGCCTAATAACTAACATGCTCATGGATTTCATTGTTTCTTCTGGTATTTTTAACTCAAAAAATCTGTAAAATGTATGGCTTCCTTTGCATTCAGCACATCTATATTCTGACCATCTCAATAAATTCTGCTGGTTTTACTCCAATTAATTAAAGCAGGGAGGGAAAATCTTACTATTTTAATGCACACTAATGCGATATTGCCCACCAATATTGATCCATTATACTCTATGTATGAGAATAACATGAAATAATGAAAAGTGAAGGAAGAACAGTTGTGCAGAGCTTTTATTTGGAAGTTCTTACATTCTTCTGTAGAGTTTAGCCTAGCAGCATGCTTTAGTTCTGGAATATTCATAAATATACAAAACAGATGTACTAACCAACCCATAGTTTATACGGACATATATGAAAAAAAAGAAAAAGCAGGGAAGGAAAAAAGATCCAGAACATCTCAGCAGGGATTCAAATAACCTTTTTCAGATACTACTTTTGACTAAGGCCATCTTACAACACCTGCAAGTTCTTCCAAATTCTTAACCCAGACCAGACAACATTGCATGCTTCTTTCCCAAGTGAATCAATGATTGATTTTCCCTGTGTTTCTACAGGGCTGTCACTGATTGACAAAGTAAGTCCCTTGGAGAAGCAATAAAGCTTTGTGTCAGACAGTTCTGGGTTGTTTCAAACAATATCTATCCGTTACAAAGGAAACCTAAAAATGTACGCATATACAATATCAAACTTTGCTTTAATTCTATTAAGCAATTATTGAAAAAATACTGAAATAAAGAACTGTTAAAAGCTAAGAAATTCCATTCTGATAATTTTGAATGGCCTTCTATAAAATAATGTACTGGTAGGATTCTCACTCCTGGGAGATAAGGGCCAAGTAAAGAGTGAAGACAGGATTCTGAATTTTAGGGAAGCAAACTTCCAGCTCTTCAAGAAGCTAGGCAATAGGACCCCCTGAGAAAGTGCCCTTGAGGACAAGGGTGCAGAACAGAGCAGACAGATCTTTAAGGACATGGAGGGCAAAAGCCCTTGAACCCCAGGCATAAGAAATCAGGGAAGGAAGGCATGGCAGAGTCAACCTGCTGGTAAAACTAAGGGGCAAGAAGAAAATGCACAGACAGTGCATTCCACAATGTGGAAGTATGGACAGGTATTCTGGGAAGAGTACAGGGATGCAGTCCAAGGCATGTATCAAGGTATGGCAGGAGCTGTGCATCCCTTGGTAAGGGATGCAAAGAGTAACAAGGGCTTTACAGCCAGGATAGGAAGGTCAGGGGAAGTGTACCTCCACAACAAGGATGACTAACAAACTGGTAAGAAAGAATGAGAAGGCTGAGGTATTCAACAACTTTTTTGCCTCAGTGTTCACTGACAGTCTCTTTTTTCACACCTCTTGAGTGGAAGAACCACAAGAAAAGGAGCAACTGTAAGAGAAGATCAGGTTCATGACCACCTGAGTAATTTACATAAATCTACAGGAACTGACAAAATGCTGATCAGCCCAATGGCCTTCTAAAACAAAGTGACTACATCAGTGGACAAGGGAAAAGTTATGGAGGTTCTTTATCTGGACTTCTATAAAGCCTTTGACACTGTCCCTCAAAACATCCTTCTCTCCAAATTGGAGGGATGGATTTGATGGGTGGGCCAATCACAGTACAATGATTTGGCTGGATGGTCACATTCAGAGAACCAGTCAATCTCCCAATGTCTGGATGTAGACTGATGATGAGTGGTGGCTCTCAGGGTTCTCTATGGGGACAAGTACTAATTAATACCTTCATCTGTGGCACAGACAGTGGGACCAAGTACACCCTTGGCAAATTTGCAGACAATACCCAGCTGAGTGGTGCAGCTGACATGCCTGAGGGACAGGAAGGATCTCTTCCAGATCCTGGACAAGCTCTAGATAGAGTGTTTTGGAATCTTATGAGGTTCAACAAGTCCACGTGCTGGTGCTCCACCTGGGTAAGAACAGCCCTGGTACCAGCACAGGCTGGGGATGGACAGATGGACAGATCCCAGCAGCCCTGCCCAGAAGGACCTGGGGCTGCTGTGGGGGAGAGGCTGGACATGACCCAGCCATGGGCACTCCCAGCCCAGAGAGCCAAACGTGTCCTGGGCTGCACCCAGAGCAGTGTGGGCAGCAGGGCCAGGGAGGGGATTCTGCCCCTCTGCTCTGCTCAGGCCCCACCTGCAGGGCTGCATCAGCTCTGGGCTCCCAGCACAGGAAGGACATGGAATTGTTGGAGTGAGTCCAGAGGAGGCCACAAAGATGGTCAGAGGGATGGAGCACCTCTCCTATGAGGACAGACCTAAAGATTTGGGATTGTTCACCTTGGAGAAGAGAAGGCTCCATGGAGACCTGATGGCACCTTCCAGTACTTTATGGAGGTTTGTCGGAAAGATGGGAACAGACATTTAACCATGGTCTGTTGTGGCAAGACAAGGGGTGATGATTTTAAAACTAGAAGAGGGTAGATTTAAACTGGATATCAGGAAGACATCTTTTATTATGAGGTTGGTGAAACACTGGGACAGGTTGCTCAGAGAGGTGGTGGATGTCCCATCCATGTAAATATTCAAGGCCAGACTGGAGACGAGGTTCTGAGCAACCTGATCTAGTTGAAGATGCCTCTGCTCTCTGCAGGGCACACTCCTAGAGTCCAATTAGAGGACACTCTCTTTCTTTCCCACAGGAAGTGAAAGACATTTCATGATTTGGATACCTTAGATGGGCAATCAGGGAAATGGAGAGAAACACATACTCACTGGGTCCCAGTAAAATATGCAAGACCAAATTCCTTAATTCCAAAAACTAATTTCCTCCTTTCCTCTCCTCACACTTCTGATATATTTCCACTGCGCAACATGTGAGATCAGAATGATCAAGGTTTGAAAAGAAACTCAAACTCTCATGAATTTGGGACATTTCCCCCCTTCCTTTGTTGTGCTAAAGCATTAAAAGATTTTACAAGCTGTAAACAGCAACAACAAAAACACACTTCTAACCCTCAATCTTACAGCATCTACCCCAGTAGATGCTGTAAGATTGAAAGAAGCAATCCTACCCCAGTACCACTGACAGCCAGGCAGCAAAATTCCCCTTACAAAGGATGAATTACAATGGATGATGGATTGAGAACAGGTTTTTCAACCATCTTTGTCTCACTGCTCCAAGAGTATGAGCCACTAAACTGGACAACAGAAGGGGTTTCTTCTTTCTCTCCTCCGTGTAATTCTGGCTTGTTTTCCAATACTAGGAATTTTATTTTTCCCTCTGATATTGTAACACTGCACTTTAAAAATCCAATTCAACTCTGCCTTGAATACTAGCAACCATGTAGGTTCCCTTAATTTACAACTAAGCAATAATGAGTGTAACTAATATAGAAAATATATATTCAATTCAAAATGGCAAAATTCAATTCAAATATATATTCAATTCATCCACAGTTTAGTTCTGCAAACATTTCTTACATGTTATGTATCTCATGTTCCTTTGAAGGGCTGGGGCTTTAGGAGCAATCATGTTCTTAAACTTAATCAGAACCACATGGAGGTCAGTGTGAGGGTCCATACAACTGAGGCAGAACTGGAAAGTATATTAAAAGTTAACTATGAAATTATTTCATATGTAACCTACAGAGTTTAAAAAGCCATTTTAACAATGTTACCGTCTTGGTATTGTTAAAAACAGAGCATGTCAATGAAATTAATCATGCCACCTTCAATATTTCTACAAATCAGATTTCTGAAGGTTGCAACTAAAAATAAACAAAAGATGTAACATGCAAACAACCTCAGACAAGTGAAAAAGATGGAAAGAAGAAAAAAGTCCCTATTCCTATGCCTTTTCTCCTGTTGCCTGTTTCTGATCGGGAGACTACAGAAGAGCCAAACCCCTGCAGTTTCATTCACATTACGTGTTGACATCTCTATTCCATAATGCAAATCTGGACTTAGTACAATTTTGTTTTAAACACTATTGAAATTACAGAGGCAGTAAATAATTCACATTAGTAAAGAGCAAAGAATGGAAATGACAAGCAAGAGCAATTCAACGATTTAAAACCTTTACAGGTATTTAGCAGACATGATAACACTACATATTATTTAATGTGTATTACGTAATTTAAAAATGAAGTGATGTATATAAGCAGGGGACAAGTCTACTTGTCTACTAATAGGTCATGCCTAATCGTGGTACACAATTTTGAATGAAAACTACAAGCAGTTGCCAATACCAACAAAACAAGAAGGCAACTAGTGCTTGGTTTGGTTGGGCTTTTTTTAGCTTTTTGTGTGAATTTTGCATACGTGAAAGGGAATTAAACAGCACTTATCACTGCCAGACACAATATAAACAAACATTAGACAGCATCAGTGAACAGCTCTGCATATGCATCTCATCTTTGACCTCCAAGATTCTGGCTGAAAGTCTAGGTCACAGAACAGGACTTCAGAGCCCTTTGTATGTGTGATTTAAGCTCATGGTTGTGAGTCACAGTTCAACAGAGAACACTGCCAATAATCCTGGTAAAAGATCACATTTGGGGAAAATTTTTCCCCTCTGATCTTCACAGCATAAATAATGCTTACTCTGTACATGTTCCAAGTGCAGAACTCCCATTGAGGTTTCATTAAAAGAAAAAGAGTACAGAATACACAACAGAGATCTACACTGTGGAGTGGAGACTGGCAGCATGAATTGGAGAATAACTTTGCCCTTAATTTGAACTCACGCTCTTCCCTCCTTCCCCACATTGCACCTGAAAGATCCACGTGTAGCTGACTACTTTTGAGTCATGCTGCAAGTATGACAGAAGGGCAATCACACTCCCTCTGATGACTCACACAAAACAGGTATTGCCCACAAAATGAACCAAAATCATTCAGTAAAACCAGCTGATGAAAAAACATCTGCTGTGTACTCCAGTCTGATGTTGTTTACGCAGAGTGGGAAGAATAACCTTGAAGGTTTAGTGTTCAATGGCAGAAATGCCACTTTTCTTCAGAGTGCTGACACATTACTGTATCTCCAGTGCTTGATACAGATTTATTTGTGTATGTGTGATGGAAGCACTATGGAAAGCCTTTCAATTAGAGGGACAATAGAAAATGACACCTTCTAATATAGAATTCTGCTAATGTAATTCTTGTTGTGCTTTAAATACAACCATAGGGGTTTTATTTTCCATCCAGGGAATATAATACCTTTCCTGCATCAGAGCACCTTTTGCTGAACAACTTTCCTGAGCATTTACAGAGTAACTCATATAAATCAACCTCTGTGGTTTTTTGCAACTCACCTAAACTGTCTCTTTATTCTCCTGACTTTTTCAAAGCTGGGGAAAAAAAATTGATCTCATGGGAAAAGAAATTGATGTACACAAGCTTCCACTAGTTTAGCCCTACTAAAGCTGCATGAACAATGCCCTTCTCCAGACCATTGAATTTTTTTTTTTTTCTGGACACAACAGAAACGCAGAAGGAAATTTTAACCCCAAACCAACAGGAATAACCTGTTCATAGGTCTGCAGTGGGCAGGTTAGACAAGACACTGTCAGGAAAACTGTGGATTTGTCCTACTGACAGGAGAAGTGAACTTGACCACTTTTTGGGTGTAGAAAATTCTGACACAAAGAAGAAAGGCTTCTCAAGCACTATTACAGAGAACAAAACCAGTATATTTTGAAAGCAATCATAATTTAAGGCAACCTTTTGGGAGCTGTGGGGAATTATTAAACATTATTGTTAATACACAAAATGAGCTGTTTTCAGTATTCATCTCATTCTGAGAGAAAAATTATTAGCATAGCTATTAACATGCTTAAGTCAAAGCTTTACAAAAAACTGGCCCATTTGCAAAATTCTGGGCAAAGTTCACTTCCAAGTTTCATTTACAAATGAACTTCACTTCAAGCACTAGTGGCATTCACTAAAAACAGGAAGAAAAATTCAAGATTCAACTTATGATGGAGTTTTTAACCATGAAGACAAAAAAGAAGCTAATATCTCTTACATGAGGTTACTCCCTGTTCAGGAACTTGGCTTTGGAGTGTTAGGTTTTGCATGGAAAAAGCTGGATGGGTGGGGAGGGATTAATGCTAGATGGAACAGAAGATAAACAAACATTTCCTACAAAATATTCTGGGTTTTCAGAGGATTTTAAAAGGGGAGGGGAGGAGGGAGTCAATACATTGTCTATCAACACCTTTCAGTACTGATTTTAAATCCATTCCTACCATAACATTTCCACCTTTGCTAACATATTTCTAAAAATGCAGTCTCATTATTATAATCTGCATCATACAACAGAGAATGTATTTTTTAACTTCTGAGTTATCACTCATACTTTAACATGGAAAAAACCTGAAAACAAAAATAGAATCCAGCACTGGAGTACAAAACACCAACCACATGCACTTTTCCCTGTCACTGACATGTAACAATTCTAACCAATGCAAGTACAGTGACCTGTCAGAACCTCTGCCCATATAAAAATAAGATTAAATAAACAAGAAACAGAAAAATAATATTTGGGAACAGATGAACTCAAATAACTAGTGTGATTGAAGGTGCTTGCAGTTAAGGCACCTGTGCTTATTTCCACTTAGGAAGCAGCAGATGCTCAGACCATAGATGCTCAGGCATCTTCCTTGCTGGCAACACATCAAACCTCTCAGAAACCTCTGAAATACCAATTAAAACATGTCTTCAGGTCTGTAATAAAAAAAATCTGAGATCATAGCCTTCAAAATCAGCACCTCAGACATCACAGACAGAGAATAACTGCTCTAGTCAGTTGGCTTGGGCAATCTGCAATAAGAAGGCTCTCTGAAATCCCTTATAAGCAAAAGTGAAGGAGTAGGAGTTTTCGTTTTTGAACAAAGATATCAAGAAGATAAAAAAATGCCCTTAAGGAATCAGGGAAAGCCAAAATTGTAGTCTCAAAGAAGGCACTGGAAATAGGAAAAAGAAAATCCCAGTATTTCATTAGCCAAAAGCCACAATATGCTGGAATGAAAGAGAGGGGAAAAAAAAAAAAAGAAAAAAGGAAAATATGAAATTTTGTGGGGGGAAAAAACCTAGGGGTATGATTGAGACTGTATAAACATCAGTAAGTATGTCCAAAACAATCTGTGCTCTTATTAATCATAATTCTACAATGATAAAAAGACTGTCTTTTGGAGTGAAAACAGTCATCACTGTCACATGCTCCATTATGGAAAGGATTTATGTGGTTTCCTCTTAGCAATGTAAACCAGGGTTTGAAAAGTTCCACGTGTTTTGCTTCTCGAAGCCCTCTCATGGCAACTACCGGGTATTGCAGTACTAATCCACATTCAAAAACGGCAAGGAATACTGGAAGAAAGGAGTGCTGCTCCAGAGTGTTTAAGTATAACTAAAAGCTGAAAGTTAAATAAAGCAAAGCATAGTAGCTTTAATACAGAACGGAATTAGGGGTCACAGTCCTTTGTCTTAATGTTGGCAAGTTTACACCAAAATTTCTTGTAATACCTTGCAGAAACTATAATCACATCATAGTCACAGCAAATCCCCACTGCTAATCCCAAATCACAGTTCTGTATTTGAAGCAGAATTTGGACTCCATGCCCATGTAAATAGTTCTGAGCCAAATTAGTATCATTTTAATGCCTTTTATGACCTTTATTTTAAATTGAGGCCCTCATCAGGGACATTGGTAGTTACAGTCTCCTATGATTGCTAAAAGGAAAAATATTCCTTATCTCGCACTCTCTTTGATTTCAAGTGGACAAAAGGCCATGGGTACCTACCAATGCTGCATTCATTTTCATCTGCTTTGCTCAAACAAGCAATGATTTCATTTTCATCAATGATCTCGTTAGCACAGACTTATTTGTATCTGCAGTGTAAAAAGTAGTCCATAAAAGCAAATTCTACTTCATATCAAACCAGTCAAGACTTTTCAAGCTATTATTTGATACACAAATATAACACCACTTACCACTAAACCTGCTCACCTTTTTCTTATTTACTTGTAGATATAGCCTGTCTATCTGTTCAAAAAGACACCAGAGGGTTGATTTTCAGGACACGCTGGTGGAGTCAGACTGTGCTGATGACCAAACATAATGAAGTTACATTTTTATCCTGGTATCTCCATCAGGCCACTTTAAAGAGAAACTGAAGTTCTTCTACACATTTCACAAGGCTCTTTCAAAACGTGCAGTATTTCCATTTGTCAACTGGCATGTTTTCAAGGCAATCCCTCTTGAGCCATAACAAATAGGAAGAACCATGAAAGAGTATAATAATAAAAAAAAACCCTATCACAAGATCAAAGATTACATCATATTCTATGGGTCTTAAATATGTACCCATTAAAAAGAGATCTACAACCATTTGAGTTTAAGGTCAACTCTTCACACGGAAATAGTCCGAGGAGTATGTTTGTTGCATCGTTACTTGCTATAGTACAAAATACAAAATTACCACCTGTAAACTATCCTTTGGACAGGACTTCTAAAGCATGGAGAGATACAAGCGTGAAAGTGTGAATTTTGGCCTCAACTAAAAAGGAAATAGTAACGGATCTAATAAAATGTACCATAAAAGTAGGGCCTTCTTTTTCCTCTATAGACTTTTAACAACACCTTTATCAAACCACACAGCGAACAAAACAGAGAGTGCCTTTCTCATAGAATGGTTTGGGTTTGAAAGGATCTTTAAAAATCATCTAGTCCAAGTCCCTACAATGAGCAGACTTCTTCGACTACATCGGCTTATTTAGTGCCCCATCCAACCTGACCTTCAATGTTTCCAGGGATGGAACATCCACCACCTCTCTGTGCAACCTGTTCCAGTGTTTCACCAACCTCATTATGAAAAAATATCTTTCTTATATCTAGTCTGAATCTGTTCTACTTCAGTTTAAAACCATCACCCTTTGTCCTATCACAACAGATCCTGTTAAAAACTGTCCTGATATTTTTTATAAGTCTACTTTAAGTACTGAAAGGCTGCAGCAAGCTACCTTCAGAGTCTTCTCCTCTCCTTGCTGAACAACCCCAACTTTCTGTCCTAATAGTGAAGGTGGTCCAGCTCTCTGATAATTTCTGTGGCCTCCTCTGGACTCACTCCAACAATTCCATGTCCTTCCTGTGCTGGGAGCCCAGAGCTGATGCAGCCCTGCAGGTGGGGTCTGAGCAGAGCAGAGCAGAGGGGCAGAATCCCCTCCCTGGCCCTGCTGCCCACACTGCTCTGGGTGCAGCCCAGGACACGTTTGGCTCTCTGGGCTGGGAGTGCCCAGAGTGCCCATGGCTGGGGCATGTCCAGCCTCTCCCCCACAGCACCCCAAATGCCTCTGGGCAAGTGTGATGATTTTGTGTCTTTAACATTGCTCATTTAACTTATGGATAAACTTTATCAGTCCCCAGATTCTCCCTTGCAGTCTTCATTGAAATCCTTAAATTGATTCTTAATCCCACAGAATGGGAAGATCTTTCTTGGAGAGAGTTCCTGATCACAAAGAAAAGGGTGTGTCCCCTGCTGTGTCCCACCAAGCAAAAAGAGTGCCAGAACAGACTTGAGGAAGGGAGAAGCACTTCTTCAAGCAGACATGTCCTCAAGAGTGAAGGTAAATCACACTACATTCATATTATAGCTACCAGGGCACTCCAGGACTCCCAGTTCCAAAGGACCTGGAAGCTGTGCAGGGAGATCTCACACAGCACAGCTCTCTGCATGAGATACTCAGCTGCAGACTCTCGTGTGTTTCTTTTCAACCATGTTCTAATGTCCATTCTGAAACACACCATCTGCAAAAGCACTAAACAAAACATAGAAAAACTGAATAATTTGACACTTTTTTTCCTTTTTTTGTCTTTTAAAAATGTTTTATGGTTGTTACACTTGATTTTTGAAACTGGGTCTTTATTGCATGCAATGTTTTATGCCTGTAAAGAATAACTGTGTGAAGAGAGAACACTGAAAAAAACCCCAATCATTGGCCGCTGCTTAAATGCTGCCTGATTCAAGTCCAGTTTCCATGCATTGTAATCATATTAAATTTAACTCCTGGAAGTTTGAACTGTCAATTAACTCAAAATAAGTCCCATTAGATAGCGTAGACATTTGATTCTCCTGATTGACTCTTGTTGAAACATACCTGCAACTGACTGCAAAATGATCACTGTTAAAAAACACAGCAGACTCTTGTCATTCAGAAAAATAAATGCTTCATAAATGAAAAAAACCAAGTTTGTCTTTTTAATTCACTCATATCTTGTAATTCTAGCTCAGATGTGTTTAGCTTTATTCCACAATATACTGAACAAACATTACTGAAATAACTCTACCAAGCCCCATCAGCAACAACTGGATTTTTTCCATGTGGAATAAATACTGGTATCGTTTTCCATATGTCTTTGCTTACTTGCAGTTCTAAATATAAAAACATTGCAAACAGAAACAGGAATAGAAGAGTTATCAAATCCTGCTAGAGCCAAAACCTGGACATGAATGTAACATCATAAGGCAAACAGGTTTGGACTCAAAATGAAATTCCAAGATTCTGAGCTGCTAAACTCAAAACACATCATCATCAGCGCATTTTCATCAAACTTCGGTTGGTTCTTTTCTTGTTTTGCTTGTCTGTTTGTTTTAGCTGTTTTTTCCTGTATTTGAAGTGTTCACAGAAAATTAATCTGCCACTTTGACAGCCCTAATAGGTGAAGTGTGGACAAAAGAACAACTGTATGCATTGAAAGGCTGCTTCCCACTTCCAACCAAACAAGAGCAAATATGTTCCTGAAACCCAGCCAAGCAGCCCTATTTCAAAAAGGTTCTGCTTCATTCTTAATTCAGAAACAAAGGAGACTGCTTTGCAATGTATTATTTGCATTACTCTAATAATCTAAAAACTGGGTCATGTGCCTGTACATACAAAAACTTAGATGGTAATTTGGCTGACTAGACTGCTCATCGTATTTTCAGCTCTTCTATTGACAGACCTTTGTTTCACGGGAATAAGATGCCAGTGAAATACTTCAAGAAAGACACAAAAATGACATGTCACCCTAAAGTTAGGGAAAGAAACAATTTTGGCTTCAAACTGCTTGCTGTCTGGCTGTTTGTGCTTCATGCAACACGTGACAGTTCACAGACAGGGCAGACTGCTTCAGAAGAAATAAATTTGTAGACAGCTCTCAGTAAGGATTCAATTCTGACAGATCATCAGTGTCAAGTAGGATACTTCTAACTCCACTGCACTCCTCAGATTTTACAAAGATATTTTTACACTACCCAGGAGCATCCCCCATTTGCACAGACACTACTTCAGAGTTGTTTTTGTCAAGATCAAGAAAGCCCTAAGAGAAGGGAGAGAAACCCTTGTTTCCCTTCAAGTCCTGCTCAACTTTCATCACTCTTCTGTCCTAAGAAAATATCCAGAGGAAAGACAGAGGGGCCAGATGTCTCTGTAGTCAGCTTGTTAGACACTGCAGCAAAGTGACTACTGAAAGAATACTTGAAGGAACTTACCAGTAGAGAAAACAAGAACTGTGTTGTCCCAAAGACCGTATGCTTTCAGAGCATCCGTAAGATTTCCTACTGCCTCATCCATAAGAGTCACCATTCCCGCATAATGGCGTCTCTTCACATCTTTTATGGAAGAATATGGTTTCATGTACTCCTCAGGGACCTCGAGAGGTTCATGCACAGACTGAAAGGCAAGATAGAGAAAGAGGGGCTGGGGTGGAAGGGAGAGAGTGGAAATTAGTTGAACATAAAGTACTAAAGTGCAAAAGTTACTGGAGCAAAAGCAGGCCTGATTTTTCAACAGCACAGGTAGTCTGTTTTCATTTCTTCTACAACTTCTACATTTTCTAATCTCTGCACAAAAACTAAGAAAGCTTTGAAAAATTACTTTTGAAAAGCTGTGGAAAAACATCAGGTGTACCTTTTCTTCATAGCATAATTGCTAATGATTTCTTTCTGTTAAACTTCTCATCTTAAACTTCCCATTTCTTTTTAGTACTGCAAACTACTTGCTAAACCATTTCTAAAAATTTATTAATTGTGTTATAATAAAAAAATGGAGAAGGGTAGCAGGCCAGGCCATGAAGGACCATGCAGGACCTTCTCACATCTCTGCAACTACTGAATAGCCCTGAATTACAGCTCAAACACAGCTCTCTCTATTAATATTTTATTAACTTTAAAAAAAACACTCTTTAATGCTGTAGTTATCAGAATAGCAGCTGTTGCCTGTACCTTCTCAGTTTTGTGATTGGCTATAAGATCTATAGCCCTTTCTGTGAACAAATTTGTGGAGTAGGCATTTTTAAATCCAGTTGCAACTTCTTCTCCGTCTCGAAAGTCCAGAGCACAGCGCGTCACATTCTTGGCTCTGATGAGGACACAGCGGTCGTGAGTGTAATAATCCTCACTGCCCAGGAGGTAGCCTAGAGCAGGAAAAGATGTCAAATGAGCAGGCCAACATCGTGTCACATAAACACATACATCAGGAGTGGAAAAGAAGTCAAACATAAATGTCAAAACATTAGTGGTTTTGAGCTAAAACACTAATTCAACCCCGGACCACCTACTCTGATACCCCGACACATCTAAGCAGCTCAACATTTAATATCTCATAGGCTTTTCATTGCCAATGCAAGTAGTAGTTTCAAAAGAAATTAAACATTTTGAAAGCAGTTCAATGACTTCTTATTTATATTTTGATGTCCAGGAGAATTAAACTAATGCACTGAGAGCCAAGGCAGTGATCTAGACATGAACTAGTCTGATTTTTGGTGGTATGATTTTCTATGTTTGTATTTTGATGTAAGGCTCCCACCTCTATTGCAAAGTTTGGAATTTTTAAAATCACTTATTCAAAGACACCCAAGTATGAATCATCTTTTATGTCTGCTGTAATGTAATTTCTGATCCACTGCTGACACCAGCTGGTGAAGAAAAGACATTATAATTTAGAGATACCCAAAATAAATTAGGAAGAAATTCCACATGTATAGATTTGCTCCTATCTAAGGCTAGCCTGTTAGGCATGGAGAGCCCTTGTGTTCTAGCAGTCACAAACAGAACTTTTCAAAATCACTTGAATCCCAAAAATTACACTTGAAATTAGATTTTAGATTTCTCCCCCAATATCCTGAAAAAAATGGATGAATCTGAAAAAGATACAGTCCTATGTTCTGAAAAAAAGAACTCGGGACAAAAATCCAAGACAGAAGAAATTTACTTGAACATTTTTTTTCAGCAGCTGCAGATAGTAATTTCTGCAAAAACAAATGTACAGAAAAAGTGAAATTACCTTATATACAATATAAATGTCTAATATATTTTTAGGAGGAAAAAATGGGTAACCTTTCAAAAGTTAAAGTGATTTTACAGACAGACTGCTTACAGCAATGTACTCAGAGGCACATGTTGCATTTTTTTCCACTTTGAATGCCCACTGGGGCAGAGTGCATCAAGTGTGCCATGGAATCAAACACCCCTAATAATAAACAGTGCCTACTGGAATTACATGAGCATTGCAAGACATTAAATCACTATTAAATCCTCTGAAAAATAATGTCACATTGGGCAGCCATACTCAGAGCTAGCCTGTCCCCAGGCCCCTGCATTCAAAGCCTGCTCAGTCCCATGGTGACATTTCACAAGGAACAGCAGCCCATCTACACTTGTGCCATCAAAAAGACCCCAAGCTCCTGTGAAGGGATGGGAGAAAGCACAAATGTTTAAGCACTGAGCCATTATATTCCAATCCACATATATTAGCTTAATTCAGTAGTGAAACCATGGCCCTGAGCTCCCTGAAGAATCAAAAGAAGTAAATTATCTAAGGGAACAGTTTTTCCCACTTAATGTTTGGACTAACGTAGTTCATAAAAGGCATACACATAGCACAGCCACACTCTTCATTTAAGCCTCAGGTTAGACAAGACCAACACAGGCTTCTGCATTGAAATGAACTACTTTGAAATTCATCGTTCAAGGAAAGTGTCTTAAGAACAACCAAGTGGAGATGGACTTCTTTGAGTTCAGTGCTGTAAGAATGAGATGTACAGCAGACAGCCCAAGTTACATCACATCTGTGACACCTGTGCAAAACTAATGTACGTGGAACTGATACTGGGGCAGGAGCACAAACAACACTTGGAACAATAAACAATGGATAGCTACAAGTTGGTCTGCAAGTAATGCACTCACACCTGGACAATCTGTTGTTTGGTCTGAGAGTTTCACTTCCTAACTTGTGATTTTTTTGGATACTACTTTATAGAGGCTTTCACATCATCTCACCACCAACTCTGGAAAACCAAAGCTACACAAACTAGCCATAACCCCCATTCCTCATTCCCCTGTGCTGCTGTAAGTAGGAGACAGAATTTGGAGTAAAAAGTTAACTCTGAGAAGGAGGGAGGGGTGAGGGAAAATGGTAAGGAGAAATACCTTAGAGCAACACAGTAATTCTGATACTTTCTTCAATGTGTTTTTAAGCTTTAGCACACATTTAAGGCATTATCATTTTTTAAGCAATGATACTTTGGAAATATGCCTATCCAGGTATGGCTTTACCTATAAATCGACAGCGTATCTGCTGTTGTTACAAGAATGAGGCAGTTTCTCAGTGTTCCTTTTCAACACTGCATTTATTGCCCATGTTAAATCAAACCATTACCAAAGAAAGTGTCAAATCCTCTGCGGGTTGGAAGGCATTCTTTTCTGTACATCCCCAAATGCCATTTCCCCACCATGTGAGTGACATATCCTGCCTCTTGAAGTAACTCTGGGAGGAGTTTCTCATCCAGTGGCAGACAGCTGGGCTGGCAAGGCCAAATTATCTGGTGTTGTAAACCTGTGTGGATCTAGCAGAGAAAAGAAAAGAAGCGAGAGAGATCACTTACAGTGCAGCCCATAGGTTAATTTATAAGCAAAAAGAAGCACAGCTGCATTAGAGATTAGCATCAGTTTTAGGAGCTCTTCATTTTACCAATATAGCACTAAAGATGATGAGGAAGCTGCAGGTAGAGGGCAGAGGTTGCATGGAGAAAAACAAGAAAATAGCACTGCAAAAGTTAACATCTTCCCAGGCATAAATCAAGCACAATTGAAAAAACAACAAACAAACACAAAGCCTTTTCTGCTTTTAGCTAGAAATCTAACAGGTAAGAATTACCATTATGGTCTGTTTGAAGACATCTCAAGACCGAATGAGAGATTTTAAATGGGACTGAAATGGGAAAAAATGCAGATGGCAGGTGAAGCTATCAAGCTTTTACCTGTATCAGAAAACAGTCACTGGAGGAAAGGTCAATAAAAGAAAACTACTTTTCCATTACTCTTCTAAATGGACATTATATATACACACCTGTATATTTATTTGCACACTTTAAATGAGGACAAGCACTATTGAAAGCATTTGGATATGGGGATGACACAAGCTTTACACTGACTAGATCTGATATTTAATAGTTCTACTAAAGTTTCCAGTCTTCCTAAGTGGTAAATTTTGTATTTCTTTACAAAATCATCACTGACAACAATACTTTGAGTGGCATATCACGCTTGATATAACAAACCTCCTCAACATACTATAAGCTAGCTTTTGTCAACTTCTCTGTCTTTTCCACAATGAAAAAGGCACTACCCTAAACCTAGGCCTGAAAACATATGTACACAAGTATATATATCTTCTTTGTATATATATCTTTATATACTAAATATTTCTAGCAATCTGTGTATGTCAAAGCACAAAGCCTCCAAGATCCCCTGGAGCAGATTACACCAGATTTTATAACTCCACTAAGCACACCAGTGTAGCAAGCTGCATGATTAGCTTTCAGAGCATTGCTTTGAAATTTAGCAACTCTCTGAACTGACTTTAAGAAAAATAAGCCCTGATTTTAGGCAAGTGGGTACAGCCCTTTTCTAAAGGGCCTACTGCTTCCTCATTTTCTTTGAACAAGGAGGTTCCAAAACTTATAGTATAAATTTTATATTATATCTAAAAACATTTAAAATATTTTAAAATGCTGTATTACAGAAAACATTAATATACAGAATTACACAAGCTAGAAAAGCATTGTAATTTCTTGCACTGTATCTGGAAAATGAGAAAAAGGAGAAGGAGGCAATAATAAAAAAAAAAGATCTATAACTGTCTTAGACCAATATCATTGCTTTTCCTTCATATGGATTGCAAGGTGACTACCAAAATTTCAGCTCCAGGGAGGACCAGATCTAGGTTACTTTCTCAAGTTTCTAAGCAACTATTAATTGTATCCATAGGTAAAACAATTTAAAAAAAGATCTCACATATTTGCTGCATAATATAATTATTTGCTGAATAATTACTGCTGCACAGAATGTCTCCTAAATATATATATATTAAAAAATATTACTTTCATTTTCTAATATTATATTACTCAGTTGCAACAAGGTCAACACAAAGATTATTAAATTATCAAGCCAGATGTATGGGATAAATTTAAATCCAGACTGAACTATAGATATTTTCAATGCCTACTTTTAAAATGTGATGCAGCAGTGGCCCCTCTCTTGGAAAGCAGGTTCAGAGTATGAACTGTATTTTAAAAATAGTCCCCATGAAAAAATATTTTAGGTTATTTAATAGAACAACTTTAAGAGTTGGTAAAGATAATGTAAATTGCATTTTCCTATTCATCATTGATTCATTCTTCGAATTTCCAGGAACAGGGCAAATGCTGCTTGGAAAGTGGGTCACCTAGAATAACCTTCCTGCAACAAGAGTTAGCATCCACTAATAAAGGATAACATTTATTTTCTTTCATTCAGAGCAGTTTATTAGGCAATCACTATGGTTAACATGAATGTGTGAGACTTCTTGAGATAGAGGGGAAGTTTCTGAAACACACTTAACCCTTTCTGAGTTTCTTCTTCCTGTCCATGCCGTCTGTCCATGCTTTTTTTTCCCCGTTTCCCCACTCCCCGTGTTTCTGCCAAAATCACAAAAAGGATGGGAAGGGGTAGAATGATACCAGTATTATAAAGCCCAAATCTTACACCTGTAAAACTTGGGAAGGAAAAAAAAGAAGAGAAGGAAAAAAAAAAGTGGGAAAAGTCAGGATAATGGCTACAAACTATTTGGACACCCAGACTAGTGACCACTCTGCGTGCGCTCCTTGATGGAGTGCAGAACACCTACGCCTCCGGTACCAGGCGGAGGTGAACGCACAGCTTGTGACGCCTCTGGGCGCTGCACTGGAAAACATGTTACAAAACTGAGCAACTGGTGCTCATCTCCTGCCTGCGTCTCGACCGTGTGCCTCTCCAGTGGAAAAATATCCAGGAGTCAGATGACTAGGGCAGGGATCTCTTCCACGACAAGGCTGCCGAGCCTGTTAATCCAACCAAAAAGCATGGAGAGCACCTCGGCTTTTCTGGAACAGAACAATTCGCCCTGATTCTCATTGAACTTTCATCGTACGAACGATGTCTCGTTCACTCCCGAGCCGGCAAGGCGAAGTGAAGTTAGCGCTCCAGAGCAGCTGGTTTGGCAGCTCAGCGCTCTCCCCGGCACAGAGAGCCCCCCGCGATCCCAGCGGAACGGGGAATGCCCGAAGCAAGCAGGGAGCACCCGCAGAGCATCCCGCGGGGCCGGGAGCGCCCGCCCTACCTGGTAGCGGCCCGAGAGGAGCTGGCTGCGGGACGGCGTGCACAGCGGCTGGGTGTAGTAGCTCTCCAGCCGCACGCCGCCCGCCCCCAGCGCGTCCAGCCGCGGCGTGCGGATGGCAGAGCCGTGCCAGCCCACGTCGCCCCAGCCCAGGTCATCGGCCAGCACCAGCACCAGGTGCGGGGCGGGCGGGCGCGCCGCCGCCGGGCACGGCAGGCACAGGGGCAGGCACAGGCACAGCAGCCGGCTGAAGCGCAGGCACAGCAGCCGGCTGAGGCTCGGGCACGGCCCGCCCGGCCGCCCCGCCATCCCCAGCAGCAGGAACTGGGCCGCGGGGACCGCCCCGAGCCGCGCTCCGCCCGCCCGCGAACGGCGCGGCCCCGGGGCGGGGCCGGGCGGGGCCGTGCTGGGGCGGCGCGGCTTTAAGCCGATGTGTTCTGCTGTTAGCTTAAAAAAGAAATTATAAAGGTGTTGTCGGTGTCGGCGAGGCATGCAACCCGCTGATGGTGGCGGTCGTTTCCAATGTTGTCCTGGTTCAACTCCTGTGTTAAACACCCTGTTCAAACCTCGGAGCGTTTCCTAGGGGAGCCGGGGAATTATGTGCAAGCTTGTGTCTCAAGTCATCTGTGGTTTTAAGAAGTCAGTACAACATTATGAGGACAGGACAGAGTGCATTCTTGTAAAATTATCTGGGCTGTTACTTGTGCTTTTATAGCAGCTCATCCGCCTTTAGTACTGCCTACAGAACTCTGTGTGTAAGCCCAGCGAGGCAGCTGCAACACTCGCATGGCCTTGCTGCTGGCCAATGTGCAGGACAGCCTGTGAAAAACAAGTTCCAACCATCACTGAAGATGCAGCTGAGCTGAGCGAGGCAGCGATTATTCCTGTTGGATTATTCCTCCTGTCAGCATCAGCTGCTAGCGCGGGCACACACACACACAACACACAGGCACAACAGAGACCCGTGTGTCTTCCCACCCCTTTCAACCCCCAACACCTTGCAAAATCATAAGCAGCCTGGTGCTTTTTTCTCTCCATTTTGTCCATTCGGATGAGAAGCCTAGGTGGAGGTCTGGCTGTAAGACGGTGCTTGTGACTGTTGCAGTGTAGGAAGGAAGTGAAGTAACACAGAAGCAGAAATAGCAGCAATGTCAGTGGGGCTGTTTCTTCAAACCATGTAATCATCTAAAGCAATATTGCAAACAACCTCTACCTTAGTTATAATCTTGATGTAAAATCTAAGAGAGTGAGAGGACAGAAATAGCTGTCAACTCTGGTCAACTTTGTTCATCCATGGAATACACATAAATTTCAGTGTCCAGTGGGAGATCAAATAACCATATATTTCCCATTTAGCTGGAATGGTAAATATGTGTATTCCTAAGCTTATATAGCCATTTGATAACAGGCGAAAGAACAGCCCACATTATATTTGCTTTTCTGGGTTAGAAATATTGAGTATACTAGACTCCAGAGTATTTCCTGACAAGTCTCTGTAGAAAGAAAGCTCCTGCTTGTATTAATGAAGTCTAGTGGATAAGCCTATGAAGCTACCAGGTTGGGTTTTTAAAAATCCCACGTTTCCCTGCTGGTTTGAAAACAACAGCTGAGTGATGTCAGGTTTTTTTTCTACAATGAGAGTGTACTACAATCTACAGTCAGTACTGGAACAAGAAGCAACAGTACTGTCCTAAAGTCAGTTTTCCATGGTCACTGACAAACTGGTGTGTGACTAGGATTAGTATTTTCTTCCTTGAAATGTGATTCATATTGTTCAAAAGCTGCAAAGTTCTGGTTTCTCTTGTTTCTAGTTCAGATCCCATGACCAGTCTCAAATGTCTCACTGCACTGTTCATTTTTCTAGTTTATTCCACGTCCTTATTACAGGTGAAGTTTCATTCAAATGTTGGCACATTCCCTTTTGTTCTCTCAAAATAAGTACTTTGAAAATCCACACAGTGCTGGTGAAACAGGAAATTTTGAAACAAAATTCTTAATTTCTATTCACCTTTCATATTTCCAAACTTATGATGGTGTTCTAATGTAGCTGAATTCATATTTCCTTGTAGAGAAGCATCAAAAGGTATGTACTGGTTGTCCTGTTCCACTAGGACTATAACCTGGTTGCCTGAAGTTAAAACATTACCTTGAACTGTCTTAAATATATACTGCAGATACTGCACAGTCACAGTTTGGATGTCGCTACCTGTCATATTTTCTAGTATTTTTGGGGTTTTTATTTCTTTTATTGCTAGTTGAGGGAATTGGAATTCCCATCAGAAAAAAATATTTCTCTCAGACAGTATTCACTTAAATCAAAAGAGTAAATCCAATAAATAGTCCATGTTCAGTCTCCGATGTTTCAGTTTATCTTTTCTGAATTTGGGGTGGAATAATTTGGATGTTGTTTTGGGATTAGTGATTAAAAAAGTCATTTTAGTGACATACAAGGTTACAGTATCAGTGTGGATTTATCATGCCATACAAAGCATGAACTGGACACTTTTCGCCATAGCACATGGAAACTTGGAAAGAAAATAGTAACATCTACTCTGGTGTGCAAAAGCTCTGGAGATGGGAAAATATAGGAAAATGGCAAACAGAAGTGTCTGAGAAAACTGCTTTTTGTATATCCTAATTTGAGTATTTCAGAAAATTTCCTAGATGACCAACGGTCATTTTTTCACCTCATTGCAGATGTATTTCCTCTGTTGGCTGATGAGGTTGAGAAAGACTCTAAAGAAGTCCCTACCAGTCTTTCTACATTGGTATTTCTGTTTGATTGGTTAGAAGCCCTCTTAAAACTCAATACTTAAACATTCTTCCTCTTATTTACTTCCTCTTGCTGTGTCTTGGCACAAGTTTAGGCAACATCATATCTCAATCTGTAACGAAAAGAAGTGATCGGAAACTACAACAGCTGCTGAGCACTTCCCCCACCTCATTTCTTCAGGTTTATATACTTTTTTTTTTTAATAACTTTAAAGGATTGACTTACGTATGTGAACCCATATGTGGGCATGATTTGTAAAGCTTTGTCTTGATACTGTTTCATTTATCCCTGCTGTGCAGAATGTAATGTTGAGCTGCTTTGATGAATATTCAGTAAGCTGATTTGGGTATCAGAGCAGTAAAAAGAAGCCAAGCCAACTAGGAAGCACTTTCAAACATTGCTATCACAGCTACAGCACTTCTAATTCTCAGCTATCCTTGCTTAAAACTGCTTCTGATGTCTCTGCTCCTGAATTCATTGTTAAAGAGAAAGCACAGACATTCTTAAGAAGTAACAGAGAGCAACAAGATAATCCATTTGCCTTACATGCGGTCAGTGATGAACCGAAAGTTGTTTTAGTCTTGTAAGTTGGTTGCAAGAAAGAAACTATATTGCCTTGACCCAGAAACATCATGAGACATTGTTAGCTTATCTAAATCTTGAAGTTAAATGAAACTTAGAACCATGGAATATGCTGAATTGGAAAGGACCTGCAAGGCTCACTGAGTCCAGTTTCTAGCCTTGCATAGGATAACCCGAAGAGTCACACTGTGTACCTGAAAGCATTGTCCAAATGCTCCTTGAACAAACCCTGAGGGTGAAGAACCTTTTCATAACATCCAAACTAAACCTCCCCCAGCTAGGCTTCAGGTCATTCCCTTGGGTTCTGTCATCGGTCACCACAGAGATGAGTAGAGATCAGTGTCTGTGCGTCACAATGAAGTTGTGACCTCAGCCATTCCTTGTACAACTTCCACTAATTGGCCAAGGCTTGATCCTGGCGAGACTTGGGTGACAAGAGCTGTCAGTGAGAAACCTCCAAAGAAATCAGTGTCTGGGCTGGTATAATACTACACTGTAAAATGAGACAAGTCTACATCAGCTACACAGAGAAGTTAGGGGTTTGGAGGTTACAGCTCAAAATGGAAGTACAAGCTGCTGGAGGGTTCAGGTTCTGAGTTCACCTGACTGTAGGAATTGTATCTGCTATTCACTGCTCTTTGCTCAGGCTGCAGAAAGCCTGTCCCTTCTGCAGTCAGATTGATCCTGATGATGTACTAATCTTTCTTCTGAGTGAGAAAAGGAGTTGCAAATCAGATTGGAGGGTCTGTCAGGCTGGGGATATGGAGACATTGTTGGAACCCTTTTGGCATAGCAAAGCTGATTAGGAAAGTATGGGTGTATCTGTATCAGAGTAACTGTTACATTACACTCCAGGATGTGGTGTCTATTGAATTTACATTATCTTGGGAAATACTGAAATTCAAAACTATGTTCCTAAGCATTGGTCTTTTCCTCCATAGTCTAAATAAAACCATATAGCATCGTGTTGTGCTTCAGATTTCTTAAATGCTCACAGAGTCACAATGGTTAAGTATCTCATTACAAATGACGTTATCTTTAGAAAAGTAACATTTTAATGGTTCAGCAAAAATAGCAGAGAATCACTTATGAAAGTATAGCTGAGAATAATTTCTGAATGGGTTTTTCACTTGAGATAGTACTACATGCAAATCTGGCAAAGCTCATATATCTTTTTTTTGACCTGCTTTGTAAAAGCTAGTCAAAACAGCAATGTAATGTCAGCTTACTTTATCAAGAGTGAGTGTTCATTACTCAAACTGTTTTTCTCCGGGTATATACTATTTATACATTTGCTTCTTTGCTGAAGATTTAGAGGCACCAACTCCCTTTAAGAAAGTGCATTTTTGACATTATTCATTCATACTTCAAAAACACTTATCTATAGCCTGAAAAACAGCATTAGTAAGTTGGAAATTTTAACATTGTTATTCAAAACAATTGTTGGGAATATTATTGAGTTCTGGATGAGTTTTTTATTAATTTAGTGTGTTCCCATCATATCCCAATGCTACTTACCTGGATTATTGAATATTTAACACTCAATAAAGCTCCTTTGATGTGAATTTATTATATTTTTTTTCATTGCTAATATTTCTATGTAATAATATATGGCTCTTACTGCCATATATTCTTGCTCTTCAATCCAGAATTAACAATAAGAAAAAACTGACCATCTTTGGTGCCAGTCAGTGGTTCAGATTCAATACAGCAAATCTGTAATGTAAGCTTTGTTCAGAAATTGAACTATAGCATACTGTTTATTGTAGAATATTACATGTAATATGCTAGATGATTTTTGTAAAATAGTGAAGAATGGGCTTCCTATAACTGTTCCATTGAGAACTAGAGTTTGGTCTTCTATAAGAATTTCTGCCAGGCTGACACACAGAGAAAAAATGTCAAGAGTTCAGTTTACCTTTAATAATGCCTTTATTATTTTAGTGGTTAATGGGATGTCTTTCAATTCCTTATGAAGCATTCTGTATAGAACTAGTGACATGATTTTATGGTGAGCTGGATATTCATGTGTAAAGAAGGCAGGATAAGGTACCTTGCCTCAAGGGCAGGCAAACGAGGAACTGAGTGTGAGGGAGGAATTTGCTGTTGGACAGAATCAAGAGCAATTTCTCGTATGGATTAATGCAGATCTGCCAGCCAGTGTGGGAGCAAGCTGAATCAATGATGTGCTCGTTCCCTGCCACATTCTGCTCACAAGTGCACTGGGAAGCAGAACACATGGCAGCTCATCAACTCTGCTCTGCTCTCTAACGTGAACAGCGCATACAGGGAAGTAGGAAGCAACTCCGTTGAATTTCTCACTTGTGTATGGCAGTGAAGGTCTCGTGTTCAGTAATTAGAAAATCTGAGTAGTTTAATTCTCTTAAATTTTTTGCACAATAATTGGTACTGTTTCCTACTGCACAATTTGCTGTATCCTCATCTGTGTTTACATTTTGGGACTTTCACCCTTTCTCTGAAGGCGCATTCTTGTTGGTTCAGTCAGCACCAGTGGCTCCTGTATAATGGTTGCTGGATAATTTTTACCTAGAAGTTCAACTTCCAATTTCTGTCCAACTTTGCTGAGTTCCATGGGAACATATGCAAAAGCTAGACTCTGCTGAGCTCCATAACTGAAACATCCAGACGTGGTATTGCCAATAACCTGAAAAAAAACCAAAACCAATTGTATTTATTTTCAAGATGCAGTGAGATTTTCTGAAAAAAACAAACAAACCAAAAAACCAAACCCCAGCCAACAACCCAAACAACTAGATATCTCATAAATTTTGGTTTATGCACTTCAGACATCATGCAAGTCTCAAGTGTCATGCAGTTCATAATATTCTCAACAGAGAGTACTACCTAAAACTGGGAAGGTTTTGCTTTTTGAAAAAATACCCTATTCTTATTATGTTCAATTAAGTTTTCACTGGAACATATACAATACACCTGCATGTGTTTATAATCTACAACAGTTTAACTGCTAGTGAGTATTTCAACACATAATCTGTATTGAAGTGTGGAGCCCCAAATTTTGCTGTTGTTTCATTTCTTTTGAGTAGCAAAAGTGTTTTCTGAGGACAGCAGTGAGCTTGCAGAAAAAGAGAAAGGATGGCAATACTTCAGTCTGTTCCAACCCTAGTTTCAGTGACTTGACAGCATTTTACACCTCTGTAGATACTTAGTTAGTCTTTACTTCTTGCATGAAGCTTAAGTGTTTATCATAGCTTCAAACTGTTCTGTGCCAGTAAAATAGAAATAATACATTCACACTTGAAACACAAAGATTCTGTTCATGGAGAATTAAGACTGATTTTTTTTTGCCATATGAACGATAGTCCTTGCCTTGCCATTGTGCCACACACTCTCGTTTCCCTCTGGATCAACATTATCTGTGTCCAGGGTGAGATATACCAGTCGTCGTTTGAGCCCCTTTTCTTTAATCTGCTTCAGTGCTTGTTTTCCTGTAAAGTCTGCTGCCTGAAAAAAATACAAGATAATGATGATATATGTTTATTTGGGTTCTCCAATATGGTTAGAGATTTAAACATTTAAATGTATCTTAATGTGTTTGCCTGCCACGTAAGTATTTTGTACGAAATATAGATGAAATCAAATCTTTGGCAGATAGTATATCTTGTATCTTGGTGTTTTTATACTGGTATATTATACCTTGGTAACTTTATTATGTATATCTGTTTTCATATACCTCAGCCTTTAATATCTATAATTCCAACCTAGTAGAAACACATACATAGTGAGCTGTGTTATAAGACTACCAGCCCAGTAAAATTGTAAGCCAGAAGACTGTACATCATTTCAGTGTCTGTGACAAAAAGTGAATTCCAATACCCAGATCCTAAAGTCTAGGCCTTGCTCTGTCAATGCGCTTCTTTTTGAAGCCATCATCAATTTATGACAGTAACCTGTCAGTATTCCACTTTGATGTCTCTGCCAGGCTGCACATCTGGCACTTTACTCCATATTCTTGTTTTAGGGTAGGTTTTTCCCCCCCCATCTACCATTTTAAGTAAAGAATACTGCTATTGTCTGGAGTCCCCTTTTTCAGCCTGCTTAGAAAGGTATAAGCGGATTCTCATATTTCCAGAAGAAGACTGCACAAACATTTGACAAGTGTGGGGGTAGTCATTGGCAAGTCTCAGAACCCTCAAGGGTATACAGGACAGTATTTACTGTATCTGCTCACATTGAGCTGATTCCATTAGCCTGATTCTATCACAGAATCATTTAGGTAGGAAGGGGCCTCTAAGCTTGCATGCAATCTTTCACCAATCACTGCCTTATCAACTACAGCACAGCACAAAGTGTCATGTTCAGTTGTTTGTTGAACATCTCCAGGGATGGTGACTCCACCACCTCCCTGGACAGGCCTTTCCAATGCTTAACAATCATGAAGAAATTCTTTATGATGTCCATTTTTTCTCCTATGACATAGATCAGACAGAACAAAAGAATTGTATCAAACTAAATTGTCAAATACAGACAAGTCTGCCCCATGGGCAGAAATATAGCAGTTACAAAGTCCTCTTGCTTTCCAGCCACTTCACTAGCAGTGAAAGCCATTCCAAGGCAGCTGATCTTAGGTGTGAAGGAGGAATGATATTAATTTGATGAGTGTTGAAGGGAAAAGATATGAAATATTGTTGAAATCTTCAAAATACTATATTTGTGTAGCAGTGCGTGAGCTGTGCTCGCAAGTTTTGGGTTTATATAATTAATGTTATTTATGTTGGGAAAATGGTCTATTCCAAACCCCCCTATTTATCCATGTTTGTCCCTCCCCCCGGAGCCTGCCAGTCATCCAGGAAAAGCCTCTCCCCCTTCTGGAATTCTCGGGGAGACCGGGCTTCTGATTGGAACAGGTTCTGGAAATCCCCTCCCTCCCCCCTCCAAGGATTGGCCCTTTTGTGTGTCAATCTACCCCCCAACTCCTCCCTTTGTATCCCCCTATTGGTGTAAGGTTTTTGTACACGCCCCCTGGTACCTGTCCTCTTAAGCGGGGGTCCGGGCGGGGCCTCTCTCTCTCTCATCCACCATCCATGAGGTGAGGACAGGTAATAAACATCTCCTGTTGTACCTCAGAAGAGAGCCTTCCTTTTCCTCCATCGCCATAGCTGCTAACTTACATCTAGTGCTTGCAAGCCAGAAAGCCCACCGCGTGGGGTTTCTGCAGATCTGTCCAGTGGGCCCTACCGATAACTGAGCACGCTTCTAGCCAGGGGCCGGGCAAGGCAAGGGATCACTGATCAGTGATCCACGGAGGGTAAAAACGCCATATATTTGGTAATGTTCTTTGATTTCAGTAGAGAATTATTGCACTGTCAGAATTACAAGCAACACATATGTGGAAAAGCTATTAGACACTTAGTTCATGTGTTCTTGTATTTCTTGAGGACCACATAAATCCATGTGTAGGCTCAGAAGAAATTATTTAAGTGATGGAGACCTTTTGCACTATGAAAGGCTAGGTGCTGTAAGCAGTTGTGAAAAACAGCTTATGAACCAGTTAAGGAGCAGTTAGTCTGAAAAGCAAAGTGATTCAACTGGGGATAAAGCAGATACTGCACATAAAGATCAGAGCTGGCACCCTTTGGGGAAAAAAAAAGCATGAAATACAGCTCAGATCAGAAAAAAGACTGTGAAGATTCATTTTAGAATATAATGTCAAGATGTTGCTGCAAAATATAAAGCAAAGATCACACACCAGAGAATAACCAGCTACAGGTGGTTGCCTCTCACTTTTCTGCCACATGGTAGGTGCAACTGTAGGAAACACCTACAACTGGAAATGCAAATAAGACTGTATACCATAACATGACTCACAGATTAAAATGCTTTGCATAACAAAGAGAAATACCAAGAAGTAAGCATTCTACAGGGATTCTTAGCCTTGAATAAATTCCTTCCTATTCATGCTAATGCAACATCAGGTATTTAGTCACATGGAATGTAACTGTGGAACTAAACACAAGTATTCAAATGCAATGTTCTATGTCCTATGTATGGAAATCACTAGAACAAGCAGCTAGCAGGCTCTAGAATCTAAGTGGATCATATTTTGCCTGTTTCTTGCAGACACAAAATTAAATCCTTTCCCAATTAATTTTAAATGGGCCAAACTTTTGGCCACCTGGAATAAACCACTACAAAGCTATTATGCTAACTGAAGATGCATATGGGGGATCTGTCATGTAAAAAGAAAAAGGGCTTTTTCTTCGCTCTTTTCAGTTCATTGAAGATTGAGAATATTCCAATCTTTTTTGAATGATAGCTTGGAAAAATAACAAGGATGTAACCTAGAATTCAAACCCTAAAAAAATACAGATCTCTCATATATATATATATATATATATATATAGACACTGCAAAAATGTGTGTATCCACATAGATACATAAACAGGTGGATACATACATACAGACTTGAACACTATATGAACAACAAAAGTATATGTGTGAAAATACATGTATATATGTAATGCACAACTCTGAAAGTCTGTATACACTTTTAAATATTTAAAGCACCTTCCTAAATTCCATCTATAGGAATTCAACTAGTTCAGTTTACTTCTTTTACAGTTCTTGGGTACCCATGTCAATTTCAAACTAACATATTCCCACCATTACTCATTTTTGCTTTTTAACTGTATGTGCATGGGATTGTTCATTCCAATTAAAACAGAATTTGGAAGCTGATGCATTCAACCTCAGTCTGGCTATTTGTGGTAACAAATGATTTTCCTTCTCTCTAGGAGAAAAATAGTCAGTTTGCCTACTGCTTCTATTTGCTTTATCTTGTCATACAAAATACAATGCAAAAAAAATCCTATTTAAACCGGTATAATCCAATAAATCAATATAAAAAAGCTCTAAAACCAACATAACAGAAGAAAAAGAACAGAAACAAATGAAAACATTAAACAATTCCAACCTTGGACAAATATCAAATTTAAAGCTGCTCTTCACTGTCTGAGTTTAAAAAAAAAAAGATTCGACATGTATGAGCAATGTAAAATGTTTATACTAGTTGAAGTAAAGATAGTCCTAAAAAACTATGCTTAAAATACAGAAGATTTTCCATTACTTTGGCACGAATTCCCAAAGCATTAAGCTTTGGCAGATGTAATGGTTTTCACATAAAATAAATACACTTCTTAGACACCAAAGATAAAGACAATATCTACTGCTTAGCTTCATTTAATTTGAGTGCAGTTCACCGGATAAAAAGATGGGCTGTTCCTTTTTACTTGTGTGTTAGATAAGTTTAGATAAAATTAAAATAAAAAATCATATCACAAAGACAAATCAGCCAAATTTTTAAAACAGAATAGCTAAAGGGATACCACTGATTAGTTCATATATTAACATACTGTATACATATATTTGCCTTATTCTTCTTATCAGGCTTTTACTTTGTGTTAGTTGCCATGTGTTATCTTGATAGCACAAGACAAACCCACTGTTTTTTAAAAAGGGTTTAAGAGACAATAACCAATGTAATTTTTTTTATGCACAGTGAGATACCTTGAAGAGTTTAACTCACTGTGTTTCAAACATACCTGGCTTTCAATGGTGCCCCAATCCTAAATCTAATCCTCTGTAAAAACCACTTCAAGGGAAGCAAAGGAATAGAAATTATCTATAAGCCTTTCAAAACCTTTTTTTTTCTTTTGTTTCTCAGACTGTGCAGTTGATCAGAATAAAGTCAGTGCGTAAAAAGAAATATGCTATACCTTGTTCAACAGTTGCAGCAAAGACATACAACTCTCTCAACTCTCTTACAAACTGCTGTAATTTATTCAGTATACCATTTAGGACTGTGGGCATAGAGGCAAATTATGAACACAAAGTCACCCAATTGAGTAAGGCAGCACCAACAGCTGCTGTCATCTCCTATAACCATAATGTTACAACACTCTGGAGGCAGCCTCTATACTGTATTTTGAAATTTTTCGTAGCTAGATGCTCTTTAATTATTTCAGGGTAACACTCCAAATGGTGTCTGCCTCACCAGCCTGATAAATGAAGACAATTTTTCTTCTCCAAGAGGAAATAATTGACAAGTTTGTTTTTCTGTAGCAAATCAAAGCTACAACTTACACCACACAGAAGTTTTGTGTGGTGTAAGTTGTAGCTTGTGGTGTAAGCGGGATGGCCAGTCTGCATGTATGGCACCTGCACCATTGCATCTTTGATTCAATCCACCTAAGCCCTTCTTGTATGCAGTCAGCTGTAGGAAATTGATATGATAGAAACAGCTGATGAATTACTGGATTATTTTGGCCCAAAATCCTATTTAGTGGGTGGTTATTTCTTTACATGGCCAAACAAACACGTGGGGGGGTCACCTAGATGAGCATTTTATACAGATAACAAAATCTTTGCACATTCTTTCTAACATGTTTCCTAACATGTATAAATTTATGGAATAAGACCTCTGTTTTCTGACCCTCTGGACACCAAATGAAGTAATGATAGAATACAGTTCCACTCACTCCTGAACTTCAATTTGAATGGGAATTTGACTTAGGTGGAAAAGTACACCCAAAATGTTATAGGCTTAATAAATGGGGATTGAAAGGAGGGAAAGGGGGAAGAAGTACCATGCCCCATCTCAAATTTCCTATCCATCACTCCGTCCTTTTTCCTGTCCGCAGGCTCCTTAGCCCTTCTTCAGTAAAGCCTCTGCTCTTACTTCTTCCTCCTCTTCCCTTTCTTGTGTGGAGTAAAGCTGGCATGGAACACAACCTTATTCCAGATTATGAAGTGGGGTCAGTGACCACTATTGTAGTCATTCCTCTCAGAGCAAAAGGAATGCAAGCTGGAGAAGTGGAGCAAGGGCAGGCAATGGCAATCACGGGGAGATGAAGGAATTCTTGAAGCTCAGGCTGTTCCACACCAAGACCATGGGAGCACGAGCTGGACTGAAACAACTGAGGGGCAGTTTTGGCAAGTGGCCAGGACAGAAATAAATTACTAGAAAGAGGAGGGAATAAAACTGTAAATCTCAGCATGCTATCAGAGGATAAAAAGGGTGGAGGCACATCCTTAGAACTGCTTGTCCTAGTTTCCTGAGAGATAATATCTTGTGTATTGTTATGTTGGAGGTTAGGTCAATACTCAAGGACTGGATTTTGTCATTCACTTACCTATATGATGCTGATGAGTGTGACAAGGCTTCTGCTTGCATAATGCATACCAAAGCAGTTAAATACTCATGTGTCTAACAGGTGTAATAGTTAAACCCACCAAAAGTCAAAGTGAAAAAAGAGGTAGCACTTGTAACCTGAGAGATATGCTTTGACAAGGATGTTCAACTGGTCACTGAGCAGGGATTGAGGAGATGAAATGCAACTAGTGATAAGCAGACAAGAAATAAACAAGAATCAAAGGAAAAGGGTTTACCTTGGTAGTAAAAAGAAAAATAAATTTAAAAAAAAATAATAAAAGAGCTGCTAGAATAGACGTAAGAAAAAAGTAAGAGATTCTGGATATAGAAAAATCTGGAAAGAAGTTTGGAATTGAGGGAAAAAACCTCCCCCAGTGAATAAAGAGGGCTGAGGCGAAGAAACACTGCCTCCAAAACCACTAGTTTCTCCTAGTGGAAACAGATGAAATATGAGTTAAGCACTCGGATTCTGACCTAGAGCACACTAGAGCAGAGTTCCAAATATTTTCCTTCATCAACTGCACTCCCTTCCCAAGCCGCGGTGTTGTTCCCAAGCCTGTGTTTCTGCAGCGAGCGCGACCAGGAGATGGCAGTCTTGGATACAGCAGCACAAGCACAGACCCACCAGCCGCCAACTGCGGGCTTTGAGCTCAGAAAAACCCTTCTGAAAGAATTAAATCCCATGAGCTTGTATGAAGGTTTTTCACTCTAACATCAAGTGTCATAGAGATTTCAGGTCCACTACAGTCAGGAGAAAAGTAAGGCTATTTTAAGCATTCAGAGGTGATATATACTTGAGCATTTGAAAACCTGAGCAAGTGCAAATGCACAGAACAGTATTCTTGGATGTGGACCAAAAAGAATTGCAGATTTTCTTCCTTAAAGATATTATGTGTATTTCCTGGCACAGTGACTAACGTTGGGACTGTACTGACTATTCAGTATCAGAGTGCTTATTCATGAAATGAGGCTATCCAACAACTATCTAACTAACTTAGTTAAATGTGGTTGAACAGCCAAAAGAAAGACAACAGGTATTAAAACAAACCCTATCCCTAAACTGGACAGAATTTTGTTGTGAAGATGTGAAAGCATTTCATACTCTAAATTATAAATTAATCCTGTTAATGTCCCTCCACTTTAATTAAATTGCAGCCCATCCTGCTCATCTGTGCAAGGAAGCAACTAATACTAACATTAGCAGGCTCTAGAGGGAACCACCTAGGACAATGCCTCAGACTTACTGACAAAATGAAAGTTAAGATAGAAACCCTGTGGAAATGGGCTTACTTATTGCCATTTTATAATTTAATACTCTGTGAGGAACAAGAAAGCTTCAGCTTTGAAGAGTTTTTCCTATTATTCATCACAAAAAATTGTTGGTCTATCTGTACATGAAGATAATGTATACAATAAACTTTTTAAACTCAGAGACCATGAGGATTTTACGGGGACTTTACATCTCTTCATATATATTCCCCAGATATTTGAATGTCTTCTTGTAGAAATTAAAATTCTTTTTGATCATATTACCTTCACTGGCATGTGGCTCTTCATTCATTTTAATCTGTTTGGAAACTGTTTTCAATTTCCATTATACACCACTCAAGATTTGCCTATGCTGAAGTCTTTTCACAATGTTTTGTGAGCTATTTCAGCTGCTTGTGGCACAGTAAGAGGCACTCTGGTAATTAAGTGAACAGTGCCTTTTTATTCTAATTTACACAGAAATCAGCACTTTCCCCAGCTGGGGGCGCAGGCTTAAAGAAATAATTCTTGTGAGGAGCTGAGCAGACCAAAATGTCAAAAAAAAGCATCTCAGTGTCTTTTGCTTGTAATTTTTATCTTGTTTACCCTATTCTGAGGGGAAAGTCTCCATAACAATAGTAACAAAAGAGTGTTTTGCTTGTGTTCTGTCACGGCAGCCTGTAAAGAGAATGGTGAGGTCTGTGCTATGCCAAATGTGCAACAAAACCAGAGGCATGGAGCTGGGACTCAAACTGCCAAGAAGCAGAGTAAATAATCTCACACTGCATTTCATGCTACAGTGTTTAGAGTGCTTCCAATAGTTGAATTAGCTCAGGTACCTCTGAAGTGTCAACATACAGCCACAACTGCCCTCATTTAAGTCAATAAAAAAACATTGATTATTTTCTTTTTCACATTAGTTCAGCAAAACTGGCAAGTGTTTCAGGCTGACACATTGCATTTCTGCGGGACATTCATTCATGCCCATTTGTCTACAACGAGAGTACCTGCTCTGGAGACCTGCTCTGACCCTATATTTCAACCATGCAGAGAGTGTGCAGAGCAACTAAAGAATCAAATGCTTCTTGCATTTGATTCCTTCCTATGATCCTGTGAGCACGAGTATCTTGGCAAGCAACAGCTTTCCCTGGTTATGGCTGATTTTCTACTCACACTAAGGGAAAGGGGGAAAACCCTCCCCCCCCCCCCTCCAAAACGCAAAACAAACAGATGTATCAAAAGGAAATAGAAAGAAAAACAAGTAATAGTAATATTTTTTTTTAATTGCCTTCCCTGCAATTCTGCTAATCTAGCCTCAAGATGGAAAGGTTTAGATTTGTAAATGCAACTTAATCCTAACCTATAAAATTCTGTATTTCCCTTACATGTGTCACTTCCTCAGATTAAGGCAAAACAATACTACCCAATGGAGAGAGCTCTAACTCCACTACATGTAGGAACTGCCATTGACATCCTTGGGAGCACCCTGCCTCAATCCTGAGTAGGTTGAACTTTACCTTCTACAGACA
This sequence comes from Acrocephalus scirpaceus scirpaceus, assembly GCA_910950805.1. Classification (NCBI taxonomy): domain Eukaryota; kingdom Metazoa; phylum Chordata; class Aves; order Passeriformes; family Sylviidae; genus Acrocephalus; species Acrocephalus scirpaceus. The sequence goes on from OU383776.1 coordinate 6,376,877, forward strand.
GATTCAAGAGTGAGAGGAAAAACACCTTCCTGGGCTTGTTCTGTTATGGTCAGTGAAATTGTCTCATAAATATAAAAGCATCCTTTTATTTTTAACATGCTTCTGTCATTCTTTCCTACGCAAAGTTTAAGATTTGTTTTTTTATTTAGAGCTCTAACTTAAAGTTTGGGATTCTTCTTATAAGTCCTACAGTGCTTCCACATAACAGGGCAAAAATATCAAGGACCATTTATTATGTGATTTATTACCATTTCAGGTATAAAGGGAGCATAAATAATAACAGTTTGTTGCTATACCACATTACATCATTGTCAAGATTAAATGTTTTGCAAACATTTTTTCCTCTTGATCTCCCTTATATACTTTAATTTACAAATTAATAATTGAAGCAAAAGATTAAATCAGAAATAGCCCGTCATTTAGGACACCTCACTTGCAATCTCTAGGACTAGATTTTTCATGTTAGAAACTGCAGATCCAGTGTGCAGGAAACTATACTGTTTGAGTTGATGGAAAAACTGATAGCAGCTAATGGCTTTAGATCTGCACAGGACATGATTTCACCAGATTTCATAGAAAGGTCCTCTGTTTGACAGAGTTTAGACTTTTGGTTTGTGATTCATTTAGACCAGAAAAAAGAATTACAAGCAATTTTTTTGTATCTATTAGACTAAAACAGAATTTTAATTGCTAAAATATTAATACAACAAAAGTGAGGTTGCTAATTAAAGGAGATCATTAAATTCAACTAGCTCCATTCTCTAAACTTCAAACCAGGTGAAAAGAAGTTATGAGCAGAGGACCTCTTCTGAAATTCCATGAACAACTAATTACTCTTTTAACCAATATAGTAATTTAACTTATATTTAACTTATTGTTTTCAATTGTCCCTAGCAGTTCTAAAAAATATACTTTTTTTCAGTAATTGTTGTACCTGAGTGGTAGCCAGGGGAAAAAATTCTAGAGATATCTTCTTTAACAAGAATGAACAGGTAGAATATTATCACAATATGAACAGATGTGTTCAACTTGTGTATATTTATCTATTATATGGTTACAAAAGTACATGACTAAAATTTCTCTCTGAAAATAAATCTTAAGGAGTCATTTTTCACAAAGACAACATTTAGCATTTCCAACTTCCTCATCTAATGTAAAATTTTGATAGCAAGGAACATGGATAAGAGTTTTTTAAACAAGTTGCTACTTGTAAAGTAATTATAATTATAGTTGTGTCATTGATTTACTAAATCTATTTTGTTTTCCAGCTAATGGCATTTTTCATGTTCAAACACTTAAGGAATATTCATGGACATAATAGAACATTTTGAAAATAGTCAGACATACCTTGTTTAGCTTTACAAAATACTCCAGTCCAGCTTCCAAGGGATTAGTGTCACAGTTCATCTGTTAAAAGATACAAAGTCATCATCCATACATGATGGACCATCACAGTTGTTGGACTGGGGGGTTTATTTATTCATTCTATACATCCTTCTATTTACTCCTGTGTCAAAGTCTTCCACACTGCACGTGCACAACTTCTGTCTGAACACACTGCAAGCTCCCAGCACGGGACTCAGACAATGTGGCACATTGTGCTATCTATATGAGATACAGATATGTAAACCAGTCATCTAAGGCTCCACATTTCCATACTTCTGCTTTTCAGTAAGGAAAAGGATTTTTCATCAAAGCAGAATGGAACCTCAGGGGAATGTGTAACTGAGGTGTGCACACCATTTGCAATGCAGCTGAGTGGCTTAGCTGGAGAGGGAAATAAAACACAAAGCCAATTTCATTCACCACCTTCCCATTAGGTGTAGGGGGAATAATTTCTCAGGCAGCACTTGAAGAAAGAATGAAAATAAGCAGCACAGGGCAAATCAAAAGGACCCCTAAGTTCTGACCATTTCAACCTCTTGAGTTCTTTCATTTCCAATGGAAAAATTTAAGGTAAAAAGAATTTATACTGATTTCCCCCAAATTCTTTAGGTCCTCTTAGTACTTCTTTATTGTGAGTGAGCAAATTCTGCAGAAAACAGGTAATGGGAAACAAAAAAGTTCTAAATACATTATGAAGCAAAAATTATTTGCCTCTCATGACATAGTTATTAGAGAAATAAAACATTTTGAGAACCTGTCAGCCAAACATTTGATTTTAGAACACTAGAGTTCATCAAAACCCTCATCATTTTTTTATACACAAGAGGAAAACCATCTGTGAATCAAAGTAAGTGTTTCTTTGCCAGCAGTGTGATAGAATATACCAGCTGTTTTTATTTAGAAAATCACCAATAAGAATTATAGCAGCTTTTCCTACTTAAGGAAAATTTTCTTTTCATGTCAAACTGAGAAAATGATACAAATAACAGCTGTGCTGTTTTATGACTAAAAGCTGCACAGTCATAACAAAATAAAAAAATAAAATTAAAAAATCCCACCAACACAACACCCCCTGCCCTACCAAAAAAAACAACCCCAAACCTCCAGAAAGAGTAATAAAGAAGTTGTATTTCCTGACCTCTGCTCCCCAGGCTCGGAAACCTTTTTCCAGTCTCAAAGTATTTAGAGCATATGTTCCAAAGTCATCAATTCCCTCTTTTTGGCCAGCTTCCATGATTGCACTGTAAAGAGGTGCAGAATCTTGTTTTCTGTGGTAGAGCTCCCAGCCCAATTCACCTGTTACACAAAAAAGATTATTATTACCATCAGCTCAGTTAAACAATCCTAATAAATATATTCCTGTCCTTGGTCAAAAGCGAGGTTCAATGCAGTAAGTGTTAATTCACACTCTAGGGTCAATTCCATCACATAACAAGTCTAATTCCTAGCAAGAACTAACAGAAGATTTCTGCCATATATCTTTAACAGTGGTACTATTATGCAAATTTAAACTGTAAACTGAAAAGTGTGGGTAAAAAACCTATCAAAATAACTGATAAGAAAAGGTCATGTAACAAACTCACAAGGATAAATTAGGGACATTATAAACAGATGATGACTTGGCAAGTGAATAGCAATTGTAACTGAGTGTAAATAAGAATGAGTGTATTTAACATATTGAGCACAACAGAAAGAGTATATGAATTGCAGGGATTTCAGCTGCTTCAGAATGCTCTCAATTCAGTCTATTACACTCAAAACAGATGTAAAAAGAAATTAAAATGAAAAGTAATTTGGGAAAGCCAAATACTAAGCACTACAGCATTACATTTTCAAGGCACATTACAACCACTAATATACGGTAATCCAAAAACAATTCTTGACGTTGGTTTTGCAGCAAATACCAAAGAGGTTATCAGAACTGGACTTTTGTTCTGCAAAATAAATATTTACACTACAGGATATTTCTAGAAAAAAAGGTCTTGGAAAAACTCAGCACAGACCCTGACCATATCACATTTGAAAATCAATGTACTGTGATGCCTCCCACACTTACCTGTAAGATGTAATAAACCTACTTCTTATGAATACATGATGAGACTTAGTTTTCAACATATTTTTAGTGACATTTATTATTTTATTCATTTTTTCTTTCCTTAAGTGTATTTTTTTCCTATTGCTTACCTGTGTAAGATATTCTAATGGCAGTAACAGCAATATTGGAAAGTTTCAGGTGTCTACATTGGAGAAACTTAAATGATGCATCACTTAGGTCTTCATCTGTCAACTTCTGGAGGACCTGTCGTGCATATGGACCTGCTACACTAATTACTCCCATCTCATCTGTCATGTTTTCTATTTCAACTTTGTATCCACCTCTTGCTATTTTCTCTTCTATCCATCTGCACATAAAACATAACACCGATGTTACACTTCTTACAAAAAAACTTAATGTACTAAGATTTTACCAGGGGTTATTTTTTGTTAGTGTTCATTTCCTCAGCAGCTTGCAGTCCCACACTCTCAAAAACAACAAAATTATGTGCTACATTAGACAAACAAATCCATTGTTGATGATAAATAATTTTCTGCTAAGACACTGACATAGGAACACAAGCATCTGATACAGCCAGGAAAGAACAGCATTTAAACGGGTAGAACAGTATTTTTAAGATAAGATAAAGAAGTGATGTCCTACAATGACAACAGATTTGGGGTTGAATCCAGAATGTGCTAATAATATGTCAACATACAAGAAGAGTAAGGAATAAACACTATGAACATAAGAAGTCTCTAAATAAATTTCTGTGACAACAGAAATGTACAAGCAGGTTTGTTGCTTCCTGAATATAGCATTCAAAGTATTGGCAGGAAAATCAGTTAGGATTTAATCAAAAAACAACAGCTTCAAATTATCTTTCAGGAAGCCCAGAAAATAAGTAAAATGGATATATTTAAAAATCTTATGGAGTAAGATTATAATATTGTTAAACAATATTATAAGATCTCAGGCCTAGGAGAGTACTAAACAGGACTACAGAAAATCTGTAGAATTAACTACATTAGATTTGGCTCTGCCATTTGGTTTCTGAATGTGGCAATGCTCCTACTGATTCTTGTGGACCTGTTAAGAAACAGTACTTTATTCTTTGCCTGTTAGGGTAGTGAATTTCAATCTTTAATCTGTTGATTCATTTTGATTAACTGACTTGCTAGCAACCTCCAGTAAGAAGAGCACTAGAAATGTCAATTCCAATGCTCATCTATGAGAAGCAATTTGATGAAGTCATCCTCCAACTAACTCTCTCTCTTTCTTTCTTTCTTTCTTTCTTTCTTCCTTCCTTCCTTCCTTCCTTCCTTCCTTCCTTCCTTCCTTCCTTCCTTCCTTCCTTCCTTCCTTCCTTCCTTCCTTCCTTCCTTCCTTCCTTCCTTCCTTCTTTCCTTCTCTCTTTCTTTCTTTCTTTCTTTCTCTTCTTTCTCTTCTTTCTCTTCTTTCCTTCCTTCTTTCCTTCTTCCTTTCCACACTGTGAACCCAGAGCCCAAAGCAGAAGACATTACCACAGCATCAAGAAGACTGCACTGCCTATCAGCATGGGCCAGGTCAGTGCCTCAGGGGTCATCCCTGTTCAGAGCCAATTTTCTTTTTTTGCGTAAGAGAACACACTAGAAAGGAACAGCCATGCTGTGTTACATCATGCGATGCCAAAGACAAACAGGTTCAACAACAAAACAAGAACTACCTCCAATAAAGTATATTACATAACTGTTAGCAAGTTCCCCATCTTTTTGCATCAGCAATAATCCAACATCCAACTGCTTAAACTTCAGAATTCAAGTCAACCGAGTTTCTAAGAAACTAAAATCAATAAATAAGAATAATTCTAGTGAACTTGGGGTAAATTTTGTTGAGTAATAACTGAGAATTTGGAACTTAGTAAAAATGTTTCTGCACTAATGTGACTCTACAGCACTGTATACTTACTGCATTAAAAAATACACTAACCTCAGATCATGGAGTTCTGACCCTGACCCAGTTACAAGCATGAATTCTCCAGGATACAGTTGAGAGACGGTTAGCTCAGCATAAACTTTTCCTCTTGGTGTTAACATATGGCTTATATTTGTGGAACCCACCTACAGAGTAAAATTTGTGATTATTAAGAATGCAAAATAAAACCTTTGAATTCTACACCATCATTAAATATATGGTTATTTGTCTTCATTTGAAAAAACAAATTTTTTTATGTTTGCTCTGCTATGCCATAATAGGAGTGGAGAGATATACAATTGGCCAATCTCAAGCTTTAGAGTAGAAACTTCATTTTTTCCTTTATTAAAAAAAGGAGAATTTTTAAAATAAGATAAATCAAGACCTTTATAAATATTTCCTAATTATGCATTACACAAGGTATAAGCTACATTTGTTTTCTTCTAAATAAATAATTCTCCATGTAATTGACATGAATATGCTTTTTCAGTCCTGTGAATAAGGTTTTAAGTCCCAAGAGAATAATGTATGCTTTTCCCCTTACTATAAAGAGAGAAATACTGAGCTGGCTTATGCTTTTGTGGCCCTGATTTATGAATGCTTTTCCATTTTTTGTAGTTACTGACTATGAATCTCTACCTCTGCATATTTGAATCAGATTCTGTACAGAAATTCAATCCCTAGAGACAGAATTTCAAGTAACAGTTACTTAGCAGTGACCATAAAACACATGCATGTTCCTGCATATATCATCCATAGAAACAGAAATGTGAATGTGCCATAGCTGTTGTGCTGGCCTGGTTCCAGGGGCAGAATTTAATCTCTCTGCTTTAATAACTCTGCTTTCACTGAACCTTGTCAACAACCCAGTCAGCAGACAGATTCCATACAATGAGAAAGGAAAAATATTCCAGATATTAATATTATTTTTCAGATCTTATTACATCAGTTAATTATGCCATAGTTTGGCATATTACAGGCAAACAGTTGAATTTTCTGATGCTGGTCACTCTCAGCCTAATTGCAATACAAGTATATCTCTAGTAACTCCACTGGATTATTTTATGATGGAGACAAGCATAAATGGGACTAAAAATCAGTCAGCTTAAATAAAAAGAGCTGTGAAAACTGGATTTTTAAGTGGACTCATAAACTCTACCTTCTGCTTTGCCTCCTTTCTGTTAGCATCGCTGATTAAACTCCATAGAAAGCACTTGGTTTGTTCTCATAATTTCCTGTTTAATCTTGATTTCCCTGTACCACATAAATATATTCAGCAAGTATTATCCATGCCTACTGATGACTCAGTGACTCTGCCTATACCCCATAATAGACTGAAGACAAACTTTCAATTCAAATTGTTATCACAAATACAGTAAAAAATATGACTGTGTGGTAATGCAGGTTCTTTTTTCTCCTAGAATGTCAATCTTGTGCCTTCCCATTGAGCTGACTTTAACCTTTCAGAAGAGCTTATCTATCTTCAAAACTATAGTATCAGTGTACTTGCTGTTTCCGTATGTTTTTTCTCTTTGTTGTCTGAAGCAACGAAAACTGCAGCAACTGCAAATACTTAATGAAATTCTGTGCTGAAATGGCCAACCCAAGTCATCCTGCAACTGCAGGGTCGTTTCAGAAAGGAACAATCTGCTTACTGGAGGTGTATTTCTAAAGTTAAACTACTCACTACATGAGAGTGTTTGACAAAGTAGGAAATAAAAAGGACTCAGGACAAAAACTTGAGGACCAAGAATAAGAAATCTGATGTAGCTTGTCACAGTATGCCATTTTTGGGCACAGGATCATGCTTTGAGGATCTGTGAATAGACACCCTTGAGAAGAAGAGACACATGTGAGGTGAAAGTGGAATCTCCTGAATACTTGCAATCCTGCCTGCACCAGGCAGCCAGGTGTGAAGCAGAGTCAGTTTGAGTAGAGGAGAACAATGGCTTGCATTTGAAAAAAAAGGCAAAGCTGGTCACTTGGGAATTCATTCAACTATGGTCAGGCAAGAGCTCCTTCCACTGTTCTGTTCTGCAGCTCAAATTGCCACTGTAAAGCACAATTTTAGGCAGGCAGCTGCCAAGCTATTCCATTGTGAAAAAATTCCAGGTAGGATTCACTTGCATTTTTTAGGAAAAGATTTGAAACACAGGAGGCTGTCAGAACATAAGGAAACATTTTTTTACTATAAAGTGGCTATGCACAGGAACCAGTTGCCTAGTTAACTCAAAAGCCATCTAAGCATATGCCTAGGCAACGAGCTCCAGGTGACATTTATCCAACAGCGGGTTGGACAAGATGATATTCAGAGATCCCTTCCAACCTCATCCATTCTGATTCAATGATCTCTGCCAAAAGGTACTTCTGAGTGGGGCTATAAACTAGTATAAACTCCACTTGTGTGCTTTTAACAAAGCGCAATACATCTGACACAGAAACTTCTCCAAAGGATCCGTGTATTTGGTGTCCAAGAAATACAGGAATTATATTATGGTTCATTTTCCATATTTCAAACAAAGCTTTTCTAAGTTCTACATTACACTGTCCCATTTACCTTTGGAACAACATTTGCAAATAGATGATCAAGCAGCTTAACAGAATCTGTGCCTTTTACTTTAAACTTGCCAAATGGTGACAGGTCAATCACACCAACTTTTTCCATAACCTGCTTGTACTCACGGCCCACAGGGTCAAACCAATTTGTGCGCCGAAAGCTGGGTCTGAAAGAGAGCATTTTGACACAATTCAGAAATTTTGTGCTCTTTGCAGCAAAATGTAGTCTTCAGTTTTTTCAGTTTAATAATCATCCAAAAGAGATAGACTTTCCTAATTGTAGGTACCTTACCCAATATTTTCCTTAGTCTTACACAGCTTAATAATTAAAATCCTTTAAGAACACAGAAAGATATGGGTTGATACTATATCAACCACTTTGTATAATAAACTGTGAACTGTTCAAATGTTAGAATAAGTAGTGGTCTGTCATGAGTAAATTTACAGCATACTTTGTTGATGAATCATTTATTTAAGTTTAAGGTGTCAAAGGCTTTATTTCTGAAAAGCAAAGTGTGACTCTTTATTCCTTTATGAGCCTCATTTAGATTAGACTCCAATATCCCCACAGAAAATATTTATTTGCTGGAAACTCCCTGATGCAGGCAGGTAACTAGGTGGGTAGGCATAGAGAAGGGGAAAAAAATCAAAGAAGATTTGGCTTCTCTTCAGACACCTACACAGAGAGGAATCAGATTTCTCAAGAAAACATTATACTCTGCTGCTGATCAAATAGTAAAAGATGGATAAAAACACACATTTATAATGAACAAATTATTTTCCAAGCTCTTCCTTGAGCTAGGTTGCTTCCTGGTATCTGAAACCTAGAACATATACAAGATACCTTGATGTGTGTTTTGAAATGTCTGCATTATCAGAATAAAATGTATTCTGATACAAAAAGCAAGAATGGAAGATCAATCTAATAGATACCTGTTGCTGAAATGAATGACAAATGCATGTTTCTCACTAAATTTAAATTGCCTGGCTCTTACTATCATGACAACCTTTCAAGGGAAGAAAAGAAAGTCATATTTCATTTACTTGTATCCAGTCTCATCTCCAGGTTTGTAGAACCAATGAGGTTGCTCCCATCCTGCATGGAATCCCATGGAACATTTTGACTTTAGCAAATCATACAGCCCACTGGTTCTCTCTGTTGGTCTCCCAGCAAACCTTTCTTCTTTAGGGTAACCAACTAGAGGGAGGGAAAAACAAAACCAAACCAGAAGTCATTAAAAGCTATGGCATGCTAGGATCATCATCCAAGACAGAAAACACATCTATAAATGGAGAAATCTAGATACAGGCTTTGCTGGAATCCATCTTCAGAACATAAATGTATTTAAAAATATATCTTCTTACCAATGTTATTAAAGCCATAAGATTCTCTTGCTTTGGCTGCAGTGTATTGTGTAGTGGTCCACTTTCCATAGCGGTTTGGATCTACTTCTATCAGGTCAAATGGAGGTTCCCTCTCAAGGATCCAGTCACTGAGGTACTTTCCCATGCCACCAGCATGTATAATGCCATACCTTAAAAACAGGAAGAAGTCCTGCAATGTCAGGTCTTTTTGTTTTGCTTTTTAAAATAAGTACTAACATATACTACTATATACACAAACCCCAAAGTATTTTAAATTTTTCTCTTTTTAAAAAAAAAAATTGTTCTATTTTGTCCTCTTTTCAAAGATTAAATTCTGTATTAATGGATATTTCTACAGCTTCAGTCAGCAGCAGAATGTTATTGGTAATGTACAGCAGTTGCAGTTTAATGACAAATAATCATTAACACCAAATGATTTAAAACTTTTTAATATCTCTATTATACCACCATGTCTTAAAAAAAATTCCCAAAATATCTTTCCATCTAGGAGATGTGAAAATTAATTCTTAGTTGTTTGTGAAATGCTGCCATGAGCACAACAGAAAAATCCTTGAATAAACAGCAAGTCTGTTGCAAATCATGTTTAAATTAACATGCGGCAATTAAACCATAGACATTCATGCAGAATAATGAGGCAAAACCCAACCTAAATTGCTGGTTATCAACTTTGCAATCTGGATTCTATGTCTTCAGTTAAAATAGGCAAGGATCTCACCAAGAAAAAAAGAAAAGAAAGAAGAAATCACTTAATTCTAACGCATATGTATAAGAAGAATGAATCCATAATGGCAATGATATGAATTTTATATAGTATCTTATCCATTGTTTACTTATTTATCTAAATAAAATAGAAACATCAAAAAATTGAGTACATTAAATAATTTTGCCAGCTACAGTCAGTACAGTGCAGTTCAGCACAAATCTTCAGACTCAGCACAAACTTCTACCACTGTAGCGGATGCAGGAAGGATCCAAGGAGTGTTTGTAAACTGCCACTAGGGAAGAGTTAGCTGTTGCTGGTGCTAATTCAATTAAGAAACTTTTAGCTATTATTCATGGGTATAAGCTTTGCTACCCTGAAAACTTTCAATGCCTTCAAGTATAGCTCCAGATTAAATCTCAGCCAGTTTAAGTCTGCCTGTGCCACTCACTGCAGCCAAAAGCAAAGGAAAACAGCAAAGGGATTGTGAGTGGTGACAGACCAAACAATGAAGACTTTTTGCTTCAGCTGAATACTGCTGAGCTGATGGCAGAGTATCCCCAGATGCAAGACTGTGCAGGGGAGGCTGCCTTGGCTACCACAGGTACAACCCTGCAACAGGACCGAGATCTCTGCATTCTGCAGTTTTGCAGCACTGACAGTGCAGCACGTTGATTTTGGTGCTCTTAGCTGGGCTACATTATCAGAGATTTTACATTACACAGGGTGCCCAAAAAATCCCCCTTTATCTCAAATAAGAGGGAGCTGACTGTGTAAATACAATCACTGCAATTTTCTGCTGCAGAAGAATGAAATATGTATTTCAGGGATAGGATATTACAAGTAGCTATGAAGAGTGGTACAGTGTAGGAATCTCAGCCTTCTTATGATGTAGACAAAATTTCCTTAGTGAACATGAACCTCCAGTTTTTCTTCTCTCCTTCCAATCCCTGACAGATTAATTCCCCATTGTGCCTGTCACATTCTTGTGTCTTACTTATGAGTTGTTGCCTCTCACACATTTTCAAGTCATTCCATTCCTATTCCTAGGAAATCTGAGTCTCTGCACACTGTGGTACCTTTTCTAGAGTCTTTGTTCCAGGTTATGGAATGGTTTCACTGCTTTGAATTAAACTTTTCTGAACAAAATCCTAAACTACTCTTGTTCATATTTTCAAAGCTCTAAGTATCTAAAAATGGGAAGCATTGAGCAACCTTAATAATAAATAGTGCTACAAGCTCTGCTAACTATACTTAACTTCTTTGCATGTTAAAATGCCTAGCAAGCTGCTAATTTTAGATAATAAAAATCCTCTAATCTAAAAGCACTAAGTCCTCTGTCACAATGTCCCTGCTAGCTGACTGCAAGATAAGGATTTGCTAATGCACACAAAAAATTACAACACTGATAGAAACGCTGCAGTGACCCAGAGGCATAAAACAGAGAGTCAAAAGTCCCTGAAAAGCAGACGAAGTAATCCAATGACAGCCACATAATTGCAACCTGTGTCTAAACATTTTGAGATTACTCAAACTCTTGAAATCAGTTGTTTAAAGAAAATTAAACATGTAATGCTATTTTTCAATTTTTTACATATGGAATTTGATTCTGCCCCATTGACACCAACAAAGAAAAACATGCTCAAAGTCTGGCCACAGAGTAATGAACTTAAACAGTCTTTTTGGTGAACAAGGTCTAGGCAAACCGCTTTTGTAACTATAAGTTCTGCAAATGTTACTGAAAGATAACATTATTTTTTTTTAAAAATCCAAGCAGCAAAGGTGAATCCCTTTCACAATGAATCATTGCAAAATTACCAAGCTCTTTTATTTTGAGGGCCTCAGAAAGCATGTTAGTGATACTGCCTTATCTTACGATCTGAGGGTTTGTTTGGTTTGGAATGAAAGAAAATTTGAAAAAGCTGAGCTGGATTTTGAACAGCAAATTAGGCAATTGGAAAAACAATGCAAACAGAATGTGCTCAATACCATCTGCTTGGAATTGTATTTGATTCATTCTATCCATCTTGAATCAATGGTCAAACTAAGAAAATTAAAGAGATGTTGGTGTTTTAACACTGGCTCCAGTGAAGCAATAATAAATAAGATGTAAATCACATTCAAGAAGAACACCATAATGGGTGAGAGAATGACACCAGTAAACCACTTATTTCTATTGTTGCACTGCCCTTGTTATTTCATTTCCTCCAATACCCAGCAATGTAGTTTTTCAGCTCCCCTTTCACCAATCAGAAACACTGGATTTGTACCCCTAGAGCAGTCAGTCACATGCTAAACTGGAATGTCTTCTATTTAATATGCCTTCAGTTCTTCACACAGAACTGTATACTGCACTTTCATATTTGTCCAACTTCAGTGAAACCAGTTTTACATACAACAAACAACTATAAAATCCAGTGGAATTCAACGCAAGAAAAAATGAACTGGAAAGCATACTTTCAAACCCAATACTTTTGTGACTTTAAATTGCTGCACAGAGAGTATAAAGTACTACCATTTCTTGTTGCTTCATATAGTGTCACAGGTATTGGTGTCCAGATTAAAAGGAGGAAACAAAAATTACTGAGAGTAATAAAATAAGAGAGAAGGATGACCTTATGCTATACAGGTTGCAGTTATTAAGACTCTTTCCAAGTACATTTAACACAAAATATGTGCAAAACAACTCCCAAGCCTATAAAAATGCACAGAGCTTGAGCTGACTACCATTTTAACAGTATGACAGAAAAAAAATGTCACAAAGAACTTACTCACCCGAAACCAATAGCTACCCAGTAATTTCTGACACCCTGATGTGGTCCCACCATAGGAAGAATGTCTGGAGAATAGGTGATAGGACCTGAAATTGTGTTTACAATGTCTGCTTTTCTCAAAACAGGGACCATTTCCATGGCAGCCTCAATATGCTCCATTATTCTGTCTAAATCAGACTCAAAAAGTTCTTTTCCAAAACCTGCACAAATAATTGACTCTTATTACATATATTTATTTACACAAAGAACATATACATTTTCAATACAGCTATGGTATCTGTATAAAATATAGGTATCTATACAATAGAGCTATTTATATCAATACAGCTATTTATCTATACATAAAAGTTTTATGGGAATAATCATTGCATATGTTCAAGCCTTTGCAATCCTACATAGGAAAAATGGCATGCATAAAAACCTAGTTACCTGCAGGACCAAGTTTATTTGTCACTGCAATTATACTATCCTTTATACATATTTGTTTAACCCTAAGGTCATGCAAATTCAACAATGAAGTAGAAAGGAAGTGAAGATACACAGAAACTTTCTTCAACATAAATAAGATCCACTTCTTTTTTTTCCAATACACCAATAATTTGAGGAGGGGATAAAAGATATTTCCTGTATCTGCTTATGATTTCCATGAAATCATATTAATTCCTGTGTATATTTCACTCCTCAGTCTGGACTCTAAGCATGGCTGAACAACCTTATGTAAAGGCACTGGAGACAGTAAGTTCAGGAAGCTGTGACAGGGCTATGCAAAACTGAACCATGTCAACTGCCCTTTCTTAGGAAATGTTGTCTTTTCTAAAACAGCTACACTAATGACTTCCTATAACTTTCTGTCTGGAAGTGAATGGAAAGCTGGAGCCTAGATATAACACAACAATTTATAATGTATTTTAGTAAGCAGCTGTATGACATAGGTTATTTTTGTATTCTATACATATCTACAGCTCTCTTGCACTTATATCCAAGCACAGCATTTTGTCTAAGACACTCCTTTGCCGTTCCTATTTGACAATCACATTATTTCTGGGGTATCAATAAATATCCAGAACCCCTATCAGCATGCTGGAGAGAATTGTAACTTAGAAAAATTTCTATTCATCCAAAAAAAGACTAAATATTTCAGATTTGGTGACTGTCTGTAATTATAACATACAAGCACCTCTTCAGGAAGTAGGGTAAGACTACATTGTGGTGGGCTTTTCTTATATAACATTTGTATTTCTGCTATCTTTTATCATTAGTTAGAACTATTCTTCGAAAAAGGTTTTTGCATTACAATCATGCATTGCAAATATTTTGTATTTTCCATCACATAAGGCAGCATGACAGCCTGGGATTTCTGCAGATAAAATGTGTGCTAGTGATTATTCTGTTTAAAGATTTAATGTTCTTAATCACCTGGTGGAACTCCATTTGTTACCCATGACTCCTGCAGCTTCATTTTCTCCTCACTTTCATATGGACCAAATAAAAGACCATCCCTCTCTTGTCTTAGATAATATGACCCTTCCAAGTCACGAATCACTGGCAATTCTGTTTTTAGGGCTTTCACTTCAGGTATAGTTGATGTTACAACATACTGATGATGAACAGGTATGAGAGGGTGCTGCAGGCCAATCATCTTGCCTATGTCACGGGCCCAGAAGCCTAGAGAAGAAAATAAAAACAAAACCAAAATAGAACTATTCAAACACTAATTTCAGTGAATGGAAAATGACAGTAATATATTTGCAGTAAATACCGTGCTTTTATGTGTGACAGGTTTTTTTCCCCATACTTCTAATTTTCACTTTATTTTTCATATTATCTAGTATATTTTTCCCTCCATAATTCCATGTACTTTTTTCCTAATTACACTACTATATATTATTATAGTATTCAAATATTAAAAATATAATTAGTAAATTATTAATTAGACTTCTAAAAGTTCAGAAGAGAATTTAATTAACAGTTCCAGAAACGCCATGGCTTATTTCAGTAAGGTAGGTCTGCAATGTACTCCTAGCAAAGTTAGAGACACTTAAAAATTAGAATGAATTAACTCACAATGTAAGTGTCAGCCAAGCCTCTCACTATCAACCAAATGAGCTAGTATGCTTTACCAAGACAGTAGTCAAGTCCTAACATCCCAACAGACTAAGGCAGTACTTTTCAGGCAACTGACCTCAAGAATAGGAGTTTCTCTTCTCTTTAACATGCATCATGTGACTTGCATTAATTATGTCTTTCACACAGCAATCAATTCATAATGCTTGTATTGGGGAATAATCAAGTGTGCTCTCCCAGAGCCATCAAATTAGAAGTTCGGATACAGACTTGGGGCAGAAAATTCAAGCAACCATTTCCCTGCCTCTGAATCTGGCTCAAGATCCTTCACACATACCATGAGATAGAAGTAAGAGAAGACTTAATTCTCCTGTGTTAAGGTGAGGTTGGTAATGCACATTCACTTAGTGAGGTACCTGTGTCAGAATGAAGGGGTGGAAGCCACTTAACTGCCAAACACCAGATGGGCTCTGCATCGTGGCTTATATCTGCTGGGAGGCTGGAATGTAACAGACTTGGGAATCAGATAGGTACAACTGACTGGAATGGCAGCTGCTCTAAGATGCTTTGAATATCCCTCAGCAGCACTCTCCTGACTTATATCAAGGAGCAGAGGTCTCAAGAGTGGGAATGAAATGTGAAAATTCAATGAAATAAAAGTTTCAGGGGAGTCTGGGAGTGGGGGTTGGAGGAAGACAAAATGAAAGATGAAGAAGAGGTAGCAGGGCCTTGCAAATAAAAGGCTACGTGCCGTATGGCACCGAGTAAAAGAAGGGCAAGTCAGCCTGGCTCCTGTGTAACCAGCTGACTCCAAACTGCTTAAGACAAAATATCTCCAGCAAGATTTTCTACCTTACACAGCTATCCCTTCTCCTGGGACATACACTTCATGCTGCCCAGCTTAATGTACAATTTTTCCTACTTTTTGCTGTTTATTTGTCTTAACCAAATTCT
The DNA here is from genome assembly GCA_910950805.1 of Acrocephalus scirpaceus scirpaceus. Classification (NCBI taxonomy): domain Eukaryota; kingdom Metazoa; phylum Chordata; class Aves; order Passeriformes; family Sylviidae; genus Acrocephalus; species Acrocephalus scirpaceus. Next base: position 6,392,685 of record OU383776.1, read on the forward strand.
CCTATTTCTCTGTTCAATTCCGTGCTCTCCAAGACCTGCTCAAAATTTCTCAGTGCCCCAAGGACACCAAAAGGCATAAATGAGTCTGAATACCTTCACCTGGGACCCGTGGGCACAGGAGTCCCATTCCAGGTCAGCCCAGGTCCTTTAGAACCTGTCTGAGCTGGTTTGATTGTGTGCCTGTTTACAGCTCTGTCACAACCATGCCTGTACCTGGCCATGGAACACATTGATCCAGACCCTGATCCGTGGACTACTTCTCAGCTTGACCTCAGCTCAGTCTCCACTCCACAGTCCTGCTGATTGATTAGTGGGCACCGTTTGACCTCGGTTACCGTCACCAGGCCTGTTCCTGACCTGTGGTCACATTCTTGGCTTGGCCTCAGTCTGGCTCCATCCCCACGGGCCTGGCTGTGCCTGCTCTCAGTCCATCCCGAGGCCTGGGTCTGACCCCAGTGCAGCTCCTGGGCCTTCCCTGCTCCGTCCCCGGTGCCCTGCCGGGCAGAGCCCTTGCTGGCTCGGCCTTGTTACCTGGCTTGGCTCCCTCTCCTGCAGGGAGCAGCCGGCTCACGCCGCTTGCTGATACTAACCGGGAATACATCCTCTCACCTCTGGCATGGCTTAAAGCCAGGACAATTAGGAAAGTTGAATTGGGCCATGCTGGCCTTGTGCCGTTCCACCATGCCAGGATGGCCATCAATCTCTTATTTAATATTACGAACCAGCCTTATGGTCTAACACCTGCAGTTTTAAAAAAATGTGAAATTTCCAAGAAAACGTTTCCTGTGGTGATTCACTTAACAAGTACTGACAGCCAGCTAAGGCAGAGCAGCAGAGGAAATCCAGCATCACCTTCAAGAGATGTGTTCAGCTAAAAGCCCCTGCCCAGACAACGCCAGAAACCAGCACCTGTTGCAGTTATCATATGTAAGGCTTTTGCTTCTAAATGGCACCTCCTCATTTGCAGGAAACTCATTGCCAGAACACTTGTTATGCCAGTTAGATTGGTTAAGGGATGATTGTGCCATAACCATATAGAGTGAGTGATGCAAAACATCCTTTAAGGCAAATGAGACATGACTTATGTTCTACCATACAGAAGACAATGGAAAAAAATTGAATAAATCTGCATTTCTAGCACATATGCAAGGGTTTCCTTCATTACACATGACACACGCAAACATGGATTTAAGTGGTGGCCAACAATCTTTAGGGAACTTCTTTTGATTTGGGCATTTCCATGTCACCTACAAACAAAACTATTTTCATATAAGGTCAGCTAATGATCCACAGAAGATAGGAATAGTTAAAGCAGCAGAAAATTAGGTCTTTGAAACAGCTTTGTTTCTTTCTTAATAATAAGAAATTTCTTAGCAATTAGATTTTCAGAATAACATTGGAAACACAGCTAATTTTAAAATTTTTTAAGTAAGAGAAAAATAGGTTTGTTTAAAATAAAATTTACAGTACTGTACTTTAAAAAAAGTCACACTTATGATAAGTGCTTTTTTAATTGTTTAAAATAAAAAAGGTAGAATTTACTAAAAGAAAAATATTACAGTTTCTTTGTTTAAGGTTTTTGAACAAAAACAAATCACAAAAGGAAGAATATATTTTCTGAAACAAAATTCTAATTGGACGCAGATGTCAAGTCCTATCACACATAGTAGAGATAAATGAAGGCATACATTATATCTCTATGACATTTGTGAAGATTAAATTGTAGACACTGCAAACATCTGATGCTGAAATACTTAGTGGTAGTATTACTTAGCATATGTGCTGAAGAATGTCATCTGACTATTTCTTGGTTTTGAAAAAGACAATCTTCTACCACTATATATAAATAGTTGTATATATGGTGTGTACATGTCTGAAAATGCATGCTTATGTACACACACCTACACTGTATATATAAACAAAATTCACTATTTCTGGAGACTTTAATCAAGCATTCCATTATAAATAGGCTGCAAATAACTTCAGCAAGCTCAGTATAGTTATTTCATGTCAGAGATTATTTATTTGGCATCTGCTTTCCTCTAAAATGGAAATCTCACATAAGGAACAGCTAAAGATTGGTTGGAACTAGTTTGTTCCAGTTCTGTAGCAGATGTCAGTTGCAGGGTGAGGCAGGGAGGGGGAGAGGGAATGTAAAGAGCCTTCTGATGTATTTTTCTCTGCAACATGAGCCTAAAATTATACAAGTCATGATCTGTAGTGGAATGAGGCAAGGCGGAAAAAAAGAATGAATGTTATCTGAGAAAACATTTATAAGAGAACTGTGTTATACAGTATTAATTTTACATCATTAGCCAGAATGTTAAGCAATATGTGCTTCAAATATTCATTTTGGCTAAACAGTTAACTACACAGGAGAATTAAGTTGGAGAATATTGTTGATTTAATCACTTCGTTAATAATAAAAAAGAGTTATGAAAAGCTCACAAGGGTGCATTCTAATATTTGCAAATAAGCTCTGAAAAGCATTTACCAGAAATCAACTGCCTAATATCGACTTGATAAACTAGCCAAAGAAAGATAATTACACTACAAAAAATGTAAGAAAATTACATCCATACGATGCCGAGCCAATAGGTAGGAATAATGAATGTCTAGAAGTTTGTGGCCTAAATAAGTCTGATTGCCAAGAGAGCTGCCTTTCTCTTTCATAATCTTGGATTTCTTCCAGACCAATATATTCACACTGTGTAACAAATGACATAAGGATCCTATTTGTAAGAGAGCTTGTGATTTTGTAACTGAGTGCTGTTCCAGAGTTCATGCCTGAAAGATAGGAACTATCAGTCCAAAGGCAATCAAATATTGACACCTCTCATTTTCCAAGTGCTTGACTTTGTGATCTAAATAAAATTTTTAAAATTTGGTTTCCCTGTTGGTGTGGTTGACTGCCTTCTAAAAAGCATACTAAACTCCTGTAGTCCTCCTTCTCTCCAAAATTCATTATGTGGCACTCATGAGCAAGCTTAGAGCCTCAGAGCCCTGTTATTTTAGCAAGCATATAGCAATAGCAGGTGATCACCTACGTATGAAAGGCATATATAAGAAAGTGCACTTTTCAATGGGTTTTTCATAGGTCTTTACTGAAAGCCAGGAATGATTTAAACAGGGCTGTCTATATCCCAGACTCTGAAAGAAAGATCTAAAGCATGTCCCCTAAGACTCCAGCTGTTAAATCCCACTCTCTCTAAATTTCTCTCTCTTTTTTCTGTTGTCTCAAACTCTACTCTTACTCCAGTTCTTACATATTTCTTCAGCTGTTTTCTCACCATGTCCTAGTCAGTCTCCCTCATTAGTCAAGTTCTCTCCCAGCAGCCTTCTCTTCCTTCTAATCCACTCCCATCTACCCTTCCCTTTCTATTACATATTACACCAGTCTTTCATGCTTAAACAGCTCAGTTTTCCACTCAGTTTCACATACAACCATTCCTTGAGTATCCTTGCTTATCATTTTGTCTGAAAAGCTCCTAGCTTCAGTTTCCTTAATGAAACATATCAGATGCCTTCCCATGGTCTCCCTGGTGTCATCCCCACTGCTGCCATCCCCTCCTGGTTTGAGCTTCCTTATTCAGGAAGTTCTGTATCATATAACTGTTCCACTTGCTGCCAGTGCTCCTAAACATCTCTAGAAATCTTTCCAAATCTTTGCTCTCTCAACCTATTCTCTTTCCAGTCCAATTCCTTCATCATTCCAACTGTCACCTGTGGTATTCTACCCACCAACAAGAGCTGTTCCTGTCTCACTTAACTACTTCATTTTATTTGCCTTGCACTAGAAATAGGTGCTTTTGATTTTTTTTTCCTGTTACACTGCAAATATACAGAAAGGAATTATAAAGATGTATTCTTGCTCTCAGTTCACTTGTCCCATCTGAGTTAGAAAGTCAACCTGAGATATCACAGCTTCCCACTGAAGCCTGATTATTCACTGCAATGGGAGGTATGCAGATAAAAATGCAGATATGATCCAGTTTGAGGCAGAATCAGGAAAACTTTAATCTATATGGTAAATATTCAACATGTTTTCAAACAATTGAAAACCAAAAATCTTCTACTAGGAAGCAGAAAGCATGCTTCACATAAGACCTGTCAACCATTTCACCAATAATATATTTTTCTACACTTGTATAAAGCAGTATAATAATAAGTGAATAAGTTTAGATTGAATACAGGTTTTTAGACTTAGTAAATTGGTTAGGAAAATAAACACAAATCCAAAGGACACTTGCCCAAAAGTTCTTTGAAGCAGAAACATCAGTTTGGCTTTTTCTAAAACAATGAAGAATAACATTTGCATATGTAAATACAAGCTCCTTTGAGTTAGGCAATTTTTATGACATACAAAAAAATGCACTGTTAAGCCAAGCATGTTTAAAATATGACTCAAAGGACAACAAAAATCTTCCGTTTCAAGGATATGTGATAGAGTTAAATCTTAGAGAAAGATAATAGTGAAATAGTCAAGGTCAAATCCTCAGTCTCCTTGAAGGAACAGTCAAGATATTTCTACTTCATGCATACATTCTATCTCCCTTCCTACGTACGTTTCATTAGATTTTAGTGGAACTGCATGGGCACCTATTGGGCACTGGAAGAGGCTCCCCAGAGAAGTGGTCACAGCACCAGCCTGTCACAGTTCAAGAAGTGTTTGAACTATGCTCTCAGGAACATCCTGTGACTCTTATGGATGTTTCTGGACAAGGCCAGGAGCTGGACTCCATGATCCTTGTGGGTATTTTCCAACTCAGGATATTCTGTGATTCTGTGACTCTAGATGTGGACTCTTCACCCACACAACTTATTTTAAATCAGTAAAGGTCTCTTTTGCTACCAAAATCTAACAAGGCAGTCTGATTACTAACTGCTGGAGACAAATTAGGGTAAATATTTTTAATGCCTATTCAAGGGCAATTTATATAAGAGCTAAATTTTCTCTATACTATGAAGAAATACGTACAAACCACAAACCAAGTGAATGTTCAAAATCATATATATTCCTTATACATGTAACCCACACAATGCAATACAGTGCTTTGCGTCAGCTAATATGTAAATCTGAAAAGCACTGAAATACTCATATTAAATCCTACCTGCAGCATTCACAATTCTCTTTGCTTGAACTATTCCAAGTGGAGTTTCAACTTCCCACGTCCCATCTGATCGGGGTTTCAGATTAGTCACTTGCACAGGATAATTCAATTGAGCACCATATTTTCTGGCTCCTGCAGCCAAGGCCATAGTTAGAGAGTAAGGATCAATATGACCATCTCCAGGGTTATACAGGCCAGCTAAAACCTAAATGGAGGTAAAACCCCCAAATGAAAAAAAGTAAAATTTATCAAAATTAGACAGTTTTTTAAAAATAAGGTTCCTTTCTTGAACATAGTAAACTTTAAGAAGTGAAAACAAATTTTCAAAAGATACAATAATATCAGCCTTTACCCAACTTAACAATGGCTAAGAGACTAAAATTGCTCAGATCTCCCATGCAATCAAAGGTTGCAATGCTTTAATACTATAATATTATAGACATGATAGATAATAGCATGTACACTCACATACAGTATGCACTAAAATTCACAAATTCTGATTTTCGGCTATGATGCATCTTTTTTTCATTGAAAAACAAGAATCTGTTGTACAATTTGTATAAAGGAAGAAGACTGTACATGTACATTTCTGATAGATCAATATTTAATTGCAGTGGAAGTTATAGTTCATAAAACTCGCTTCTTTACCTTATCCATGTTCAATAAGGGAAACAGCTCTTGCACTTTCTCAGGTGTGATTAAATATTGCTCTGTTGGGTGCCAGCCAGCACGAGTCATTTGGTACTTGAATTCATCCACCCTAGTAGGGGTTGAAGCAATTCTGATACTGCCAGGCTGATGAAACCCCACAGCCTAAATCAAAGAGAAACAGCAAATTACTGAAAGAACCTTTACTTATTGCCATATATGTATTTTCCTGTGCTAAGGGAAAGTTTTCCACTAACACCACTGAGAAAAATGCAAGTAAGTTATGTGCCCTTGAAGGGAGAGTCCTTAGATATAGACTCCTAGAGAAAATAATTTTTCAAGAAGTTATCAAATTAAATTCCTAAGTTAATGCATACCATATTCAAAACAGTTGAAAGAGGTGTTTATTGAATGCCATGATACATTCATTTTTGCTAACAACTAATTAATATTTGATATACGGACTGACAAAAATAGAATCAGATAAGTCTCAAAAGTAAGTATGTATGATATACTTAATTTTAAATTCTATGATCTGCATTATTTCCTATTGAATGTATTTAACTAAGCACCTTTCTAAACACAATGAAAAACCACTCACTGGTTTTGTCTTTTTAATAAATTAAACATCCTTACAGAGCTGGACACTGAACACTTTCTTTTCTTCACCTTTTCTATGTTATCTCACAGGAAAATGATAAGGTTGAATAAGTCTTTCACTGGAACTCACAATGATAATCAGATGTGGAAGCTTATCTAGTTGAGTAGCAGAAAGAGGAAAAATGCACTTTATGAAAAATATAAAAAATATCTGTCTCATATATATATATACATATGAGAATGAGACAAATATTTTAAAAACAAAGAATTTATAGACTAGTACAGTGAGGGTCATTCAATTTCTGCTGCCACCCAAAGCAAGCAGTTTAGTAAATGAAATCTATAAGGCTGAGAGGTGTCAATTGAAAAAGATGCCTGTGTTTTTCCACATATCCATTCCTTAAGCCACTAAATAAAAACACATCTCTGAAACGGAAAAATTGCAGCATTCTTCTCAAGTACAGACAGCATAATATCATATGAACTTTTAAGTAGACATATTTAAGGCAGGAATGTATCATAATCAATCTGTTAATTCCAGATTCCTGATACTATTTTAGCTCCTTTATCAAGTTAAAGTTGAAGACTCTCTGCTGTGTCTTAAGATGTTTTACGAGCACCATTTTCCTAAACTGTAGAGGGATCTGGGAAACCATTTACAATACGTAGTCACTAGGCATGAAGAATGCATTTCAATAAAAGGTATACTCCTACTTCACACCGTTATCAACTACACTTTTGTGAAAAACCATTGATGTAATCAGTATTTCTCTGACTTAACACTTCAAAGGTTAAGGGGATTACCTGTCCAGTCTCTTCTTCCAGCTTCTCATAGAGTTTAATGCTGTAAGCATGGATTTTCTTCAGGTTTATTCCAGGATGAAAATAAGTAGTTAAACCAGCCTCAAATAAGAAATAGGAACAACATAGATTAGAAATGCAGTGTTCTTTCCTTCCTTCCAACTGTCATTTAAAAAGGAACTGCCATGATACCGTAAAGAAAAACAACACATGGATAGAGCCAACTGCTCCAAAAATAAAGTCCTTTCTCTACTTATGCCATTTCTGTTTTCTGCACAGGTGTTTTCCCATCTGTCTTTTCTCACCAAATTTGCCAATCCATGATGCAATTGCAGTTGTTCTATCTGATATGTCAATTTATATACAATATCGTAGTGCACGAGATTACTGAAATACCCAATTATCCAATGGAAAAAAGTGTAAAATTAAACATTTGTCAGTATCACATTTTTCAGTTGTATCTATATTCTATTCATAAATTTGACTCAAAGTGTGTTTGGCAATATTTATTACCTCAATAATCTGAGTTTAGGAAGTGATCACACAAACCTCTAGGAGGGAGATTCATCTAGCCCCATCAAGCACAAAGTAGGCATGTTGGTTTCAGAAAGTCCCTGGGCTAAATTAATAGTCTGGAAAAAGTATTTCTTGTTCATTTCTTATTATCATATTGAACCATTAGCATCACACAGGACACAGCTGAAGACTAGATATTTGACTAAATATGATTTTGTCTCATTTGATACGTGTGTTCATGTTGTGAACACATTTATTTTAATTACCTTGGACTAAACTGAAACAGGTCTGTTTTACTGCAGAGTTTTTAGCTAAAATGTGCTTGTTTGTCAAAAAATATATTCTAAGAGCCTGTTTTTAGTGTGTATAAAATTAGAAATAAATTAGACATTGAAATATTGAAATTTCTTTAGCCATGTACAACGCCTAAGAGTAATTAATTTATTTCTACCTCCAAACTTTGTTATCTAATTTTGTTTTTACTGTATTCTTTTATTTACGTTTTCTGGCCTTCTGTTTTTCTTCCAAATGTAGTAATGCATCTTTCAGATGTAGTGTAGTCATTTTGAACTAAATGAGTCACAAATCACTTGCAAGTTAACTACAAACCCGTATCTGTTCAAGAGCATTTAAATGCAGGAATACTTCAATCTCTTACACTTTCAAGTGAAGAAAAGAAGTTTATATGCACTTGATGCCCTTCGGGTTGAGATAATAGAAGTTTCTGGTTTCAAGAGTGCAGCTGGTAGACAACTGTAACCTGATTTCACTAGATAAAAATTAAGATAATAAACTCATAAAATAATTAAATTAAACAAAAGGATTGAATGGGTCCTCAGGATATTTCTCTTAAATTTCATATTCAAAGCAGGGTCAGCTACAAGATCAGATCACATTACTCAAGATTTTTTCTGTCCTGGCCTTTGAGAATCTTCAAAAACGGAGGCTGCTGTACTTTCCTAGCTACAAATGAAACTTTGCATTTGGCCTTGTTAAATTCCATAAAACTGTCCTTGCATCATTGCAGCCTGCCTAGGTGCCTCAGCAGGGCTGCCCTGCCCTTGAGTGCATTGACTACTCCTCCCAGTTTGGTGCTAATTTCAAATGTGGATGTGCACGTGTTCCATCACCTACTTCAAATTACTGATAAAGATATTGAACAGAATGGGTTCCAGGACAGATTCCTGTAACACTTATTTCCAGCGTTTGGGTAGAGTGTGACCCATTCACCAGCACCCTCTAAGCCCAGCCATCCAAAGAGTCTTTTAACTTTATAGTTGTCAAGCCATACAGACCACAACATCTTCAGTTGAATACATGGCTAGTGTGGGAGAGGGTGTCTAAAGCCTTGCTAAAATCTAGGTAAGTGACATCCACTGATCTCCCCTTGTCTAAGAAATCAATAATTTCATAACAGACAGAAATCAGATTTGATCTGACATGATTTATTCTTGGCAAACTTGACTGCTCCAAATCACATTTTTTCTCCTTTATGGACCTGGGACTCATTTGATGATTTTCTGAAGAGCTGAACTACAGCTAGCTGACCTTTAGCTCCTCTGCTCAGTCCTTTGGCTTTTTAGGGAAAGTCATACATATGCCCTTTGCCAAATCTCTGGCACCTCCACCAATTTCAATAGTCTTTCAAATGTGGTACATCTGTGCCCTTGCAATGAATCTGCAGCATTATTGGATGCAGCCTGTCAGATGAATTTCTGTGTCAGGCCAGCATGTTTTTAGATGTTTTTAGCCCCATGAAGATTCATCACATTCTGAGGGCTGCCAGCAGCCTCTCAGAATTGGCTTATGAATAATTAGTGAGACAGCTGACCAGAGGTGTTTTGAAAAAGCAAAAGAATTTAATTAAAGAGAAAATAACAAACTATATAAAAGAGTAAAACTCATGCACAGTGCAGGAAGGTTCCTTACACCTACTAAGACACCCCAAAAACGCCCCGAGAATCTTCATGCTCTCTTTTAAGTATTCAAGGATCTAGGAGGGAATTTTGGCTTGCTGCCCAATAGAAAATAGCTACATTCCTTGAGGAACAGCTCGAGGGTCCAACAGGTGCTTTTGTCTTGGCACCGGGCCAATTACAGTGAGAGGAGCATAGAAGTTTCTGGTTCTTCTTCTTTAAAAGTTATGGGGTGGGGCTTAAACATTTTTCCTAGTATGGGAACACCTGCTCAGGTGTGGGGTACACTGCAACACCTTTCTGCTCCAACACATGAGCATATGACAAATTACTCCAGAAATCACTGGTTTGGTCCTCATCCACTGTCAGCAGTTACTCTTCTCCTCTAAACCAGAGGCCTGAGAAACCCTGTCAGAGAAAACTGAGGCAAGAAGGCACTGAGACCTTATTAGTGTACACTGTGACTGAATTACTCCCCTCTTTCAGCAACAGTTACTTATTTTAATTTTCCAGCCTTTTATTATTAATGCACCAGTTTTTGTTGCCTTTCATTTTCCTTAAAATCGTAAATATAGTTGAGGTTTGGAATTCCAACATTCCCTTCACATGCTCAGGTAACTTTTCTAAATTGCCTGATTTGCAGCTTTTTCCTGCTCTAACGATACACAGTATACTGCATTTTTCTCTGGAACTGAGTCATGAATTTGCTCTGGCCCAGCTGGCTTCCCAATGTGTCTACATGTTTTCCTGAATTTCAGAGCGAATCATTCTTGCAGTTGAAGGTGATTTTCTCCAAGACTTTACTCCATTTTTCTACGAGATTTTGTTATTGAACACAAACATGATCTGAAAAAATAATTTAAAGAATGGCCACTTTCCTATGAGAATTGACACAAATGTTTTAAAGCATTTTTATAGTTGAAATTTTTAAATGTTGAAATGTTCATGTATCAGTTTTGTTCTATTTCAATCAGTTCCAGATTTTATTTTATTCTAATGCCATTATTAAATTAGCTTTACAGAGGAAAATGTTATTAACACTTTTATATACTAAATTCTCTCCTCTTGCAAGTGTGACCAAATAGTAACAAGTTATTATTTGATTTGTGCTATGCTTTACTGTCAAAATCAATGGCATGTTGCAAGAAAAAGTATAATAGAAAATATAATAACTTGCTCTGTTACACCTTTTCATAGCTGGTAATACAAAAATTTGCATATTTGTTGTGCTGTTTTAATAGCACACATGAAAGTCAACCAAAGTTATCTCAGACCTGAGAAGTAAAAGAAAGTTTTGGCAGCAAAACCAGTAGGAATATGAGCTATCTGAAACACAATCCTGAGCTCTGGCAGGACTTCCAGGATGGTGAAAGAGGTAAAATGTGGAATAGTGCAGCCTTGCAGTCAGCCTGAATCAGACTTGCAACACTTGTGGCTTGCAGGCAATGTGCTACATGCCATTTCATGTCTTAACAGTATGTGTAATTGTCATCTGTATTTAGCACTGTATCACTATGAGGAATTTACAGTGTACCAGTACAATTTATACCAGTATCTGGTACAACAAGGAACTCACAGTCACAGTTTTGATCTTTCAACTCATCTGAAACAGACATCACCAACTTTTTCATCTTCAAAGTCTCCTAATACTGAGTCCAATGAAAAGAGACAATGAAGACAATTAAAAGATACCATGTAGTTATCCATTATAACAAAGCCCAAAACTAGGTGTCTTGCTGTGTTAATTGCATAAAAATGCTTCTAACAGGTGTCATGAGGACGCTCTCTCAATTGTGGTAGTGCAGACATTTTCTCTGCTGAGCTCCAGGTCCTTCCTTACCTTTGAAACTGACCCTCACTCAGGGCTCCAATGCTGCACTCACTAAGAAGTGTGGACAAAAGTACTGGAGGAAGGGTTGCTTTAACACTGTTATGAGCAGTAAGTTAGGGTGAGCAAGTGTAACAATAAGAACAAAGGAAACATTCAGCAACAACACCATTCATGATTCTGGTTCCTTACAGAACTAGGGGATTTTTATTGTTTTTTTACAAACACATTGTTTTGTATATGCATTGGGCAAATAGAATTCAGTCTGTGCCTCACTGCCCTACTTAAGTCAAAGTACTCTTTGAATATTTTGTAGTTATGATTCAATACACAAGATCTGACACTTTGCATGGTGTTGCTATTTGCTAAACTGTTTTGTGACTGTCTCAAAGACATGCAATTACTGAATGTTGTTTTTTCTTACTACATACAGTGTGTTTTCTTTTGCTTTGTTTACTGAAAAGCAAGTAAAATGAAGTATACTACTTATAGGCAGGCAGTGATTTTTTTTTTTAATTTTTACTATATCTCTCTCAAAAAAGCCCAAACCCACAAAACATCTGCACAAAGATGAAGCATTGCAGACTTCAAAATTTCTCCTCTGGGAGAAGTGTGAGAATACAAATAAAATATAATACATCTGAGTCTTAATTTGTCCTCCTCAATTTGTCCCTGAAAGGTAGATCATTGCATAAATGCTCTGTTGCATTAACAGAGTAGATCTAGAGACATCAAACTGTTGGGTTTCTGCTCTTTTGTGTTGCTGCACACAGAGATAACAATCTCCCAATTTCAGTTAAGAATAGCTGGAAATGAATGGGAAAAGCATCTATTGCTGTATTATTGTGGCAAGCTTCATTAAATTTTGCTACATTATCTAGTCCAGGTATAGATTCAGAAAATCTGTAATTACATAAATGCATATTGTGAACCAGTATGACCATGTGATTAACATTATTAAAGGAGGTGTTGCTACCCTGGCATTATTAAATGGATGTCTTTTTAGTTTTTTTCCTTAGAATGCAGACAAATATTCAGGCTTAAAAAACTCACAGTGTACATTTTACCTTTGCTCCTCCAAGATTTCATGTAATGTCAGCAATGGCCGGAAAGAAAGCATGCGAATAAAAAGGTAATGAAACTTCCACCACCATTATATACCATTAATGTGGGAGATGAACAAAATATTTCTTACTGCATGCCAGGTAGATCCTGCAGTGAGCTCAGATTTTTCTAGCAGAACAACATCCTTCAAGCCAGCTTTAGCCAAGTGATAGGCTAGGCTCACACCAACACAACCACCTCCGATGATCACTGTGTCTGCTCTGTCTTTCCCTAAGGAAGGAGATGAGGCTTCTCTAATTTAAAAAAAAAAATTAAAAAAAATTACAGACAGTTAGAAAAAGGTTAATGGACTTTTCCCCATCTCTTTTGTTTATGGATTCAATCATAATACATGTGGGTTTCTGCTTGGGAGTTTTTACACATGGCTTAAAACCTAACATGTTGACTCATACCCACTTTTAAAGTAAATGCTCTTTGAGCATCATATAGGTAGATAGTAGTAATAAAAAGAAAAATACCCCACAAAATAACAAAACAAGTTTGCTTCCACTTGCAACTTTCAATATTATTTATCCAATATACCCTTATATGTAGATGCTATTTCTTAAAAAGAAGCTGATGCCTAACATGGCAATGTCAGAACCTAACTTTTCCAAAGTGCTATATATGCAACAAAAAGGCTTTAAAAAGTATTTACTGAGTAAGGTCCCCTAATAAATTTCTAACATCAATGCTGTTAGAATACATCAGTGTACATGCTCGTGAAGAATGAAGCTTGGTACGTATTTTCATGTGCTATTTTGCCATGTTCACAGATTCACAGAATATTCTGAGTCGTAAAGTACCCACAATTATCATCGAGGCCAACTCTTAAGAGAATGGCCCATGCAGAGACTGAATTCACAACCCTGGTGTTACTTGCACCATGCTCTAAACAACTGAGCCATCCCCAGAGTTGACATGTCCTACTTTGCTTAAGACAAAATATTGTAGAAACAGGTTTTTGTCAATGGCCCACACCTGCTACTCCACACTGTACTTTCACTACTTGAGTCCAGCATAAACCAGAACTGCTGCCACAAGCAGCCCTATTCTTCTGCAAGCCAACTGATCCTCCTCTCTCCTGCCATCCACAGACACCCAAGCAGCAAACTACATGTGGAAATTCATTACAAATTTTTCAGAAGTAATTTTTTTTGGATGTGAGACAAGGTAAGACATATTGTTACAGTAGCAGTACAGACTGAAGGTACTGAAACCACAGTACCTTTTCCTTCAGGACAGTTAATCAATACTCAATTTTATCTCTTCTCTCCTCGTACACTTTCAACTTCTCTGACAACAGACTTTCTAATGTATAACTAGTATTCTACCTCTTCCACTCAGAAATAAAAGCTACTAGTTTTAGGTCTTATGAATGGAGATCTTATTTTAAATGCAATTGCAAGAGGAATTGCACCATGCTTATTCACTAGGAGGTGGCAAATGAAAAGTAAAATTAAGTGGGAGCACAGGACACCGCAGATGTTTTGTATTTGGTGCACCATGCACATTCACGGGTTCGTTTTTCTGATTACATATTAATTTTTGCAAGTTAACAGTAAGCTGTTTAACAGCCGCATGTGCAACACACCAGCTCCACTACTGAATTTTGAGGCACCTGGTAATCAAGGTCAAGCATAAAGCCTTTCCCCACTGTTCTTCTCTGCTGTGGATTTGAGATCTCCTCAAGTGTCTTTTTCCAAACCTTTGCTCAGGAGCCTGGCAAGAGTCCGGGGTTCACCTTATCCCAGTGAACTACAGTTCACCCAGATGTTCGATCCTGCCAGTTAAAACCGGTCATTATTTGCTTATCGCTGTGGCCCAGAAGACAACAGAAGGGACCTTGCTACACCAGGTCAGCAACACACCCCGGGCCGGTTCCGGCTTTGGCGCCGAGAGGCCCCTCCCGGCCACAGGTGCCCCGGCCAGCCCCGGTGGAGCGGCGCAGCCCCGCAGCCGGAGCTGGCTCCCGTCACCAGCGCCGTTCCTGCGCATCCCCGACGGCAGCAGCCGCCTTCGGGCGCCCCCGCCACCCGCACCCCCGCCCGGCCCGGCCCGGCCCGGCCCGGCCCGCACTCACCGCCCCTGGGCGCCGAGGGGCCCGGGCGGGCGCGGGGGCCGCAGCCGCCGCAGGGCTCCCCGCAGCACCGCGCTCATCCCGCACGCTGCAGGGATGGATGGACGGATGGACGGATGGATGGAGAGCGCTGGCTCCGCGCCGCTCTCCGCCGCGTCCCGTCCCGTCCCGTCCCGTGGCTGCCCCGCCGAGCCCGGCCCTCCCGGAGGAGGGCGCCGGACCGCCCCTTGGCGCCGGGGAGCCCGGGGGCAGCCGGGGGGCAGCCGGGCGGGGGCGGCGGGAGGGCGCGGGGCAGCCCCGGCCGAACCAGGGCGCCCCGCGGGGTCAGGGGCCGGGCCGGGCGGGGGTACCGCCCGCAGCGCTGCCCACCGCGTCCCGCCTCCTCCTCGGGCTATAAAAGTGCGGCCGGAGAGCCCGCGGAGCCGAGGTCTGTGCCGAGCCGTCGGGGCATAGCCGGGCAGCCAGCGTCCCTGGGCGAAGAAGATGCTGCCGATCAGGAAGACCGCGAAACAGGGCAAAAGGGTAAATCTCCCTTCTCCTTCCCTCCCTAGCACAGACCCGGCCGCTTCTCCCCTTGGCGGTGCCTTCCTCCCCCCCCGGCGCTGTCCCCACGGGCCGGGGCAGTGCGGGGGAGCAGCCCCGAGCAGGGACCCCGGCACAGGGCAGAGCTCCCGGCCACCCCTCCCGGCTCCGCGGGGCCGTGTCCTCGCCAGGGGAGCTGCTGCTTCCTGACGAGCACGACCCTCGCCGGTTAACCTCCCGCTAAGGTACTGGGTATCTCTGCAGGTAAGGCGATCTTGTGGAAGCATAAAATAAAGCCGTAATAATTGTACCTGTTCAGCGTTGAGACGTAAAAGATAGTTTGGACATCGTTAGGAGACAGATAAATTAGATTGATCTCAACACAGTCGCAGCCCAAATAATCTTTGTTTATCTGAACAAAGAGTGAAGCCACCAGGGTACAAAACAATTTAGCATAATATTGTTTGATACATAAATTAGGCAGGACTTGCAGCACACTGCAAATTAAAATCGTAAATATTTTAAGGATAAACTGTCATTGGATGAGATTTCTGTCTCCAGCATCCTGCCTGGTCTATTTAAAAGGTCCAGATTCGCTGATATGACTGGTGTTTATAATACCAACCCAGACTCCTATGCATGCGTGCCCACCGCTCCTCCGTTCAGCTGAGGAAATAAATCAATATAAAAAGTTATCCAGGCACCATCCATTCAGGTCATTAAGGCACAGCTATGAGCAATATCTAAGTCAAACTCTGATATACATCAGAACTGGTACCCTGGACTGCTGCTTGGGAAGGTCAGCAGAGTCACACATTCTGTCTTTTGTTTAAAGGATGCTACTGCTATTATTAGGGCACATCTTTCTCAGAATGGGTTTTACTCATTTTTATGTGTAGAGCAAAAGAGCAGAAAGATGTGGAAGTCCTCCAAATGGGTTTTACTCATTTTTATGTGTAGAGCAAAAGAGCAGAATTATATGAGAGAAAGTCTGTGAGCTGTAGGTCCTACGGGTAGATCAGTTATAAAAGAAGGTGAAAGGTATTTGTTCCGCTTTTTATATGTTGGCATATACCACCTAATTTCACCATCTAGCAGAAGAAAACTGTCTTAAATTCCCCCTACAAGCAATGGACTCCTCTTGAGGGCTTGAGATGTGAATTGTTGCTTTGAGATTTATTTTCTATCCACTGATGAAAAGCTGGGTTACAGGTTGACCAAGCAGGCTTTTCACCTACACAGTGCAGTTACACACCTAAAGATGGTAGTAGGAATATCTTCATAGGGGCATATGCACTCACACTTTCCATGTGTGCATGTATGGACCATGTGGTACAACTTTATTCATAGCAGCAAAAGATGGCTCAAAAAAGGCCTTTTTAGCTTCTTACACAAACTGTTTTTTCTGTAATTTAATGCCAGATTTGTCTCCTACCACATCACCCAACAGCACAATTTCGATCTGTGGCACGGACCACAGCTGTAGGTCTCTGAAAATAACAATGTTGATGCTGAACTTTGGTTAGCTATATGGTGGTTAAATAGCTGGTATTTTGCACAGTGTATAAAATAAAAATGGCATGAAGAGAAGATATCAGACCTATAATAAAGTTTGCAAAAAGGTTATTTCCATTTGAAGTCAGCATGAACTGACAAACTAAGTTTTTTTAAGTATTTTGAGCTCTGTATTTATTTCTCCTGCCATTAGGTACCCTGGTGCTAGATTTAATATGTCACAATATGTTAAGGTGCCATGGTCTATTCAAGCATGGCTTATGTTGCTTCTGTGTGTCAAAAGTGAAGATTTGCACTTCACAAAGAAACAAAACTGTGAAGAAAACCTGCTATTAAATACTAGAAGTGACTTGTTAAAAGGAAATTCTGTTGTAGTATATTTAAATACATACACACTATAATAATAAATATAATACCTTTATATGAGGTCTTTTTGTAACTATTACTTAATGTAGTTAAAAAGCAAAGCTGAGGCTCCCTTTATGTTAAAGCTGTCTCTTTCTTTTGCACACTTGTTCTCTGCACATTAAATTTCTGAAGCAGGCTTCATCTACAAAAGATTCTTTGTCAGACAGAGGAAGCAAGGACTCAAGCTTTGAGCTTTTGAGGCATTCTGTTACAAATGAAAATTAGTTTGTTGCAAGCACAATCTTTACAAAACCTCCTGATATTTACAGTGAAATTGTTTCTCCCTGGTTCTGTGGAAACAAAGATAAAAACTTGCACCCTTTGTTAAAGTTTTAAAGTTAATCAGGTTGATATTTTGGCAAGTCCATAGTATGCAATGGAATCTGATGCAGAGATTTGCAGGCCAATGCTTTGCAAAGCTCTGCACAGCAGCACTGTACAGACCAGTCCTGCCATTTTGCTGCAATGCCAATGCCTCACTCAGCCAAAGCAGGTGATGCTCTCAGCCAGGCTTTGTAGCCTCCCAGGAGCCTTAGTTGTGGTTGGTGCTGAAACTGGCACAGCTGGCACAGCGCTCCCTACTGTTGGAAAGGAACCCTCTTGTTCTGCCTAAGCAGCAGTGCTGAGACCTCATAAGTGGTTGTCTTTGCTGGATATATGGCACGAGATAATTGTATTAATGAAAAGGAAATTATCAATAAAGATAATTACTGGTTTGAAGGGTAATTGTTAAAACACACTCAGCATGAAAATCACACTCAACTCTATGTCCATAAGGCTTTTCTTTTCCCTACTCCCTCAAACTTCTTCTTTTGAACTGCCAGTGCTGCCAAGAAAACTAGGGATGGAAGTGTCAGTATCACCTTTGATTAATTATCCTGCACCCACTAGCTTCATATGTGTAGTCTTCATTCAACCACTTTTTAATATAGACAGAATTATGGTTGCCATCCAATAGTAGAAATCAATCCTGCTCTAATGGCAAGGTACTTTTTAGAAATTTTGAACAAGTCAATGAATCAATGAAAGGAATAAAAATGTTATGTATTTTAGGACAAACCAATATTTGTTGTTCAGTTTTACAAAAAAAATAATTGCTAATCCTTGTGTTAGTGTGGAGTTCAAGGGAGAAGCAAGGTTAATCTTGCATAAAGTTCTGTAAGGTTTCTAATTTGGCACTCTACAACATTTCAGGGCTGTGCAATACAAACAGGATCTTCTTTCATTTTATAAATCTGGGTAAGCAAACTCAGGCCTGTGAAAAGACTGTCAGAAACTGCAAGTCAGCTTTCTGAGATATGTCTTGTTTGGTAGGAAACTGCTGCATTCTTACTTTTCTGTGATGCCTGTTGTGCCATCTGGTGTCACAGGCTGCTCGTGGTAAGGCTCTGTCAAGGTGGCAATGGAACCTAGAGAGCAAATGAGCTAATAAAGAGATCAGTGGTACAAGTGTTTTATTTTAAGAAGATATTCATGTATTTTACAGGAGAATTTGAGATGGCAAATTGCTTTCAAAGGAACAGAATTGGACCACTGACTTACAGTTCTGGGAACAATATCTCTGGAATACAATACAACTGCCTAATGAGAAGTCTTACACTTAATATATATGTGTGCATATTAAAGCTTTATGCTGCAAAAGGACACTTCCTCCATTCTTTAATGAGAATTTCAGGAAGGAAATTTATTACTTTTTATTATTGTGGAAAAAAAAAATTTCTGCTAGCTTAGAGATATTTGAGTCTGCCATGCAAATATAGAAAATAACCACCAAACTGAAGAACTGTAATTAACCTGCCCTCATGCTTTCTCCAGGGTATTCTAGAACGCTTGGATGCCGGAGAAATTGTGATTGGAGATGGAGGATTTGTCTTTGCTCTTGAAAAGAGGGGATATGTAAAAGCTGGGCCTTGGACTCCTGAAGCAACTGTAGAACACCCAGAAGCAGGTCAGTTTTATTGGGAAATTACACTCCAATAGTGAATGTAAAAAGTGTAATGGTTGGCTAAATAGTAATAAATAGGAATTCATAGTAGGTTTTTAAATAAAAATGTTCCTTGACACTGTAGAATTACATTAAGAACAGCCCACAACCTGCTTATCTTACCTGTTTTACTTGCTCTGACACGGGTCAAAAGAAGTTGGCTGGGTAAGAATATGAGAAGTACAAATCTCTACTGATGTCTCTTCAGAATGCTCTCCCAATTTCCAATAACTTGCATCCAAGGGACTTATTGATACAGATGTGGTTATATTTGTGTTTAATAGCATTCAGTGATTTCTCTCTCATGGATTCGTCCAGTCTGTCCTTGCACTGATCAATTAAATCTTGTCATTTAATATATCTCATGAAAAGGAATTCTTTTATTTTATTCTAGTCATTCATTTATATTTTTAAACTAAAATAGTTTTTTATTAATTCTTTCAGAGAAATTGCAGTTTTTAATAAACATCATTAGGGGAGTATTTAATGTTTCTGGCTCCACTAAAATGGGGAATGATAAACCTGATAGGAACCTAAAAATTGCAATAAACATTTAATAGAGTAACTCTCTTAAAGTGGACAGAGAAAAAATGACCATTGTATGCCTTCCAGTGTAAAGGCTGTAATGTTTATCATAAATAGTGCAGAAGCAGATGGTGTTATCTGTTTATGCATGCTTCATTACAAGAAAGCATTTGCCCTAGTAATATGATATGCAGTTAATCCCCAATTCAGAATATCCTGGGGGAAAAAATTTGTTTTAAGTGTTTTCCATTCCAAATTAGTCTTTTTCTGCTATACAGGAGAAGAAGGAAGAAGAGTAGAAGGAGAGATAACTTAGCTCTCTCTGTTACATCACTTTGTACACTTCACCTATTTATACAGCCTAATCCTTCTCAGCCTTCAAATGTCAGTTTTGTGTCACTTAGCATCCCTAATTTAGGGTTATGGGCAGCTTTAGATAATGCAGAGCTCCAGGAAAGGTTTATGGATTGATGACTTAGTTTGCTGACTCTCATCTCCCACAGAGACATTCCATCACCTCTCTATTTCTCTCCACACCTACCTCTGCCTGTCCCTGCATGTTCCATCTTACAACTCACAGCACTTGTCCCATGCTCGTTATTTCCCCTTTGCTTGTTATTTTTGCACCTCAAAAGCCCTCCATGCTCTGCACATATCTCTTATAAGTTACTTATAACTGCACCCTTCATGGCAAATGTGTTAATTTCTTTTTGTGCAGTGGGGCTGCTTTTCCTCCATTAGTTATTTTCCCTCCTGCTTGCCCAAGGGTCATGTTACTTTGAGAGCAGATGTGATGGAACACAAGGAGCAACTGGCAGAGCCAGGGAATGTAAAAACCATACTGCTACCAGAGCTTCTTGTTCTTATAAGGAAAGGAAAAGGAAGGAAGTTCTGAGAAGGCAGCAAGGAATAAAAGGAAAAAAAAAATAGTTCAAGGCCATTAACTGTATCACAAAAAAAAGGAGATTTGCCAGACAGATAATTGTAAAAATTAGGAGATTTAAATTTTTCTTCTGAGACAGGTCAGGTATTGCTCTGTAGTGAGCAATGAGTGCTTATTACCCCTATCTCCTCACAGCTTGTGTCTGTGTCTTTTATGAAATGCCCAACTCATGATGGATTTAAATGAAAAATTTGTGTACACATCTGACTCCTAAAATGCATCGTATTATTAATAATGGTTTAGCATCATATGTGACTGTTATTCCCATTTCTCAAATGCTGGAGGAAACATGCTGGAAGTCACACAAGTAAACTAGAGAGTGGTTTGGGGTTTGGATATTGCATAGTGATGTGGGTTTGATAAAAACAACAGTGTACTCTGCTGGTAAAATCTATTTGCCTGAGACTGAATGAGATTCAGGCTGATACTTATAACACTGTTGTTTCCCTCAAAGTGCTTCCCATGTCTCCTATTCACATACCTGGTATTTTGGGGTATGGAGTTCCTTAATCAAATGTGTTAGACAATATTTCATTTTCCTACTTTTGTCAACATCCATATTCACAAAAATCTCAGGCATTCTTTTAGGAATGGTCTACTATCAAAATGTCATTGAGCATTTGTGAAGATATTTGTAAATTTTTTTCCCTCTTCTTATTTCCTGATCAGTTTTCATCAATGCTTCCTCATTCAGGAGGATTAAAAAAACCCACTAGAAACATACAGAGGCAGCCCTTTTATTTGGGATCAGTGGCCTGTTGTTATGACGTAAGAAAAATAATACTCCTGGCACTACAATTTTTTGTTTCCTCATAAAGATGTAAAAATGAAAACTGATCCCAGGAATTCAGGCAGATTCCAAGAACTTTTTGAACAGTAGTTGTGCTATAACCTATGTTCCTGGAAAGATTTTTGTGACTGGTGGGCAAAGAAGCATTGTGTTAAATCACCTGTGTAGTAGTAAAAGAAGCACTTTGTAGTTACCCAAGGTGGCAACAAGAAATAAAATACTGTACCAGTAGAGAAAAGCAAGTGACACTACACTGATCCTTCATTGAAGGCAGACATGCTTGCATCTATGCAGGTTGATTCTAGCAACACAAAATGCTGTTTGAGCTTCTCTGGGCTAGAAAGCTCAAGGCGTTTGTTGCAGCATACATGAGTAATTTTATTCTCATGACAAATTTACATTTTTTTAGTGACACAAACTGTGTTTGTAGACAATGAGTTGTGGTAAACTAGGATTTCAGGAACGCTCTTCTAAACATCTAAACATCTGCCACAGAAATTGCAGTCTTCTTGTGTGTGTAGGCAATAAATATCTTGTGTACAATATGTAGGGAATTCCTGTATTTGCTATAAGCTGTTGAACATTTAACTCTGTTTTGCATGATCAGTAGCATTCCAGTAATAGTTGTAATTATTATTCTGTGGATATACATATAAAATCAATTGACAGTTCCTATTCTGTTCCTGCTGTGGCAATTGCAGTGTACTGCTTACAGCCAGAAAGGCACAACTATCATTACAGAGCCTTCTCCCAAAGTCCTAATGTAGGAAATTTGTCTATTAAAAGGAATGGTAACCCTTCCTTTAAAAGGAGTGTTGTCCATGTAGTAAAATCATCATATGTGGAGACATATGGGAGGAATTAATTCTATGCTGTGAGTCACTTTTCTGGAGCAATAAATCTTCTTTTAATTAAGGATGTATTCAGCAAAATAGAGCTTTGGTTTTGGCTGACTATTATAAAACTTTGTTGGGGAAGAAAACTCAAAAATGCAAAATAGGGGAGCCAATGAAACACTCTATTCTTCGATATAATTAACATCTTGTCCCTTAATTTGTTGCTATGATACTTCTGTTTTCTTCTTCATAGTATAGAAGCTAAGGGAAGGCAGCTTTTTCATTTGAAGAACCTTTTGTCTGGCATTCCTTGTTACGCTTTCATGTTCTATTGTCAGATATCTGTTATCCCTTCCTAAATCACTATAAAAAAAAAGCTCTATAAAGCTCTGTATCTTGGAGATCTGAAGGACTGCAGAAAATAAAGGATAGGCAAGGTGGCAGGCAAAACTGAATCTGCAGCTAAACAATATAGAAATCTTCAGTCATTCTTAGCGGAGAAGGAGAAAAGGAATAAAAATTCTACCTAATGTTTTGATGGTGAGAAGAAAGAAATTCTATGCAGACTTGAGTACTGCTTCTAATTTCTCATAATGGATCTTCTAGTAAACACAATGTCACTTATTTTACGGTAACATTACATCAATAAACACTGGATTTGGGGATAACACAATAATAACTTTGTCTTTTAATTTGCAGTTCGTCAGCTTCACCGAGAATTCCTCAGAGCTGGATCCAATGTCCTGCAGACCTTCACCTTTTACGCCAGTGAAGACAAACTAGAGAACAGGGGCAATTATGTAGCTGAGAAAATAAGTGTGAGTAGAACAGTTTTGATGGAGATACGAAACAAGTTGATCAATTTCAAAAGGTTCAGCAGAGAGATTATCAAGTTTGTCCTAACAGTTTTGGCTATATTTGAGGACCAGAGAATGAGATGATGGAATTTCAGAGTTTGAAATAGCAAAAAATGCAAGGTGAAGTGACAAAAAATCCCAAACCAAAGCAAAAATCAAACACAAAATTGGGTAAAGATGAAGAGAGGAAAGAGAAACACACATTGTATTTTTTCCGTGTTTTTATCTGAGGAGATAGGTTTGCTGGAGTTTTGATACAAAGATTATAGGGAGTACTAAATGCACAGAGAGCAAAACTAGTGAAAAACCAGAACATCCAGAGAAATGACTGAACTGTAAAAATGGTGAAGAATGTTGGAGAATAATGAGTAGCTAATGAGAACAAAATGTTTTTAGAACCACATCTACATTAAGTAGCAACTAAAAGAACCCAAACTATACACTGTAGTCAATATTCCTCTTCTCTTGTGTGAAGGCAATTTGTTACATCAGCACAAGTAGCATGTCAGTGTTTTCTTACCTTCTACCCAGAGAAATTGTAGGATGCTGGGTGTGTTTACTAGACACAGGCACAAGGTCCAGTGGAATTCCTGTCCAAACATTTCTGTATAGCTCCTTCCAGACTAGAAGGTTTGGCACTGAGTGGTTTCTCTGATCCTGTTTGTTCCTACTGTACATTTTATCTTCTGCAAATTAGAGAAAATTCACCACAGTGCGGGGAGGAAGGAATATCTGCATCTGTGAAGATATCCTCAGTCAGAAATTAGGACAATCTGGAAACTAGGGAAACTCTTGAGGGTTAATTGAGGTCATACCAAAATGTAATGTGACCAAATTTGTTTGAAATGCTGTACATTTTACATTCAATAGACCCAGCACTGAAATGTCTGAAGTGGTAGTCCCAGAAACACAATACCTCTGGAACCAGCCATGCTTCAATTCTTGCTGACATGCAAAGTTATAAAGGCTGGAGAGCACCTGGTATTGGGATTGCATTACATCAAACCTCTCAAAATTTATTTCTTGTCAGTTCTAGAGTCAGGTTCCTCCAGGATTGTACTAATTTATGGTTCCACCTCTCAGAATCCCCAAACATGTACCCATGCACAAGTGCAAGTGAAAGACAATCTGTCAGCAACAACCTTAAAAGTCAGCTTGGTTTTTTTGAGACAGCAAAACTTCAGCTGAGAGAAGACTGTGGAGATTCTAAATAGTCTTTGGACTGCACAGAAACCTGCTATAATCCATACTTGTTGAATACCACAAATAATAGTTATTTTTCCCAGATTTTTTTTCTCAGTTTAGCTTCTTTTTGAAAAGCTGTTCTAGTCATCTCAATTTAGGTATGGAAGGAATATAACTTTCAGTCTAGGTGATTAATTTATAATATTGTCCCCTTTATTTAAGTTGAAAACTTAAATCATATGAAAACATCACATAATTAATGATATCTTTTTTAAAGTGTCTTGAATAACCCTGTATGAATATTATATCAGGGTGGAGGGTGTTAATTAGCAGAACAATAAAATACATTTAGAAAAATAGAAGTTGAAATTCCCATATATTTTGATTTCCATCCACAAATTTCAGAATGAAAGCATGTGCTTAGATGTAACTAATTCATTTTCTAAGAGGTGAAGAAATTTCCATTTTACACAAAATATTTGCTTTTTATAGGCTATTTGTGTAAGATCTATTAAAGGTAATGTATTTTCTAGTATTTGATAATATGGTAACTTAGAGGAGGCAAGAAATTAGTTTCCTAATGTTTGGTATTGTTTGAAAGAATCTTATCTTCCTAATCAATATTACTTAAAAATCCATTTGGTTTTAATTACATTTTGTTTAAATTTTTTAAAAAATTTGAAAAAGCCATTATGAGTTTTGACTATTTTTGTCCTTCTAGGGTTCTGAAATGATATGCATACCTCTGGTAAGATAAAACTAATAGAATCTATGTTCACACAGTGCAACAAAGTGAACGAAGCTGCTTGTGACATTGCAAGAGAAGTGGCTAATGAAGGTGATGCCTTAGTTGCTGGAGGAGTCAGTCAAACACCATCTTACTTAAGCTGCAAGGATAAGACAGAGGTTAAAGCAGCCTTTCGAAAGCAGCTGGAAGTCTTTATGAAGAAGGATGTTGACTTCCTAATTGCAGAGGTAAATCTGTACAAAAAAGTACATGCCTTCAGCTGTCACAGTGTTAACTTTTAAGATGTTTGGTTTTCTGAGCTTTTATCCCAGTAATATCAGATTTTTTCTAAATGCCCACCAACATCTGCAGATGTTCGAGAATAGGACATTGAAACCTCAATTTCTTCCTCAGTCAAGTAAAATTCTGTACTGATACAAAGTGAAAATGTTGATGGGATCTTGACTAATCCCTATTTCTTCTAGTATATGGAAAGCAGCCTAAGGTGACTTTTTTAATTGTCAACTGTTCTTGGGTTAATCCTTGATTGACCTCCCCTATGAGCATTCTTATTCTGAAACAAAAGTATCATTATTTTAATTTATTTTGACTCACCTTTAAAATTCCTTTTTTAACTGTGTGGCCAGTAAACTCTATTGAATTATGTTAATATAAATCAGAAAAGTATCAAATCATCGTATTGATGGTGAATTTGGGGTCCGGATTAATATTTTTATATTTCATTGTTTCAAACAAAATAGCCTAGTTTTAATTTCTTTCAGTATTTTGAACATGTTGAAGAGGCTGTCTGGGCAGTTGAAGTTCTAAAGGAATCTGGAAAGCCAGTTGCAGCTACGATGTGCATTGGTCCAGAAGGAGACATGCACGGAGTGTCCCCTGGACAATGTGCTGTCCAGCTGGTAAAGGCTGGTAAGAATCTTGTTTTAATGTGCCCTTTAACAGTATGGACCAAAGCCCCTGATTACTGAAATAAATAGATGTGCATCTTACATCTATCAAGTAGGTAGTTTCCCAGTTATATCTGATAAGAGTTTTGACTCTGTAGAAAAGTTTTTATATGTACTTTACTAGAACAGTCTTATAAAAACATATGGAAATACAGCTGTGAAATCCTTGATAATCAGTATGAAATGGGTGAGAGCAATAGCCATAGACAACTGATACTGAATAGAGCAAAATCCTAAACCTACTCAAATTTCATTGCAGACCTACCCCCAAATTCTAGAATCACAAGAACAAAGCCACCTTTGATTCTCTGCTCTTGTTTTTGCAATCAGTTCAAGCTCAAGATGAGAGAGAATTATAATTTTGTCTATCAAAGGCTCTTTTCTACAAGACAAGGGGAAAGGGAGAAGAAATTATTCAGGAGCATGATGAGTGAAGATACAGGGGTTTATGTATCTATTCCAAACTGCTCTTTTCCTTTCAAGCTACAGTTGAAATCTAAAGGTAGAACTTGTGTTAGGAACCTGGTACCTGTTTGCATGTGTGGCTCTACGTAATCTGGCTTCACTGATTAAGCACTGTAAGAAAAAACATCTGTAGGAGGGTAGAAGGTGTGATTCATCATCAGAAAGGCAAAGAGGAGTGCAGCTGAGATGTAAATGGTATGATCAACATCAGGAGGGTTGTGCCTGGCTCTAGCACAGCTGCCTTGTTCCCATAACACTGATGTAAAGATGAACAGCACTGCTTCTGGAGTGCTGTGGAGCCTTGATCTCCTATTGCCTGGGGAGTTGTGACTTGAGTTACTTTCCTCCTCTCCTAGGTGCTTCCATAGTTGGAGTCAACTGCCATTTTGATCCAGAAACTTCCGTGGAAACTGTGAGGCTGATGAAAGAGGGCTTACAGGCTGCTAAACTGAAAGCCCACCTGATGTGCCAGCCACTTGCTTTCCACACACCTGATTGTGGAAAGCAGGGGTTTATTGACCTTCCAGAATTTCCCTTTGGTAAGACAAGGGTAACTTTTTTGCTGGTGGTGGTTGGTTGGTTTTGCTTTATTGGTCGTTCCTGGCTTTTTTTTGCCCCCAGCTTTTAGTACAGCTGAAGCTGCAAGGTGTCCTTTTATTCAATACAGTGAATCCTAATTATCCTGTCTGGCATTTTCCAGACAGATCAAAATGTAATATTGGAGTAAAGATCATCCACATAATGATAGTACTTTGGTAGTATCACAGCATGTGACTCAATGTGTAATTATGATGAAAAGAGTTAAAATGCCACAATCTAAATTAATTTGTAAAATGTTCTTCCTCAGCCTATA
This sequence comes from Acrocephalus scirpaceus scirpaceus, assembly GCA_910950805.1. Taxonomy (NCBI): domain Eukaryota; kingdom Metazoa; phylum Chordata; class Aves; order Passeriformes; family Sylviidae; genus Acrocephalus; species Acrocephalus scirpaceus. Next base: position 6,419,867 of record OU383776.1, read on the forward strand.
GAACTCTGTTCATAGCTGTAAACTGTCCAAAGAGCAGGAGCAAATGTACTAAAATTCTGGTTTTCTGGGTTGTGACATCTGTCCCACAAGGCCTGTATTTACCTGTGTAAGGATTTAATGTACAATACAGTACAATGGATATAGGAGCATAATTATTGTGCTCATAATATTTCAGTCTTGTAAGTGTGACCATCTAATATACATGACTTTAGAGAGACACCAGAAAGGGGACTTTAATATTGCTAACAAATTAGCAGTTTGGAGAAGAAGTCTATAACATGTATGCTCAGGAGAAACTCTACAAAAACAGAAAGATTCAGCCATTTAATATTTATATAAGGCTTGTGTATTTAGGGTTTATTTTCACGAGAGTATAGGAGCCCTTTAACATAAGGGCAAAATCAGCTTAAATGTTTTAAGGCTGATTAGAAACTGCTTTCATTTTCAGATACCATACACCCTTCTTTTCAAGATCAGAATAAATGGTATTGAAACAGTGACACTTTGAGTTTGCAGCAAAATATTGAGAAATAGATGTGATTTTCAGGAAGCTTGTTGTTTTTCTTTAAATTCCTCTCTTTACATAAATGAAGGAAAGAGAATAAAGCTTAAGTCTGAGGCAGTCATTAAATGGTAATAACACGTCTGAGTCCTGAAAATATCTAAGATGTTTAAAAGTGTTAGGAACATATTTATCCTATTCATTCCTTCATATAGTTCCTCTGATTGCAAGTAGGGAAAAAAAATCAAACAGATGCAGTAAGCAATCAAGCGAATGGAGGGATTCACTCTGGTTTGTTATGGTTCTTGGCTTGGGTGCTGTAAGAAATCTGTATGACATCTCAGCATTTAGAATTTCCACAAATAATTAATTGGTGAAGACTGGCTCTGTGGGTGTTTTCAGAACCCAGAGGCTGCAATTGATTGCTTGACAGCAAATAATCTGTTCGATACATCATTGTTAAACGGACCAAATTACCTGGTTTTCATAAAGGCAATAACAGAGATATTTGGATATCTGAAGAGTACATAAACTCTGTCCAGAGCAACAAGATCTAAGTTTCTAGGAAAGCATTAGGTATGTTGTATTGACAAACTCCAGCAATTAGGTGCCAGAAGTATTTATTTTTCTGTAGAACTCTTTCAATTTTTCTATGCTTTCTCTTCTGTGTTACTGCAAGTTCTCTGAAATGTCACCAGTTAAATAAGGACAATGTTTCAAAAAGAAATTACTTGGTCACTGAAAGCATACCCAATTATCAAGGGTAGATATATTAAGGGGGCAAATCTAGGAGCATGTTACAGTTAAGAACTGTTATGTTAGAGACATTTAATTCTGAATAAAGCCAAGAAAAATATTGCATTGACAGACATGGAAAAATAAAATGTTAGTTAATTTTGGGAAGGTGTCTCTCCACTTTAGAGACAAGGATGTTTTGTGGGACAGTATCAAATGCTTTGTGGAAGTCCAGGAAGGTGACATTCATCGCTCTTCCCTTCTCCACCAATGCTGTAACCCCATCATAGGAGGCCACAAAATTTGCCCCCAGTAAATCCATGTTGGCTGTCACAATCCTTATTTTCCATGTGCCTTAGTACAGCTCCCAGGGGATTTGATTCAAGGTTTTTCTGGGCATTGTAAGACTGGCTGGTCTGTATTTCTCTGCTTTTCCTTTTTTGCCTTTTTTTTAAATGTAGGTTATGTTTCCCCTTCTCCTGTCACTAGGAACTTCACTGGACTGTCACAAGTTTTCAAATATGATGGACAGTGGCTTAGCCATTTCATCTGCTATCAGATGAATTCATCTCATCAGGCCACATGGATTGTGACAGGGTGATGGAGAAGACAGGGGAACAATCTACACTGTTCCCCTGAAGTTTAATTGCTTATACAGTTGTTGAGTGCACAATGATGCATTCTTACTATTGATCATTTGTACAAATTTTGCATTAGCTTTCAAATGGTATATGAAAGAAAAGGAAATAATGCATTTGTTCTTCTGATGCTTCCTATCATATCTGCAGCACTGTACAAAAGCTTGTTTTTATTTGAACAGCCTTCTAAAATGCTTAAACTAAGTTTGCCATGCAATATTAGTCCACCTACTTTTCCTTTCCCCCATCTGTCCCTCTGAGACCAATAATTTTCTGTATAAGAATATTTAATTTTCTCCCTTCTGCTTTTTAATTTGTAAACCTTATTCTTAACTACGAAATGACTTAGAGTATATCTGCTTTTATCAACTTCCTGCACATTAGGCTTTTTTTGGACAGGACATAGGGACATCCTTCAATCCTACCTCTCCTTTGCTCCTGCTGGAGCCTTACTACCTCAACCACAGCATCTTTGCCCAGCAGTGTTCAGTGCACAGACGTGGTGCTGCCCTTGCCTGATAACCATGCTGGTTCACATCCTGCAGATGTGCATGTGCATGAAGAAGTGGGAGGATTTTTATTCTTTTATTTCTGTATTTTTATTTCTTAAAGATTCTTCTTCAGTCCCCATTCTTCTCTTTCCAGTTATGCCACTCTTGTGCCTCCAGCTTCTTGTGCTTTTCCTTGTTCTTTTCACTTTTTACTCCTTTCCTTCCACAAGTCTACTCTCTCAGCTCTTGTTATTCCATCACAATGCTCAACAAAACTTGCAACAGAGAGAAAGGTTCAAAATAAAGATGGCATTCTAACTTACCTACACATAGAACTTTCCACAAAGAATGAGGTGTTTTGAGGCAGCAAGCTGCTCATGACTGGGATTATAACTAAGGGGTGAGCTAAGAAATAGCTACAGGTCCCAGCTGAAACAACTGGCTGCCAGTATCCAATTGCGGAAAAAAAGTGTAATAAGCATTTCTGAGGAATAATGAGCAGGATTATTCCTATGCCAGTAGGCTGATACATTTTCCTTTCACAGATTTGTGATAATCAGTTACCACAGTTTGTGGTAATCAGTTTTCCCAGGAATTGATTGTTTATTAGGAAACACAGCCATAACATTTAAACTATTCCAATTCTTCAGCTAAGAACTCTGCAGGATGGGAAACATGATCCAGTTCAGACGATACTAGGTGCTGTTTTACAAGGCCAAAATGCTGACAAGCACAGGTCAGCAGAGCACTGCAGAATCTGAAAGCTAGCCTTCCAAAAATTTGAATCGCGGGTTCTAGGTCAGACAGTCCAAACACATCCACAACCACTTTTGCAAACAGAGTGCAAGTCTTTCAACTACAGAATTCCTTACCAAAAAAAAAAAAAAAAGGATAAAAATTGAATGGACCATGGTGGAAACTTAAGATATGAATGTCTTTGCAGGTCTGGAGCCAAGAATTGCCACCAGGTGGGACATTCAGAAATATGCAAGAAAGGCCTATGACATAGGAATTCGTTTCATCGGAGGCTGCTGTGGATTTGAGCCGTATCATATCCGAGCAATAGCTGAGGAGTTGGCTCCTGAAAGAGGATTTTTGCCAGAAGCTTCTGAGAAACATGGTAACTGGGGTGATAACCTGAGCATGCACACCAAACCCTGGGTCAGAGCAAGGTAGGTATATCTGACCTGGAAACAAACACACCTTTTGCAAAGGTTTTCATTGCTCCACTGAGCACGCTGGCTTAGCTGATATGGGCATCTAAATATCACCGTAAACATTCTATGTTTAGAATTATATGTTTTATGTTCATAATTTGAAAGAATTAAAGCTGACCTAGGAGCAGGCAGAGGGGTGAAGGAGAAGTGGAGGAGCTCCTGTGAATGTAATTCATGACAATGAAAAGGAAAAACTGACAGTATTGTAAATCAGCTCCTAATGGTGGCTGGCTTACAGTATTCCTTTCAAAGATGGAAAGATACTTTCTAACCATGTAACATTTAGTTGCATATTTTCATTCATACTTCTATATCTAAATATAATGTCAATCTTTACAAGTTAGATGACCCATTGCAATTGTCATTCAAACCACATTTCCTTCAATATTATGAGGTGCTGGGAAAAAAACCCCTGGATTTGTTTTTCTTTATTTAGGGCAAGAAAAGAATACTGGGAGAATCTGAAGCCTGCTTCAGGCAGGCCATATTGTCCTTGCATGTCAAAGCCAGATGGCTGGGGAGTGACCAAAGGAGCCAAGGAGCTGATGCAACAGAAAGAAGCAACAACTGAACAGCAGCTGAAGGAGCTCTTCCAGAAAAAGAAGTTCTAATCCACTGCAGTTGTATGAATGATTTATCTACAGACCATCTCAGGCTTCAGAAGAAAATCTGTGAAGAAAAGTACTGTGTTGATTTATCAGTTAAAATGTAATAAAAGAGATAAAATGCAGAAAGGATGTGATTACATAGTAAATATGTCTAACTTTGGTAATAAAATCCTTCTCTGGACAAATAGTTTAGGGAATACACAGTTAAAAGTAGTTTTGGATTCTCATAATTGAACTTCTGTTATGTGGGTGCCATTAATTGGGTAGACACAGATATATCTGCAAAGTAATAATTGGCTCAACTTACCTGTGAAAAAAGAAAAAGCCATCTATAAACATAGTGTCAATGGACTTCAACCTCCAAGCCTGTTTTCAATTTTGTATTATAGGAGCTTCCTCAGACCTCAGGAATGATTGAGAACTAGTGCAGGAATACACAAACTGCCAATCATTTGTGGTCATTTTCTTGGTTTCAAGAGAATAAAAGTAAACTGAAAAATATATATTGTAATTGTAATCAAAACCTAAGGAAAAAGAGATCTTACAGGAATTTCTTATATGCAGAGAGCTTTTAGAAGAGAAAAATGGCAGATAGGTAACTCAGTTTTTGTCTGAAGGTACCTTATGTACAAGATTTACTCTTCTGGGGATGAAAAGGCTTAAGAAATTACTCTGCAATCTAAAAGAAAGTGAAATAAATTTAAAAGAACATAATGAAATAGTACTGTATTATCTTTAGACCTTAAATTGTAAGACCTCGAAAAGAATATTGTATCTCCAGTAAAAAAATTAATTTTCAAATGATGCAGCTGATTTCTGGAAATATCACCTAAATTACTTGGCTATCTTAAAACAGCAAAACTCCTGCAGGTTTCTAAGATATAAGTCCTGTTTAAAGGAGTAGTACAACATGCTTTTGTTTTTTTTTTTTTTAAGCTGTTTGATTCATTCTACAATCTTAATTTTAACAAATGAAAAACTCTGCTAGGAAATAGATCAATCCATTTAAGTTAGGAAAATCCATGGGATTTGTTGAGAACTGATTTGTTGAGAAGGTTTTCATAGGAAAGATACCACTACATTTGGAACTTGTAAAAGACACATTTCTATCCCATACAACTTCAATTTCTGTCTAGAATGAATTTCCACCAATCCTACATTAAGACAGCTACCTTTATGAAAATCTCATTTTCACAGTTAGTGTTGAAAGATTTAGTTAGACTACTTTTTATGTATTGGTTTATTTTCTTATTTCTGTCCATGCTGGTATTCTGCACTTCAGGAAACACACATGCAACACTTCAAGAGAAATTTCAGGTATCCTTTTCAGCCTGTTATTGGCAGACAGGTTTAAGCCTCCCTTTCCCCAGGCTTAAAACATATTAAAACATTTACTATCTAGAGATGTTACCTGAAAGCCAAAAGCAGACAAATCAAGAAAGCAGATATTTTAAAATGCAGATTATTTGGAAAGTGTCCACATAAGTATATATACTTTATATGCTTTATAAACTCCTTTCCTTCCTAAATGCTTTTCAACATTACCTCTGTAGGGAGCGGAATATTGCAAAATCTGTAAAACAGGAATGCCAGATCTTTGATCATCACCAAAATGCACGCAGCATTAAGGACATATGCATGATTAGGTGGCTTAAAACAAAGGCTACAGCTGGCACAGAAGGGTTTTGAACAATCATTACCTGTTTAGGGACTTCTTGTGGCATAGAATGCTGCTTGACCACCATACACTATACAAGTAGCTGGGCTGATTTTTTTGGGAACTGTCATAATGTGCAAAAATTTGTATTGAAATGAATGACTTCACAACACAGAATACTGAGGAACCTGGTATTTATGAAGATATGATTTTGAATTTTTGATACTCAGTTTGAAAAGGATGAATTTTAACACATTATGATGAGAAATACTTAAAGGTCATTTGAAGACATGGAAAATGAGAGCTGTCCCAAGAGCAGGGTGAAACAAGTATTCCCTGTTTTATTCTTATCACAGGCTGGGCTTGTAAAGGAATTTCCAGTGGGATAGAAACAACTTCAGGGTGTTTTATTGATTGCTAAAAAACCCCAATCTATCAAAAAATCCCAACCTCCACCAAAAAAATCCAACAGCCCCTGCCTCAAAAAAACCCCCAAACCCAAAAAGACACCATCCAGCAAAATCAGCCAAGCTGCCAAGCTTTCTTTCCCATTTCTGTGTAACATCTTAAGCATAAGATGTTATGTTTGATTTCCATATGATTCTAATGGTTAATTACATGACTTGTTAAGGAAGTAAGAAAAGCCAACAGCATAGTCCTAGGAAATTTGGAAAGCCCTGAAACTTAAATAGGAAGTGAAAGGTGCTTTAGAAGGCTAGCTCCTGTATTTAGTACCCTAAGGATCATTTATTTGTAGGACAAGGTGTTTGCTTAACCTGTTTGGGAAATAATCTAATGATGTAGCTTCCACAACAACTCCAGCTTAGTTCAATGCCTACAATCACAGAAACACAAAATATTTGGAGCTGGAAGGGACCCACAAGCATCATGTCTGGTTACTTCAGTCTTAACAAAATTTTCCTACTTTAAATATTCCTTGACGGAATTTATTCTCTCTTTATTATTTTTTATTGTTTTCCTCCATTATTTCTTTACGGCTCATTAGAGACATGAAGACATGAAGAATTTCTTCCTTTGCTAAGTCTGTTATAAATTTGAAGATTTACATGCATTCCTTGTTTCTGTCTCAATCAAACAGACTTTGTTCATTCATTCTTCCCTCTGAGTCTCTGTGATTCATCATATACTCAGAAATCACCTCCATCAGATCTTTATCTTCTGGGAAGATCTTCCTATCTTCTATGATTTTTTTACCTGTGAACCTCAGAAGTTCAGATCCAGAAGTGAAAATCTAAAGTCTTTGACTTTCCTAAAATCCAAATAATAAATCTTACTCATAACACTGAATGTCAGGACAAGAGGGACCTGAACAAACCATAAACTTCAGAAACTACTACCCATCTGCACTACAAATGAGGAGATGGCTGCACATTTTATCAGCTCTGACATTTCCAAGAATTTCATGCAAAAAAAAAAGGTCTAAAACCCTGCTGTGTAATGGTCAGGTGTTGGTCTGATTTATCTGTAAACCACAGGAATGCAAGGAGGGTGTTGTAAGGAAGGAAAATTGGGAGTTAGTAACAAAACCCAGAGTTTTTTGCAGAAAACACAGCTTTTTTTCCCCTGTTCTTTTGAGAAGAAAGTTTTCTAAGAATCCTACTAAATCTGACATCTTCAGGTACCACAAATTTCTTCTTAAAGCAGTTTGTGGCTCTGCCCTATCTTTAAACACCTCTTCACAAATGCAACGGCAAGTTCAGTGACATTTTTTAAATCTAAGCATTGAAAGAACTGGATTCATGTATCTGTCTCATTCTGCTCCACTGACTTAAGAAAATATTGAACATAAACTAATCTACTTAAATCCTGTATTTAATTAAGTATAGACACAAGTTAAATAGGATGGGCAGATATTATGGTAAAATACATTATTTCAGCAGCTTGCTTCATTAGAAAGTTCTTCGTTATCTTTTTCTTATGTTCCACTTTATTCAGATAAATGGTATTTAACATAAATTTTATGAAATTATGATACTCGATTTTGTCAGTGGCATGTACTTCTTCATGTACAATTCCTGAGACAGAAATCAATTACATCCCAACATCAGGAATATGAAGACGCACTTTCCATGTATTTTAGTCAACTACACATCAGAGCCTTTGTGTCTAGTAAAGTTGTGTATCTGACAGAAAAAAAAAAATTGGGTAGTAGGACTTGATGCAATCAGAGTGGAGAGTATGAATTTCAAAGCAGATTGAGAAATGTATGTTATGTTTGGAATGGGGAGAAGTATGACTTACCTCACAATTAACAAAGGAACAGCAAACATGCATCAATCAAACTAAGCTTTACAAGTGTTTCCAGTTGTTGCTGGGTGGTTCAAGAGTGTTTTGTAGCAGTCATTTGCAAACATTTGGATGTTATTGTTTCTGTGCAATTGAAGAAAGAGATCAAGTGGCAAGAGTAACAGGAGAAGGAAGTTCCATGATCGGTTTTTTATTTATAATCATTCAATCAATCAAACAAACAAAAATAGGTCAGTTCTACCCGAGGGAAAAAACAAGAATAAAAAGACTCTACCATACCTAAGGTCAAGCAGCAATGCTTTTCTGCCCCTTGCAGGAAATTTTGCATGCTCTTTTCAATTATGTCAGCTTGTATGCTGGAATACCCTACTGGCTCTTTTTAGAAATGTTTTTGTAAAAAAGCACTTCACAGGAGCATCACAGTATTACGGATCCATGGAAAAATCAAAGGTGTATCCCATGAAGGCAAAGGATTTTTTTTTTTTTAAAAAAAAGTCATGCTTTCCAGTATATAATTTTTTCTCAGATTTTTTCTGTATGATGAAATATCAGGAAATTGTGCTAACACTGCCTCCAGGTGGCTCTGTGCACGGCTACAGCACTCGGGAGGGAGGGCCTCTGATGGCTTCTCAGATCTGCACACCCCGACAGAAACCAGAAGAGCTGTTAATTCCGATTTAACTTCAGAACAGAACTTCAGAACTCAATTACACCTGTGTTTGCTACTTAACAAGGAAGTGTCTTCTTTTTCAAGAGCTGTAATAGCTAATTAAGCCCCCAGTTGTGCAACATTTTAGTCTTATTTTACTTCCTCTTTTCCTTGAAAATGGCCAGATCTGCTCTCATCTTAAAAAAAAAATCAAATGGCATACAGTGTAGACAAGTATTTTAAATTACAGAGAATGGGACAAAGGAGAGAAATGTTGGAACAGGAACAGGACAAAGGCAAGGAGGCACTGTGTGCAATGTTAAATGCTGTACAGCACTGCACCTGCCCCACAACCAGGTAGAATTTTGATGTGATAGGCATGAAGAGCAGTGTCCTCTAAAGGCACTGCTTTCTGCAAGGGTAGACCTTGAAGGTTTCTCTCTGTTATGTTGGCAAGGCTGCCCCATAACTGAACAGCAAATTGAGGCTACATTCTTTTAATCTTCTACTGCTTTTCCTAATGCTTCTATTCATATGAGAATTCTTGTCTCAGACACATCATTGTTATTCCACCCTCCTTTCATACTGCTACACCTATGTTTAATGTGACAGGTTCTGCTGGTTCTTCTAGGCAGACAGGACTCTTAAAGATAATTAGTATTTTCACCATTGACCTGAAAGACAATTTGCTGGGTTGTTTTTTTTTCAGACCTGAAGCTGTATGTGCTCCATTCAGTTCACAGTGATATCTAGGCACAAAGGGGCACAAACAGGATTAGCTCTTTTGCCTAGGAATGAGGCAATCCTTATGTATCATAATGATATCCGTGACTCTTACCCATCAGCTTCTTCCCACATGTGGGAATATAAAACATTGCAAAGGTGTGAGAGTGTGGCCAGGACAGCCCATACTCCAGCTACCTTTGGCTAGAAAATTAAAATAGCTTATCAGTTTTGTCATGTTAGCCTGTGGAAGAACAGCTGCTCAAGAGTATGAAAGTTAAGAATTAAATTAAAGAATCTGTTCATGCTTTGCTTCCATGCTTGACAGAATTGTTACAAACTACCCAAGGTGTAACAGCATAGCAAGTCAGACTTTAGATTTTTTACTTGCAATTTTTACCAATACTTAACTTAGAATGCCCTGAGGTATTATTGAAAAGCTGTGTCTGGAAGTTGTCCTCAGCTGAGGACAGAAAGGACATACAATTATGTCTGAATAGTAATTGCTAGCATTTTTCAAAGTGCATGCAGAAAATCATTTGGCTGGAAAAGGATTTGGCCCTTGGTTCAAATCTTCATGATAAACTATGCAGAAGTCCTCTGCAAATCTAATTAGCTATTCTGTTCTCACTATTATATATGGAAAAAATCATGGGTCTTAATCACTATTTCCTTGGGTTACTCACAATGGGGCAGATCACAGAGGTGAGCATCCAATGCTGACTGACACAAGCGCTTCCCCCCAGACCTGTGGGCTGGTGTGAGTCCCTGTAGCACATCTGGGTAGCCAGGATCAAAGCCAACACGCAGTCACACAAGGTAGCTAGCTAAAGGAGAGGTACTGGAAGAAGGTACTGCATTCACTGCTGGATATGTCTTCACTACTGGATACGTCTTTACTGTTCATGGCACAAGCTTAACAGCCTGGCAAGAACAGGATCTGTTTTATTAGGGTGTCTGGTTAGTTATACCTGAAGCAGTCAAAGATTTCTGAGTAATATAGCCTATTCCATTAGTCAATTTGTTGGTTGTAATAAATCTAACTAATGAATCATAACTCTTCTCATTTTTTTGTCCTAATATCCTGGCCTCCTTTCTAAAAGTAGTGCCAAAATGTGTGCTGTGCATGTGACAGACTTATCCATTAATTCAGTCTTACAGGCACCCTACAGCTGTAATTGGGGCTGTGCAGACACTCATAGGACATTCTTCAGGTTTTTTCTACTCATGGAGATAAAATACAACAAGATTTCATAAACAAGCAAAAATCACACTCATTTACAGGAGCACACAGTGAAACTTTTGTTATAACTTTCAGTGATCTGATGCATGGAATTCATTAAAATAATCAGATGTATAATACAGCTCCAGATTTCCTACAGATGAAAGCCGGTTTCCATGTGAAAACCTACTGCCCCTCAGCGGTTTCTGAAGGAAACAACAGAACAACGTCATTGAACATGCAGAACAAGGAGAACCTGCTTAGAATCTGCTCCTGTTGGTTAAGAATAAATTAACATTTAATTATTATAGTTAACTGTTTGGTTAATACTAAAAAACAGTCTGGTGCCAAGGAATAGTTTGTAAACAGTGTCTTGATGATAATGCCAAGTTGTTCTGCTTATTTTATGAGCTTACAAGTACCTCCTTCCATCCAAACAATGTCTGTTGTCATTCCTGTAGGGTGACAACAAAGTTTGAGTTAAATGTTAGCTGTGGGTCACAGTAGATCGGGGAAATTTCAAGAGGAAAGATGCTACAGTAGAGAAATTTTGAATTTCAGAAAACCGGCACTGATGTTTAGAACCACCCAGTGTTCTCAGCTATGGATTAAATCAATGTGACCCAGCAGTTCGCATGACCAAAAAAACCCTGTTCATTGAGCAAAGAAAATTAGACAGAGATTCATCATCTTAAATAACATCCAGTCTCTACAGCCACTAATAGTAGGAATAAACAAGGATGTAGCAGAAGGCTATGGTAATGAAAGTGAAGAATCTTATATAATAATTAGATTACATTTATATAACCTCCCTTCTTGCAATATCTCAGTGATTAATATTTTTTTTAAGTCTTTAATTTTACTGGAACCCAGTGAGGTAAAAAAATACTGACCATCTATTTTACATCTGGGAGGCCCAAGCAAAAGAATGAACAGGGGCAACATTCAGACTGGCTCATGCAAGTTTACTTCACTATGATAAATACTTTGTCCTGCCTCTGGAAGCTGGATCTTCCAGTCTTGTATAAATAGTGCTCTGGACTGCTGAGTGGCACACTCTCATAGGTAGATGCCACAGCAGTTGCAAAACCAAAGGTTTTTACTGACAGCAAGTGGTCTGACTAAGGTCCTAAAGAGCTTGTCAGTGGTCACGCTGAGTTTGAAGAAGAACAGAAAGTTGTCATTGGATGCTTCCCAAGTCCTGCAGGTCAGGCAGGAAAAGTCTGGGCGAAGTAGGATTTCTGAAAGTAATCCTTTAGTGTAGTGGCTGTTTAGGCAAGCCAGAGAAAAGCACAGTGCCCTTACCTAGCTTCAAAATGTCCTATAGGAGCTTCTGGCAGGTATTCACAAATCCACTTTGCTCTGGGATTTCATTTTCCCAAGATCCACTTAGCTCCCTCTCTCTGCCTTTTTTTTTTTTTTTTTTCCTTTTTTCCTCCCTATTTAAGGGACCAAGAGCTTCATTTTCAATTCAAGTGAAGATGATTATAATTGATGTGAATTATGCAAAGCCTTTTGTTGCATTTTCCATTCTGGCACATTCAAAGCCTTGGATCTGAAACACCACTACATATTCCTGTTCCAGGTCTCAATCTATAGAGCAATCCCATTTCTAGTTTCAGAAATCCTTGTCTGGTTGATCATATTAGTAATTATTATTAATATGAATATAAGTCACTACATTTAAATTTGGGTCAGTGGATGAATACCATCAGATGAAACCGTCCTTTAGTAAGTCCTTTGAAATCCATAAATAACACTGATGAGAGCATAACAAAGGCCCTTTGTGTTATTGCACAGTGGAGCCAAAAATGTTCTTGAAGCAAAGTTTGTTTTCAATATAATTACATACAGCTCATACATAAAACAGCCTGTTGCACTGAAGCCAAAAATGTAGTCCTTTAGATGCCATGAACGTCCTCGTCTATATTAACAATAGAAACAAATGTATGGCAAAACCATTTATGTTCCACAGGTTCTTTTTATTCTGTTTGATATATTACTTCTTGTCTGAGGACACAGTCCTGCAAGAATCTTACTGTTGGCACAAATATCTGCCTGTACAAACAGCCTTGAAGCACTGGGGAGCTCAGTAAGTGAATGCAGGGCTGTTTTGCTGTCTTTTGCAGTAGTGCCTGTTGCTGATCCTGACTGAAGACTTAAAAATCTTCAGAAAATGTAGCATATATATTTTAAAACAATACAGAAAAAGTTGAAAGTAAGTACCTACGGGGGTTTTTTTAAAATATTGTGTGTTTAAGATGCATTCAAACTTTCATGGTTTAGATTTCACTTTAAGAAACTGAGTATGTTCTAAGCCATCTCTGTTAGCCGAAGCATCCTGTCAGGATGGTCCATTTTAAGACTCTTCCACAATTAAACAATCATTCTGAAGTTGGAATGATGGAAACAACTTTGGATTCCCCAAGTTTGGTGGGAGAACCAGACAATACTCCCTACAAAGAAGTACCATAATTCAGCTGGGAAATTTTGTTCCTTAGTCATTTGTCCTCACATCCCTGCACCCTTCTGTTCCACAGTATAATGAATACAGAGCCAATGCCAATAATATCCTAATTCTCCATCGAGTTGACTCATGTATTTCAGCATTTAATCTTTCTTTTTGAGAGCACTAGTGGAAAACAAATTATGATAATCCACAGTGCAGTCTCATTCCTCACTAGCATATGTTTCTCTGCCATTGCAACATCTGGGTTTGCATGGTTCCAGGAAGAATCACTTTTCACAGAAAAACTGTCCCTGTATAGAAATTAATAGTCAGTAAAGGGCTTCTATAGTGACCCATCCCATCTTCATCATTATTCTTACTGAAAGGACAGAAGAGATGCAATGGCTATGCCACAATGAGAAGTGGAACAGACCAAAGGAGAGAGGTAGCTGGAATACTTCATATAAATTCCACTTTTTTCTGCTGCGGACAGGTCAAAACCGTGGAGACCTCAGATCAACATAACCAAGATTTGTGCATAGCACAGTTTACTTGCTAGGGAAGCATGAACCAGACACCACCACTAGAAAATTTCTCTTACTGTTAGAAAAAAAAAATCTCTTTCCATCTTAGTTTCTGAGGAGTACTTTTTCCAACAGGCAAAGGACAGTTCTGATCCTGACACAACCTACACAATAGGAGCAGTATGTAGCTAATATTTCCACCAAAAGAATCACATCATCAGAGAGAAATTGTATTCTGATTTTTCTCTTTGGCTTTCTCGCACAACTCTGGGAAAGAAAATATTCTTACAAGTATGCTATTCTACTGTGACATAATGGGGCACCTCACCAGGGTGGAGCTAATGCTCAAGCATCTCTTCTGTCAGAAAAGCACGTTGTACTGGAAGGCAGTGACTCTACAGGAGGTCTGCAGTACATTATAGCAGCAGCTTTGCCTCCTCCATCGTTTTATTTTCATTTGCTCACACTTCATACTCTGCTCACTCTACTGGTAGTAACAAGTGGGAGTAACAAAGGCAATCCGATTCTCATTTTCCACACACACCGATAGGTCAGACTAGTCCTGTCCTAAATGACACATCTAAACCCTAAATCTAAATAAACACAGCCTGGAAATGATAGAATCATTTAGGCTGGAAAAGATCATTGAGTCTAACTGTTAACCCAGAACTGCCAAGCCTACCATGTCCCTAAGTACCACATCTACACATCTTTCAACGACCCCCAGGGATGGAGACTCAGCCACTTCCCTGGGCAGCCTGGGCAGTTCCAATGCTTGACAGCCCTGTCGATGAAGAAACTTTTTCTTAATATCCATCTAAACTTCATATCATCAATCACAACACAAAATTGTGATACGGGGCATAAAATAAATCCCTCACTGCCTCAGAAGTTTCTGGCTTTGACAAAAATAAGCAGAACTCTAGAATGCAGTTTTTAGTGGCACTCAAAGACAGAACCTAGAAAGAAAGAAGAATATATATTACCTAGGCATATTTGATGTAAAATTTAAAAACTGCCTGCTCATTATCTTGCAGAAAATGAAAATGTAAATTCTAAAAAATAAAGTAAGTGAATAAATACATAAAATACAAGGTCCCTACTCATGATACATAATATCATTACCTGGAAAGGATAACTTTGTCTTTTCCGTGGTAAGTAAAATCACAAGGGAATTATTTTACTGGTATGACTTAAATAGAGCTCATCACCAAAAAGAAGATATGCTCCAAGGATTAGTATGCATTTTATAGTTACTGCTATATTTTTGGAAATTAAATAGTTAAATAACTGCTTGTCTAAGCAGTTTCAAGGTATCTTATAACATGCAGTGACAAAAATACTTTTTCATATGAGAGCCAGAGGAAAACATAAATCCAGCCATAAGGAGTGTTCTGTGCTAAGAAAGGCAACTTCCCTATACACAATTCAAAATTGTGTCATATATAAAGGCTGACAGAAAATGGTTCCACAAGAGAAGAACCTACAATGCAGCCTTTTAAAATTCCAGCAGAAAACAAAATTGAAAAACTAATAGAGTAGATTTTGACTCTTGAAACACTAAACCATGGGGAGAGTCTACCAAAGTGGAACTACCTGCAGCAAACTTTAAAGTTGTGCTGGTTTGAAAGCAAAACCAGTGAAGGACTCCAAGTCAGAAACACAATTTAATAAGATGAAGAGAAAATAAAATAAAGTAAAATAAAATAAAAGTAATAGTACAAAAAAAAACCCCACTGACAGAGTCAGAATACAACTTGACACCCTGTTAGGGTGGTAGTGGCAGTCCAGATGAGATGATCTTGTCGAAGCAGTGATCCTGTAGAAAGGTCTGGTAGCTCTTGTCTCCTCTGGGAGTCCAGTGGATAAAAGCTGCCTGTGCTGTCCCAAACCCTGGATTTATCCAGGTGGGAATGCTTGGCTCCTCCCCCTGGGCAGAGCATCTCACAATGGGGATGATCTCATTCTATGAGTCATGCAGTCCTTGATGGCCCATTAAACAGAGATAACTCCTGGAGGAAGTTATCTATGAGTCATGGGCAAGGCATTGATGGGCCCATTAACAGAAGATAAGGAAAACACTGCCCCACCTTGGCTCCAACGGCTCATGGGGATAGAATACAAACCTTGGGCACAGTTTTACATTGTAACCTAGGACAAGTAATGCTGCACTTGGTCTCAACACACTGTGACCATCTATACATCTCTGTAAACTGGTAGCACACCAGCAGCCTGGGTCCTAATTCTATCCTTAAGCACTGCCTGTAGTTCAATAAAACTTCAGAATTAAGTAATGAAAATAACTATCAAATACACTAGACACCTAATGGGAAAAATTAGAAAAGCTGGCCTGAAATTTTTACTATAAAACGTCAATCAAATATGTGGCATCTATTTAGACAATCCAGAGCTCACTGAATAGCAAGCCTAGAAGTAGAACTAAACCCCTGTGTTTTCCTTTATTTCCTAACATAGGAAATATTCTGTATTCTGCCATATAAAGTATTCTATAGCTCTCCATTAGCTAAGTTCCCAGTGAATGAGCCTTGATCTGAGGGCAATTGCTTTGATGAAGTTGCTGGCACAACAATTATCTTCCATCCAGCCTATTTCAGGAAACAATTTGGAGGGACCCTGTTATTCAGCAATGGCTAAAATAGCAGCAAATCTGTCACACAGGGACTAAGCCACTGAGGGTGGGGCAACCACTGAACTGTTGGGTCCCACGAGATTTCCCCAAGTGTGGGAAATGGCTCAGATATATGGGATTGATTTGAATGCAGAACAATGTATATGAGTGTGTGTAGGCATTCACACACAAGTGAATGTATGCTTTTAACAAACAGCAGTGAAGAGAATCTCTGCAGACACAGACAAACAAGTCAGCAAAAAAAGAGCAAGGTACAGCCAGGAAAAGAGTGGCAGGAACAGGACTGTGAACAAAATCAAAGCAGCTCTTGGGCTCTCTGTGCTGAAAAAGGCTTGGAACTGAGGAAAGAGAAATATGCTTCTGCTACTTGAGTTCAAATATACTCAGAGAAATATGCTCAACCTCTCTAAAATCCCAGTATTGCATCATAAAGTACCTTGCTGCATCTTCATTTTCTTCTTTTAGTGGAAATACCCTGAAATACTTTCCAAACTGATGAAATATTCATGCCAAAATGGTGAAACAATATTTAGGGAGAAAATTTGGGAAGCTGTACAGGAAGTGGAACAAAAATCAGAAGATTGTCTGGAATATATCTGCAACTACTTTAATTTCTGGGGTTTGGGTGTGTGTTTTTTGAAATTGAAATAAGGAATGCTTTCATTCTACTTGATTTTTGAAAGTTGCACAATGCTATGTCTCTACTTTATATAAACCATTGAATAAAAATTAGGTTGTCATTCAGTTTTGCTTTAAACAGATCTTGCTGCCTTCTGTAGCAGCCAAATTGCTACCTCCAGTATGACATTTTAGTCTCACCTGCTCCTCCCTCACCTTGCCTACCAGAAAGAAATCGAACCAAATCTAACACACATCCTGACAGTGTTAATGAGAACAGTAGAAGCTGTTACTGACTGAAATTTTGATATTGGAAAAGAAACTATACCACATATATGCTACAAATGAATTGCGAAATTTTCTTGATTTCCTTTAAAAGCAAACAAACCAAACCAGTCAAAAGTTAAAAAGAATAAAGGATTGATTTAACAGATGTATTACACTGTATTTCAGGGTATCTGTGCTGCTCCAAACACCACTTTGATGGAAGCACAAAGTTATGTACATGCTGAATACTGGAATATGCTCAAAATATTACTTTCCTCCCTGTCATAACTGCAAGAGGTTACAGAAGATTTAAATGATGCCCCTTTCACAAAGATTACTCCATATTAGAATCAAAATGTCTCATGGGAACTGGGAAGTGTAACTAGAAATGAAAAACAACCCCTGTCATGAGCAATGCCAGTTGCAAAATGGAAGAAAAATGAAGTAAAAAGCATGAAGAAAATAGGCTGATCAAAGATAAAGGCACAGAAACTGTTGCTTTGATTTAAATGTTAGTAATTTTTGAAGGAAGAAGATGGGAATAAAAGACCTCTATGATGTACATACTCAGAAGCTGGTGGGAAGACAACTTGGAAGTATTAATACATAGGGTCAACTTTTCAATTCAATTTTGTTATAAGCCAAAAGCATTTAAAGTTAAATTATACTGTCTGAGGAAAATGTAGTAGGGAAAATCTTTTTTTCACTCCAAAAGTGTAGTTAGATTTTAATTGAGGCACTCAAAGGAGGCCAAGTGACAAATGATGGAGATAGATTGAAAAAAAAGAAAATAGTAACTAAATTAGGAAGAGAAGGAAAGTAGCACAGGAGGAAGTAGTGAAACAAACCATTTACCTCTTTCTGCAGCTCTTGAAAGCTTTTGTGTTCCACACCTCTTTCACATTTACTGTGACCTCCCCAAGGATCTCTGTGTTTCACAACTGTAGAGATCATGAAAACACATTTACATCCCAGAGTATCCATTTCTCAGCCTTAATTTTTCTTAACTTGGTTCACACCTCCATCATTGACTACAGTCTGCTAAAATTATTTAGAGTGCTCTTCTGATCCACCAGTCTGTCTCCAACAAACCCATCACCACAGACTCCCACCCAACAGCCTCCTGCTCCTCTACAACTTCACCTTCCATCTCCCTCCAAGCTGCAGCTGCTCTTATTGATAGAGTTCATAAGTGGTAAAATGTATTCAGGTGTCTAAATTGGAGAAACTGCTTCTTTCACAGCAGTAGAAAACCTAATTACAAAACAGTCCCTAGCCCATCGTTAGGCACCAGTTAATTCCTCTTGGCCCCCAAACCATTTTGTCTTCTACATGGAAGGCATAAGAGCTTCCATTACTTCTTTGCACTTTGCAAGTAATAGTATGCCAGCAAAATAAGTTTGAAACTGCTCAGTATTTCACAAGAAAAATGTTTATATTATTTAAAAGATTCCAAAACTTTAATTTTCAAAATTAAATAAAAATATTTTCCTCTGACCGCTGAAAAAGAAAAGAAACAAAAAGCACAAAACCTATTTTCATTGTATTTCTATGTAATGTCACTGAAATATCTTCCATTTCCAGCTGAAAGAAAAAAAAATATAACAAAATTGAAAAAAGTCTTTGATTTTTTAAAAAAATATTTTTATACCAAATCATTTGGCTTTTCCAACAAGCCCAACAGAGTGAAGAGGCTGGGGCCTCCACCAAGGCCCTGGCCTGAGGAGTTGAAACATGCCCCAAGTAGTTCCAAGTACAAAAGTCCAGCTCTGTTGGGATGAAGAAGATATGCAATCAAAGTGATGGGAACTACTTATTAGACTGCAGGATGGGAAATTAAATATAATAAATGTAAGTGAAGAGCACAGGTGCTACTGGCTTAAAAGAAACGCAGGGATTGGCATCCTGTGTGGAAGTCCAGCCAGAGCAACTCTTATGAACACCGGGGGAAAAAAGGAAGGTAGAGACATCATCATTTGGTCCTAAAAGAGATACAACAAAAGAAAACAAAATAAACTTTCATGGGGTTTTTTATTTGATTGGGTTTTTTTTTTTACAGCCAGATTAGTGAGGCACTGGAACAGGTTTCCCAGAGAAGTTGTAGATTCCCCATCCCTTTAAATGTTTAAGCCAAGGTTGAACAGAACTTCAAGCAATCTGGTCTAGAGGAAGGTGTCTGTGTCCACAGCAGAGGGAGGTTGGAAATAAATGGTCTTGGAGGTCCTCTCCAACCCAACCCCCCCAAAAATTGTATGTGTTATAAAATTAATGTTTCCTCCCAAGGTAAGGAAGACAATGGTTAACAAGGGCCAGTTGATGATTACCTTGTTTCCAGCTCAAATGGAAGTGCAATGAAAAGTTTAAAGAAAAAACAGTCAGTGGCATGGCAAATCATGGTATTCAAATTGTTATGAGTGGCTCTCAAACAGTAGTGGGAATAGCAGCTCAGATGATCTGATTATCTGATACCCAAAGGCATTTGCTCTGAGACAAGCTCAGAGAGGGAAATAATAGTCAGGAGACATCAGCGTTCAGCAAACCATCAGACAGTGTTATCTACACAAGTCAGAGAAGATTAAAGCTAGAAAGATCTCCAGATACCTGTCCAAGCAGCAGGAAAAGACTGTGTGGCAAACAAGTACATCCACTGTGACCCTTCTGGGTCTTCTTTACTCAGTCCTAAGAAACCCCTTGACTAGAGCAGTGCATGACCCTGACTCTTCCTCCAGTATCAGCAAATGCAGCTGCTGGAAGAGAGCTTGCATTCCTGCCGTCACATCTTTTTACTGGTGCCTCTTTTATTCCTCAACATCTTTTTCCATCTTTTTCATTCCGGTCTTCTTGCTGTGTCTTCAGCTTGTGTCTTAGTTGGCTAGATCACTCTTTTTGGCAGCACTGATGCAAGTCTAAAACAGGCAGAATAAAACAATGCTTTTGAACAGCTCAATGCTCGTAAAAGCCAAATCTTGAAGTCACTGTGTCTGCTCTAACAACAATGCCATAAATGAAAGTCAAAGCAGAAACAGAAGATATATTTTCTAACTTGGCTTTTTTCCTCCCTTTTCCTCTTTGTGTGTGCATCTCCTAATTCGTCATTGAGGAGGCAGATTCAGGCTTTTACCACAGAAGTAATAATATCAACTCCAGATACTTCTTCATCCAAAAAGAACAGTTACTACCATCTTTAATCCCACCTAAAAGGCTGCCAAATACAACAGTTTCCATTATTATAAAATACAAAACAAAATTAACAGCTGCTACTGCAGCTATGGAGAAGGGAAGTTAGAAGTGTGGTTAAAATCTCCCTCAGCTGCTTTCTTGGCTTTTTTTGTCTTCTTTGTGGCTAATAAAGGTTTAAACTTCGGAGATTTGGCTGCGTTTTGGGGGTTTTTTTTAAGTGTAGGTGCTTGCTGACAGATGTTTGGGTGTCTCTGAATGGCCAGACTTTAATTACTTAGTACATGCAGTGGGTCAAATAAATAAATACCTTTGACCCTCCTGACTCATTTGTTCCAGTAAAACAGGCTTAAAGTTTGTAATTAATACAGGATGCCACTATCATGTCTCCATCCTTTAGAGAGGACTCTATAAACACTGTGCTATTATTTCCTTCATCCTAGCACTCTTCCTCTCACAGCTTAGCTGCCAATCCCTGGCTTATCCCCTTATTCTTACTGCCTTAGGAGCCTCAACCACGTCTGCTCTCCCTAGGCAAGAAGCTGCTCAATCCTGATATCTGTTACTGAAGTGAAAGTGAGCCCGTATGTTAAAACTCAGAGTCTTCACTTTTGATTATATAAACCTAAGACAACACAAAATGTGGCCTGAGGGCCTTTTTATAGCTCAGATTGTTCAAATTCTTGCCTTCAAGATTCTGGTTTACAGCTAAGGTATAATTGTTACATTGCAGCTCTACTCCTCCCTTTTGGCCTCAGTAGCCACTGCAGCATCTCCAATCCTTTACACAGCACCCCACTAGGTTGTCTTTTGTGTAGACACTTTCCTTGGAAAGACTCTCTATACATGCCAGGCTCCTAGGCATCCATTCTCTCAATTTACAATTCCCTATCACAGATTCCAGCCAAATATAGAGCCAAAGCATTACACCCAGTATTAAAACAGCAGGAGGGATATAAGTCACAGACAAGGAAACATCTTCCCATCACAAAGAAAACTCAGTGCTGTAATAGTTTACCTAACCAGACCAAGAAATCTCTGTTGTTGGACATATCAGGAGAGAGATGGCAGGGGCTTCTGGCCAGCTATCAAGCGAGGAGCAAGTTATCTGCAGTGGATTACGTTCTGGGAGAATAGATTTTCTACAGACCCTTCCAGACATAGTTCGTGATCTTGCAATAAAAGTGGCAATATCTGAGTTTTGTTCAAGCAGCCACTTCAAAGCTGTGGTCAAACTGCACTAGAGCTAAGTGCTTGGTAGTTGTTTAACAAAAGAATTATGTTGCCACCACCCATGGCCCAGCTGCAGGTTGCCTTTTCAATACCAGCCTTTTCCCAGAACCCTTTCCCTGCTTTGTAGTGCCTGCTATGACTGCACACATGACTGGAGAAATAGCAGGAATATCTGCCATACCACTTGGAATGGATGATACTCCTTTCAAGTCAGTGAGACAAATTCAGAGTAGTAAAGGTAAGGATGTAACTTCTGTAAAATATTAGTGTAATAATGATGAAGATTTGAGGGATTGTGGAGACTCACACTTAAACAGTTGTAATAAGTAATCACAAATCAACCACATTGAAGGTAAAATTTCAATGAAGGAAATGGCATTGAAGATACTGAAGTTGCACAAATTAAAAATAACATCCTTCAGTAAAAATAATTTTCATTGCCATATGAAATAGATTTGGCAGAATTTGGATTTCTCAGGAAAATTCCAAATGCACTTTGGAAATTTAAATGAAGGGTGCTAAACAAAAGCACCAAATGGGGAGTCTCCTGTTACCAATGAGATCACCAGAGAAACATTCATTCCCAGAAAGAAATGATCAGTATCTCATTGGAGCAAAGGTAAACAAAAGATGAGGTGATAGAAACTCTTGATTCAAGATGTTTAAACTCCCCTGACACATCCAATAAAGTAAGAATGCAATGCAGCTGGCTTCAATTAGTTGCAACTGGTGAAGTTCTTCAGTTGGTCCATTTCTGCCACGTGGATTCAAAAGTTTGAAAACTATCAAAATACAGAACAGTTAAAGTCCATCAAGTCTTACAGAAAACAGGAAGCCACCACAAAAAATGCAGTTGCTAATTACAGAGGAACCAGTCATATTTTAAATAAGCAGAAACAGAGTGATTAATGCAGTGCATAAATGAGTTTTCTATGTTGGTAAACAAACAAGGAATTACCAAGCAAAATAAACAGGGCCATCTTTCAGTATTCAACAAACAGAAAATTGCATAATCAGCTGTACTACTACTTTTGTAGACAGTGTAAAGAAAAAGTAATAGATTTTAGCAGCAGATTGATACTGATAGTATCAATCAACAATATTTTTTTAAAAAACACGTTTTTCTCCACCTATATTTGTCTAATAAAAGGCATATCTCACTCATTTTAACTACTGTTAGCCTCATTTTTTTATAGCTATGGTTATAACAATCTGAGTATCTCCAAAAGGCATAAACATACAGAATACAGCTTTGATACAATTAAATATAAAAGATTTGCCATGGTATGATTACAAGAAATTAGCAACAAGAGCTTTAATAACAACCCTGAATTCTTTAGATCTTGCATCAACAGCAAAGGATGTTGTGATGTGTTTGTCATATGATGTAATTTTAGGAATAAAGACTGGCTGGAAAAGGTGTCAGCTGGTAATTAATTACAAGTACATGACAAATCTTTAATAAAAGCTGTTCCTATGGATGACAAGTTTCCATGCAAAAGGAAGCAAGATCACAGTCATAAAGCAAATAAACAATACCATAATAAAAATTGGGTTTTTATGTAATTCTCTTACGTATGCTATATCATGTTAAAATACATATGCTATATCATGTTAAAAGCAAACTGGTGATTGTTAGAATGTCTAACAACTACAGAGTCATTAGGTTTCATTTTAGTAATGTCAGGTATGAAGCAAATTTACTAAACAGATGCTGAAAGTAAGCCTTGGTAATACGAGATGCAGAGCCTGAGCTAGCAACACTGAAATGAGAGTCTTGCACCCCACTGCTAGGTGTCTGAGAAAACAAGGCTTACACAATCACCAGCCATTACTCTGTGTCCCTGCCACTCCACACCTATTAATACTTGAATGGGCTGGCCAATTCTTTCACTTGAATTGCAAAATAATTCATATTGGATGAGTCTAAGTGCTGAGGACTCCAAAGTCAAATTAATTTTAACAATTCGAGTCACAAAATTATTTGCATTGGATAAGACGTCAAGAGGTCATTTGGTTCCACTGATGAAGTGTTAATGAGTAAATGCATTTTTTCTGAGTTTCAAAAAAAGGAATTCCATTAACATACATATTTATAAGCAGAACTTATGCTTTGTATCAGCTGACTGACCAACTAAGACACATGTATCTGTATTAACATAGCTCTAGGTGAGTCATAGCACATACCTATGCTTACACAGACGGGATGGTACCCTGGGGAGTGCTGGGTGAGTTAGGACATAGAATTGAGGCTACAGAACATAAATCTGTAAGAAAATAGCTTTGAACATTCTATTGCTCATAGAACTAAATTGTTTGCCTGAGGCATAAATGTAAGAACTGAAAATAGTAAGACTTATTAAATGAGCTACAGAACAGTAGCATAACATCTGATATAGGTAACCTTCCAATTTCAGTTTAAAAGGCCTTGTTTCATTTACTTTATAAAGTAATGATATGGACATTGTTCCTATTCTGAAGGGCCCACAATCAGAATGGGAATTGTTGCGCAGAGTTCGAGATACTGCTTGAGGGCAAAAATATTTCTTTCTAAAAAGTAAAGCTGCTTCTTATTATTTGCAAGATAATGTATTCATCAGCAATTACATGAAAGTAATCAAGATTCAAAGAAACAACCATCCCGTACAAATGCTGAACATTATTTTAACTTCTGACCAAGACTCCTCTCCCTTCTTCATCACTTTTATCTAAATCACAAATTATAGCTCTGTATGATCTCTCCCAGACGTTATTACTCTTCAAAATCTGATCATCTGAATTTGAGGAGGGATTTTATCCATCTGTTGGGAATCATGGAGGCTCCTCAGTAGAAGATCTGTACTTCTTTTTAGCAGGACTGTCCTGCTTTCCAAGGCAGTGGGATCACATGGCAATTTATCTGAAGATGGAACCAGATGAAGATACCATCTGTTTCTTCCGTACTGTGTAACTGGATCAGACTCAAGTATGTAGCAGCTGTGGGTGTAGCTATCTCTACAGACAGCAGCTGATGCTATCCAATACTTCTCCAGAAAAGTTTAATCAGGATGGGAACTTCTTTGGTAAGTCAAATGTCAGACCTTCTACTGCTGCATAGAGGAGAATACCTTAGACCTCCTAGATGTTGGTGTCTCATCTTGACATGCTTTGATATGAACACTCAGGAGAAAGCCTTGACTGCAACATCAGCAGCATTGCTGTGGCCTTTCCCTCCATAACATGAGTTTGTGCTGTTGATTGGAGTGTTCCCACAGTAATTCTGGAGAATTTTGTTGCAAGAGTTTCTCACTCGTGTATTTCTTTGCCCAGCAGTTGTCCTCTGTCTTGAATTGTCTCTAATCCCACTGGATCCCAAAATGCTGGAATACATATCTGCCAATTACAGCTACCAGTAGGTATTTCTGCTGAAAAGCTGGTAAGGTTTAAACTTTACTCTAACCTGCTGACTTTTGTTTTACAAGGTGACAGAATTTCCAAATGCCTAGGAAAATAGCTGTGTTTAGTAAGTACCATAGAAGTCTAGTGTTTTTTACAAAGACTGTCAGTACTGGTGTTTACTTTCTGTTTTAGCTTCTGTACCTACTCTGCCTGTTTTAGCATGCTCTGTTGCTCTTGTGGTAACCAAACCCAAATTTTCTAAGACGTTCCTCCTCAAAGGCTTTAAGTATGTCAGAGCTGTGACTGATCCCTTACAGACTTACACGAGGCAGAAGCACGTTGATATTTAGAAGAGTAAAGCTGAAATATCAGGGACAATACATCTAGGCTGGAGATACTCTAGTTTCTGTAGTGAGGCTAGCAAGTGACTTAAAAGGCACTGAACATCCTTGAGAAGTGAACAAACAGTAGAGATCACTAATTACTCTTGTTCTCCCCTGACCTGTATGAAATCTGGGCAGAATGATACACATCATAATATCTTGGAGGAAAAAAAATGACAGTGTTCTTATAAATGTAAATCCCAATTTATAATTGATACTTATTAGAATTGTAAACAAAAAAAGAGAAAGCAATAAAGATTAATAGAACAGGAAAAGACAAACTCCCTGTCATTTCCTGAAGGTATTGCCTTGCTTGACATCAAATTCCTCGTCTGGTAAGACAGCTTTGAAGTCACAAACATTACAAACAAATCCTGATGCTTTCTTGGATCACTGCAGATTTTTGTCATGTCAATACATTAAATTTACCAGGTTTGAGCTAAGACCTCCTGAGTATTTGCTAGAAATGTCACACTTACTCCATAATCACATAATTGAGCCATTTAGGTCCATTACTCAATATAGTTTTGGCCTTTTAGAGAGAAGTATTTAGAAATTTTACAATCCAAACTGTGACCCAAGGACAGCATTGGCTGTGCTTACAATAGTCTATTAGGCTCATCTCAGCCAACATATATGCAATGACATAAACCCTGCAGAATCTTGCATAGGTCAGGTGGCCCGGAAATGTACTGGAAATACAAGTGACTCATCAGTGCTCAGTTTTCCTCCCTCACACCAGAGAAAAAACAGCTTAAACATTTATGGGATATGCCATGGATTACACACAAGAAAGATAAGAGTGGGTTGATCTTAGTTGTCAGGTGGCTACCACAGCTACTCTATCACTGCCCCTCCTCACCTTGATAGAGGAGAAGAAAATATGATGAAAAGCTTGCGGGTTGAGGTGTAGAGAGGGAGAGATCACTCACCCATTACCATCATAGATAAAACAGCTTGGGAAGATTAATTTAATTTATTGCCAATCAGATGATAGCAGGAAATAAGAAATAAGAACAAAACTAAAGACACCTTCCGCTCGCCCTCTCCCTAATTATTGGGCTCAACTTCACTCTGATTTTTTCTACCTCTTTCCCTTCAGCAACACAGGGGAACAGGGAATGGGTCTGCAGTCAGTTCAACACATATTGCTTTGCCACCTCCTCCTCCTCAAACTCCTTCCCTACCCCAGTGTGGGAGTCCCTCCCATGGGAGACAGTCCTTCATGAACTTCATGAAAATTAATCATTCCCACAGGCTGCAGGCCTTGCAGCCTGGGGCTACAGGCTGCCCCAGGGTGGTTCCCTCCCACTGGGTGCAGTGCTTCAGGAATCACTGGGTTCTCCATGGCTCCAGTCTGGTCTCTCCCATGGGGACACCAGCCCTGCCAGCAAATCTGCTCCAGGTGTGGGGTCCTCTGTCCATGGGTCCCTAGGTCTGTCCAGAACCTGCTCCACCTTGGGCTTCCCATAAGGGTTACAGCCTCTTTTGGGCATCCACATGCTCCAGCATGGGATCCTTCACAGCAGTTAGGTGGATCTCTGATCCACAATGGATCTCCATGGGATACAGGGGCACAGCTGTCTTACCACAGGCTGTAGGGGAATCTCCTCTCCACTGCCTGGAGCACC